>LNAC01000145.1:2049946-2063478 GCA_002007465.1 Ailurus styani | reverse complement strand
CCCCCCCACCCGACCCCACCCCCCTTCCCGGGCGGCGGGACCCGCTCGGAGGCCGGTTCGCTCCGGTTGATCCCGGACTCCCTTTGTTCGTTTGGCCCTAAAGGGTTCCCGGCCCTCGCCCCTCGGCCCCGACCCCCTCCCCCATTCATTAATTTCTAATAAAACGGGAGAGATGGGGCTGAATAGTCTTAGGGGAATCTGGCACTTGTTTAAGATTGTCCGCAATGTGACAACGTTCTGGTCGTTACTTAACCACAGGAGTTGCTAGCAAATACATTCGATGAATACACATGACAGGAACCATGAGAAGTGCCGAATTCTGTGATACTCTCTTTTTTAGGATTTAGGAGCTTGTGTTACGCCTGGAAGCTTATAAATAGCTGAACCATTTCCTCTTTGAAGGCCAAGAGCAGTGCTTTTACTGGATAAAATTTCTAATGTTGAGGCATCAAACCATACCGAAAAAAATGTTTATAGCATTAGAGCTAAAGAAATACACACTCTTACACCTGATGATTGTAAAGGCCTGTTTTGAAACGAATCTTTATTACAGGCCAAGATAGCCTTCAGAGATCTTTCAGAAGTTCTTTGTTCGGCTGTATTCAATGGGCAGGAAGAACAAATTTTTTTTGGTACTGGCGTCTCTGAACCTCCTATTCGAAAGTAGTTTGTCTCAGAAACTTGAGTTGGGTTGTGTGTATTAGAATGTTCTTTTCCTCTCTGCAGGAGGAACAGAGAGAGACCCATTCCTTAACTGCAAGCCTTGGGGCCAGTGTGTTTTGGAATTCAGAAATCTTTGGATTGTATCTTTAGGTTTTAGGAAGAGAGGAAGATGCATAGACTAGAGGTATCACCCCTGTAATGTCCCCTCAGCATCCCTAAGACAACATTCATGTTTGTGCAGTGATAGGTATGACTTAGTGGAAACTATAAATATGCTCAGGTTAGGTTTTGCCACCAACTGTTTTATGCTAAACTTGGGAATGTTTCTTTTATTTTCAAAAGTTTCTGAATGGAGAACTGCAGATAAAGGTTTGCAGGCCTATAATAGCAGTTGTAAAAGCTAACATTTGTTGAGTTTTCCTTGTATGCCAGTCACCAGATTTGTTTATTATGTAAGTCTCAGGGCAGGTCTGTAAGAGGGATACCATTTCTGTCTACTTACCTCTCTGAGGTTTGAAGAGTTCAACCTGTCCAGAGCCAGCCAGCGAAGAGCTGCGGTTTTATCTAGGCAGTGGTACCTTTCACGGTCACTCTTAACCTATGCTACATGGCTGTGTACAAAGGAAGAGGGGGGGATGTATCTGTTGCCAACCCACTATTTTTAGAGCACTGTTTTTATAGACACTTAATTTACCAGTACCATTTGGTCTTTCACATCACTAGCCCCTTCATAGATGAAGAACCTGAGAGTTATTCAGGTGAGCTGAATCTGATGGAGACCTTCCAACCTCAGCCTCAAGGCTCTCTGCTAAGACTCCTGTCCCTCCCTTTGCTGTATTTCAACCAGTCTGAACTGCTTACATTTCCTTCCCATAGTGTACTCTTGCTTCCTTCAACTTTTGTACAATCTGCTCTTCTTTCCTAGGGCCTGCCCCACCATCCCCTACTCCCAGCTCTTTCTTCATTGTTCCTCCAGACTGCAAAGGAACCTCTTCTCAGGATTCCTCCCCTGATACTCCCTTCCTTGATTCCTTTAGGAGCTCTTTGAGGTACTCTCTTGGTGCCCTGTGCTTACGCCAGGTAAGGTAGTTACTTTTTATTTTTTTTTATTTATTTTTTTTTTTTTAAAGATTTTATTTATTCATTTGACACAGAGAGAGAGATTACAAGTAGGCAGAGAGGCAGGCAGAGAGAGAGGAGAGAGGAGGAAGCAGGCTCCCTGCTGAGCAGAGAGCCCGATGCGGGCCTCGATCCCAGGACCCTGGGATCATAGGTAGTTACTTTTTAAAGGATAGTTCTCCACCAGACTGAATTCCTTAAGGATTTATTCTGTGCAGTATTACTCATTTCCCCAAAGCCCCAGCACCGTGCCTGGCATGTATGTTCCAGGCATAAGTATAAAAAAATGATTTTTAAAAATTGTATGTCTTTAAAAAGTTTAAAATATTCCAAACCTTTATCAAGTCCCCATTTCCTTGAGTTGCCCAAATGTAAAATAGAATGTATCTGACAGAAGAGCCAATATTAAAAATGATCAAATATTCTAATTTGAACTTTATATATTTTTTTTAAGATTTTGTTTATTTATTTGACAGAGAGAGATCACAAGTAGGCAGAGAGGCAGGCAGAGTGGGGGGGGAGCAGGCTCCTACTGAGCAGAGAGCCTGATTGGTAGGGGGGCTGAGGTGGAGGGGGCTTGATCCCAGGAACCTGAGATCATGACCTGAGCCACCCAGGCACCCCAAACTTTATATTTTCAATATGTTACCATCATCTTTCCCCCTCCCCCCCCCACTAAACATCATTGCAAAAGTCTTGATTTCTCTTAGTTTCTTATTTATTTTTTTAAGAGGCGGGTAGGGGCAAAAGGAGAGGGAGAGAATTTTTTTTTTTTTAAGATTTTGTTTATTGATTTAGAGAGAGTGTGGGAATGGGAGACAGGGGCACAGGGTGGGGGGAGGTGGATCTCAAGCCCACTCCTCGCCATGAGCAAGAGCAAGGAGCCTGAAGTGGGGCTTGATTCCATGACCCTGAGATCATGACCTGAGCTGAAACCAAGAGTTGGATGTGCAACCAACTGAGCCACCCAGATGCCTCTCTTAAGTTTCTTTTAATAAACATCTTATATATCTGTAGTAATTTATAAATTATTAAACATGTTAGTTAACTTTTAATTTTCTGTAAAGTAGTCAGGAGTTAAAACTGTTTCGCAGATGAGAAATTGTCTGTGGTTAAGAAATTTGCCTTAGTCAAAAGGATTGATGTCCACATTGCATAACTCTCTAGTTCTATGCTCTTTATCACTCCACCACAATGCGATGGCCCTTTGAAATAGTCCTTGTTCAGTAGTCACTAGTAATTTAGAGTTCACCTTTTTAAAACCTCCTTGTGATTGGATTGCCATTTTACTCTAAAAGCCATAAGAGTTACAGAAATGTTTTACTTTTCTAGTGTATGTCAAAAGAAATTTTGTACTGTGTTGAAATTACTATTTTTGCTGCTCAGAAAATAGAATGATTATTTTTCAGATGATGCATAGATCCTACCATAAAGTAGTAATGGAAAGTTTTGGAAATAATAGCTTTACAGTATTTCAAAAAGAAAAAAATGAAAATTTCTCTTGATTATAAACACTTTTTTTTTTTTTGACCAGTTCAGGGTTACATTGGCATCTTAATTAGAATAATCCAGGGGTGCCTTAGTGGCTCAGTTGGTTATATGTCTGACTCTTGATATTGGCATAGGTTATACTATCATGAGATGGAGTCCTGTGTGGGGATCCACACTGGGCATGGAACCTGCTCAAGAGTCTCTCCCTCTGCCCCCCCCCAAAATTATAGCGTAATCTAGGTATTTTGGAATTTTTTTTAAGAAAATGTAGATTTAAAAAATTAGTAACTCTTCTCATATTCAAACAGTGATGTCCAACTCTTATTTTTTACCTTTTTATGATGAAAGTAAGAATAAATTAGAAAGTTTCCTGTTGGGCGCCTGGGTGGCTCAGTGGGTTAAAGCCTCTGCCTTCGGCTCAGGTCATGATCCCAGGGTCCTGGGATCGAGGCCCACATCGGGCTCTCTGCTTAGCGGGGAGCCTGCTTCCTCCTCTCTCCTCTCTGCCTGCCTCTCTGCCTACTTGTAATCTCTCTCTCTGTGTCAAATGAATAAATAAAATCTTTAAAAAAAAAAAAAAGAAAGTAAGTTTCCTGTTAATATGAACACTATTTTTTAGACATGGAGAGAAGATCACTTTACTAAAAGTGCTGTAATTCAAGGAATGATCTACTTTTATTTATTTAAAGATTTTATTTATTCTATAGAGATCACAAGTAGGCAGAGAGGCAGGCAGAGGGAGAGGGGGAAGCAGGCTTCCTGCTGAGCAGAGAGCCCGATGTGGGGCTCTGGGGCTCTCTCGGGCTCGATCCCAGGACCCTGAGATCATGACCAGAGCTGAAGGCAGAGGCTTTAACCCACTAAGCCACCCGGCGCCCCAAGAAATGATCTACTTTTAATCCCTTTAGTTGGGGCTTCATTACTTAATCATAAGATTCTAATACCTCCTTTACCTTGCAGGGTTTAATTTTTTTTTTTAAGATTTTATTTCTTTATTTAAGAGAGAGAAACAGAGATAACAAGAGAGAGCACAAGTGGGAAGGAAAGGGAAAAGCAGGCTCCCTGCTGAGCAGGGAGCCCGATGCGCGGCTGGGGGCTGAGTCCTGGGACCCTGAGACCGTGACCTGAGCTGAAGGCAGACGGTTAAACGACTGAGCCACCCAGGCCCCCCGGGATTTAATTTTTAACTTCAAATTTGGAAAGCCAAAGTTGTGAGTCAGTTAAATAGTATTAACTTATGGAATAACTTAAATTCTAATGTAATTTTATAACTAGTTAACCTTATATTGTGTATGTATGTATGTGTGTGTGTGTGTGTATATATATATTTTTTTTTAAGAGAGAAAAGAGTAATTCTGAAAACCGGAACAGCAAGACCACATGAAATTGAATGTATTGCTTTGTTAGTTCTCCACTTCAGAATTAATGTGAACTTTGATACAGAACCATTTTCTGTTTCAGAAAGGCTTACCCTATTTGAAAAGTGTGTTAGTCTTTTTTTTTTTTAAAGATTTTATTTATTTGACACAGAGATAGAGATCACAAGTAGGCAGAGAGGCAGGCAGAGGGAGAGGGGGAAGCAGGCTCTCCGCTGAGCAGAACGCCCGATGTGGGCCTTGATCCTAGGACCCTGAGATCATGACCTGAGCCGAAGGCAGAGGCTTTAACCCTCTGAGCCACCCAGGCGCCCGAAAAGCGTGTTAGTCTTATGGAGACTTTAAACTTGTCATGCACTGATAAAGTTTCTTCAGATGTTCATCCTAAGAACTTACTATTGCGGGATACAATATTTTAGTATAAAACCTTAACGTGGGAATGAATGGATAGTTATATTTGCTATATATTCAAGATGTACTTTTGATATTCTGAATAAATAGCAAGGTCATAGCAGTTGTAGGCTTCATATTCTTTATCATTCCTTTTAGCCATTTGTACTTGAAAATATAACTCTAAGAATGCAAGGATGGTTCACTATTAAGCAGTTTTTATATATAATTGTGTTCGTGGGTCAAAGAAGAAAAACTGATCAGCTCATTAGGTGTCAAAAAGATATGAAGAAATGCAGTGTCTTCTTTAAATGGTTTTTTTCCTCCGAATGTTTTTTAACTAGCAAAATAGGAGTAAATAAATCTAGCAATATAGGCATAAATAGACATCTTTAACGTAACTTTTTCCATCTCAAACTGAAAATGTGAATTTTTATTTAAACATTAGAAACATTTCTAGGAGAGTTGGGAACAAGACCATTGTGTTCACTATCACTAACATTTCATTAAGTTTAGCTGATGCAAAGGAGAAAAAAGGTGTAAATATTGGAAAGAGAATGTAAAATAATAATGGTTATTATTTTTATTATTATATTTGCAGATGACATAATTCTTTTTTTTTAAGATTTTATTTATTTATTTGACAGAGAGATCATAAGTAGGCAGAGAGGCAGGCAGAGAGGAGGAAGCAGGCTCCCTGCTGAGCAGAGAGCCTGATTCAGGGCTCAATCCCAGGACCCTGGGATCATGACCTGAAGGAAGGCAGAGAGGCTTCACCCACTGAGCCACCCAGGCGCCCTCAGATGACATAATTCTTTTTTTTTTTTTTTAAGATTTTATTTATTTATTTCACAGAGGGAGAGAGATCACAAGGAGGCAGAGAGGCAGGCAGAGAGAGAGAGGGGGAAGCAGGCTCCCCGCCGAGCAGGGAGCCCGACGCGGGCCTCGATCCCAGGACCCCGAGATCATGACCCGAGCCGAAAGCAGAGGCTTCAACCCACTGAGCCACCCAGGCGCCCAGATGACATAATTCTTTACCTGAAATCCCAGAGAATTAACTGTGACACTTTCAGGAATAAAATAACTTAGTAATGTCACTGCTTGCAAAAGTAATACACTAAAATTTAAAAAGCTTTTCAGATAGGGTGCCTGGCTGGTTCAGTAGAGCATGTGACTCTTGATGTCAGGGTTGTGAGTTTGAGCCCCACGTTAGGGCCAGAGTTTACTTTAAATATAAATAAACTATTGAGTGATAAATGACAATGATGGGAACTAGGAAGATCTACCTTGTTCTCAAATGAGAAGATTTGCTATTTTGAATATGGTAGGTATCCTCTAAATTAATCTGTAAATTTAATGCAATTCCAACCAGAACACCCAATAGGTTATTTTTATTTTATTTTTTTACAAAATGAAATTAAGATGAAATGTGGTGCAGATCAGTAGGAAAGAACAGGCTTCAAAATATCGTGGGAAATAATAGAGGCTCTATAGCCGGGTGGTTAAGAGCCTTGGCTCTGGAGTCAGACTGTATACCTGAGTTTGACCCCTTTTCTACTTGTTACTACTTTGTCCCCTTAAACAAGTTAACTTGATGAACTTCCTTTTCTCAGGCTGTCAACTGAGTGAAAGAATTTGCATCTATTCCATGAGATTACCCACCTAAAACACTTTGAGCACTGTACCTGTTCCGTGGTAAATACTGTGTATTTGTTGTCAGTACTGACAATAGAATGTGTTAAGGGTAGCTTGTCATATCCACTGAGAAAAGGTAGATTATACATTAAGTCAGGGGTACGTACCTAGGTACTTCGATCGATTAAGCATCTGACTTCGGCTTAGGTCATGATCTCAGCGTCCTGGGGTCAAACCCCACATCAGGCTCCTTGCTCAGCAGGAAGTCTGCTTTTCCTTCTGCTTCTTCCGCTGCTCATTCTGTCTCCTCTCTTAAATAAATACAATCCTTTAAAATACACATATTTTAAGTTAAACCATATTAATACTGTTAGAAAGCATAGGTGAATTTTTTGTCCCCTATATTTCAGAGCTAATCTTAGAATTTTATAAAGCATTAAAAAATACGTACTTGTAATAAGTAAAATTATCAAAGGCAAAAAGAGTACATACTGTCTAACTCTATATGAAGTCAAAGAATAAGCAAAAACTAAGAAAGTGGTTGCTGAGTGGAAGAGGAGTTGATTGGAAAGTAGCATGAGTAAACCTGGAGTGAAGGGAATTGTTTTGTACCTTGGTTAAAGGGGCATATGCAGTTGTCAGAGCTTGTTGACCTGAACACTCCACATCTGTGCATTTTATCAAGTATTAATGATGCTTTACTTTTAGAATTTGACAAAAGTGGCCCAAAGACATGAGCAAATTCACAAAAAAGAGGTTTATTATAAATTTGGTATGAAATTTTAAAAGATGCTCTACTTTGCACTAAATTTTAAAAATGTAAAAGTTAAAACAACAAGGTGCCAATTTTTAACCTGTCATAATTGAAAACTGTTTAGACATTTAATACTATCCAGTGGTGAAGAAGAGTTTTAAAAGATAGTGTAGGGGCACCTGGGTGGCTCAGTCAGTTAAGTGTCTGCCTTCAGCTCAGGTCATGATCCTGGGGTCCCAGAATCCAGGCTCCCTGCTCAGCAATAGAGTCTGCTTCTCCCTCTCCCCTTCCCTCTGCTCCTTCTCTCTCTCTCAAATAAATAAATAAATAAATAAAATCTTTTAAAAAATAAAAAATAGTGTAATTGACAAAGGACTTTAAAGTGGCATGGACTTTTAAGATGTATTTTAGATAGCCTTACTTGTTGACTGCAAATTTCCCTTTCAGTACTTTTTCCTGATGACACATTCACAAGGATATGTGTTGAGAAGTGTTCACTATATCATTGTTTAAAACAGCTCAAAGTGCAAACAATCTAAACTACCACCAGAATGAGAGTGCAAACAATATTGTGGGTCACTTTTATGTGGTGTGCAGCCAGTGAAAGGGAACAACATTTGTAGAACTACAATGAAAGTTTTCCCTCTATAAAGAAAAAGACCTTGCAAGTGTAATTTTTTAAGTAACAGTGATACATGCAAAGAAAGTTTCTTAAAGAATATATAAGAAATGGTAAGCATTGGTTTTGAAGTATTCTTTTTTTTTTCTTTCTTTCTTTTAGGAAAATGTCTGATGAGTTTTCGGTAAGTTGATGGATTTATCCTTCATGAGTATTTTGGCTCTTAAGAAAATGACATAGTTTTAACTGCAGACCATATAAGTCTTTTAATCTAAAAGAGATGCTTTTTGTGAACTTGCTTTTGGCTGGGAGAGCATGTGATTTTAATAGATGATCTGCCTTAATTGACTTAGATATAATAGGTTTGAAATTTTGTTCTTGTGTATGTATTTACGAATCCTTAAGTAAAAAAAATTTAAAAGTGTTAAGTTGCTTTTGTTCTCTGTTAACATGGCAGTGTTAATAATGGCCAGCATTTTTTGAATATAACATACACCAGGCACTATGTTAAGGATATACATGAATTATCTCATTTAAGCCTCAAGTTAATGCTAAACTTTTTTTTTTTAATGTGGAAACTAAAGCTCAGAGAGGGTATGTAACTTGTTTGCTGTGAAGCCAGAATTCAGTTGCACAGTATTTTGAGTAATTGTATTTAGAAAATTTGATCTTCTCTAAGAATTTTGCATTTTAAAGTTGATTTTTATATTACATGAATTGCCTTTAAACTGAGCAGTTTGGCTGTTGAAGATGTTCTAGGGGTTTGCAGTCCCTTGCTCCGCAGCTTACTATCATTTACGGGTTTATAATCACGTTTGACATGGTTTGTCCCTAAATAAGATCAGTAAGACATGCTTGTTTTGTATTCCAGTTGGCAGATGCACTACCTGAACACTCCCCTGCCAAAACCTCTGCTGTGAGCAATTCAAAATCTGGCCAACCACCTCAGGGCTGGCCAAGTTCCAACCCTTGGAATAACCCAAGTGCTCCACCTTCTGTGCCATCTGGACTCCCACCAAGTGCAACACCCTCCACTGTGCCTTTTGGACCAGCACCAACAGGAATGTATCCCTCTGTGCCTCCCACTGGACCACCTCCAGGACCCCCAGCACCCTTTCCTCCTTCTGGACCATCATGTCCCCCACCTGGCGGTCCTTACCCAGCCCCAACTGTGCCAGGCCCTGGCCCCACGGGGCCATATCCTACACCAAATATGCCCTTTCCAGAGCTTCCAAGACCATATGGTGCACCTACAGATCCAGCTGCTGCTGGTCCTTTAGGTCCATGGGGATCCATGTCTTCTGGACCTTGGGCACCTGGAATGGGAGGGCAATATCCTACCCCTAATATGCCATATCCATCTCCAGGGCCATATCCCGCGCCCCCTCCTCAAGCACCAGGGGCAGCGCCACCTGTTCCGTGGGGCACTGTTCCACCAGGAGCCTGGGGACCACCAGCACCATATCCTGGCCCTGCAGGATCATATCCCACACCAGGACTCTATCCCACTCCCAACAATCCTTTTCAAGTGCCTTCAGGACCTTCTGGTGCTCCACCGATGCCTGGTGGCCCCCATGTGAGTGTTAAATTTGTTATTTAAAATGCACTAATAGTCACATAAGCACAACTGAAAGATTATTTGCCTCCCGTTTCGGATAGAAGATTAGAGAGCATTTAAAACTTTTTAAAAGAAGGGGTGTGTGTATATAAGGTAAGAATAAATTTCAAGCTTCAGATAAAGCATTTAGAAGGATGAAAACAAAAGTATTCCTGGTACTTAAAAATAGAAAAATTTCCCAAAGATCCCCAAAGACTTTGTAATGTAGAAAACGATGTTCTCAGTAACAGCCTTGAGGTAAACTCAGGTGCATTTCATTGGACCTTTTTTTTTTTCTTCTCAAACTATTTCTCAGTCGCATTTTGTAGCATCACGCCAAAGCACAGTTCAATAAAAACAGTCTCTGCCTGGGTGACTTCATACAGAGGAACATTTTTAGGGTATCTAGGACGGTGAATACATAACATTGCCTGTCCTTCCTGTAACTCTCCCTGCTGTTTCTCAGCCAAAGTTCTCTTAGATCCTCAGCAGCACTGAGCTCCAGATTATACCACTGTTCTTCACGGTCAGTCCCAGGTAGTGCTTCATGCTTCACCTGCAGCCAAGCCGGAGTGCTAGGGTTGACATCTTAGTTGGAGAACCTGTCTTGGACATACGACCAGATAGAAAAGCATTCCACTCCCCCCCACCCCAGAAGTAAGCCAAGTGCGCCCTCAGAAAGAATCCTGATTCTCCTTGGGAGGGGGGAGGAGGAGAAAATGACTTACTCTTAACAAAATAATCAGGTCTCCAACTAGATTAATCAAACATCCACCTCAACTGTAAAGGAAAAAGAATCGTAATAAAACACCCCAAAACTTAACTTTTAATTTTTCATTAATATAACTTGTTGCTATACAAACTTTTTTTTTCTTTTTTTTTGTGTGTTTCAAATTGTATGTCAAAATAAATGGGATGACTTGCCGTTTGGATTTATTAAGCAATAGGTTTATTTTATTTTAAACCACAAGGAGTTAATAAACTCCACTTAGAAAAACTGGAGGTTTACTTTTTCTTTTTTCTGTTGCAGTCTTACCATTAAGTTAATGGACGAAGAGATGACGCTTTGCTTTTTGAAGTACATATATATGCACATGACTGCATATATAAAAATTGCTGGTTTCACTATTTTTAGAGGGCATTCATGAAAGAACAACTCTTGCACCTCTCAGAGAAGATATCTGCCTCTTGTACTTGGATGTATAGTACATCTGATGGATACAATCAGATAAAAATGTAAAAGTAAATCATTCAAATGTGATTTTTATTCGGTTTTTATGGAACGTTAAAGTGATGAAGTATATTGAATAGCTCTTTGATACAGTTTGTTTAAAACAAGATTCGATTTGTTTAAATTATGAAACCACACACTTAAAAATCTATGATGATGTGGATTATTGTTAGAATCTCCAACCTCATTGGCAAATTATTTCAAGTATTTTTCTATAATCACTTTTTCCCTAAATAAACACACTTTGAAAACAATCACATTGTCATAATTTAAACAAATGATGCCTCTCAACATCTTGAAGTGCTCTGTCAATAGAATAAATACACCTGGTCCTCACGAGGTTGTAGTTTGGATATATATTTTAAAGCTGTTGGTAATTATTGTCAGATGTTGAGTTCATTAGCCAGGCAGTGTTCATTTTTATCCTTGAGCTTTTAGTAAAAACTTTTCTTTGATTTTGAGTTCCACCTGATCTGCTTTATTTTTAGCCAGATGGGTCACACAGCTCTAAAATCTGCCATTTGTGAAAACTTTTTTCTTTTTAATGCAGGCCAACATGTGTGTGTAAGTTATTATTAGAGACTTGGTCATCTCTGTATTGCTTTGGAATAGATTTTGAGATGTCAGTATTGCTTTGGGAAGAATTCGAAGAAGGAAATAATTCCTTCCTTTGTCTTGAACATCAAGCCAAAGGAAACCCCAGAAATGGCTTCATAGTGACAAGTCACTTGAATTCCCACGGAACCTCTTCTACTCAGACCCTTCCCTGTAGGACCCTCTGCCTCGGTTCTTTAGAAGGAATACATCCCTTAGTTTCTCCCTGATACGGAAAACTGGCACACTCTAGGGGTCTATTGTAAACACATATAGCAGTTACGTTTCAAGAACCTTAGTCATTTAGACATGACTCTTTGTACAAGTGCGATCAAAACGTGTACGTGTCTTTCAGAGTCTGGTTAAGCTGTGTCATTGTCTTTTGCATAGTTTCCTGCATCTGTTGTAAAGTGCTTATGGCTAACAGTTGAGTTCTGTGTTTGTTGACAGGTAAATAGGTAGAATTGAGTGCCATTCTTAAAAATTATCCTCTAGCTCTAACACTGAAACTAATAATAAGGTGTAGATCTCTGCAGTGTGACTGTCGCTTAAATTAGTGTTGTTTGTAACCACCAAAATAGCCTGAGTAGCTTTTTGGCACCTTATCTCTAAATCAGATCCTTAGAGTCTTAGACGTAACTTTGTTATTTGTCAAATAACATTGTGAACCTATGAATGTATCCATCGGGTTACTAAAATATGTTGTGAATTTCTTGCCTAGTCTAGGAGAGATTTATGCTGGAGCTCTTGTTTTTTGCTTTGAAATAAAATATTTAGTAGTTTGTTTCTCTTACATTTAAAATGTCAAGAATGCCAAATGCTGCCAATTTAATGGTTTGATAGCTACCTCCTTTTAAGAAAGCAAGATGGTCATTGAGAAGAACATTCAGTGTTTAAGCTCCCTTTTAAGTAGATGATAGAGTCAGGCTTTCAGAATTGTAGCTGATTTGTTTAGATATCTTCAGACTGGGGAATGTCGTTAGACAGCTCCTACAGAGTGGCACAAGCGGTCTTGGTTCCTTCGCTTGCGTGCAAGGACAGGTCGCACCGATCTACAACACTCTCGGAATCTTTGGTCAGAGTAGCCTCCCATTTACAAGGCAGGAGCCTTAGAAGGTATTTTAGCTTAAATGATCGGGCAGGATCATGTCAGCTAACCCGGGGGATAAGAGGAACAGTGAGATAGCAGCGAAGATCCCTCCCCTGGTGGTTATTTTGGTTGTGCTATGTGGGGAGAAGTTGACAACTCTGGCTTTAGACAGAATATTTAATGTAACACTAGAGGATACTGTTTGATTAAGAGAAGTAGTAGCAGGTTTGGGGATCTGTGATCATGGAGTCCATTTATTAGAGGAGAAAATCTGCTAAAGGATTTGAAGGACCATGAATGTGAGATTTGGAATTACTACTCCCAATAAATACATAAACTCGGCTAGTGACCCGTACTGCCCCGTGTGCCCTAGACATAACACCTTTTCTTTGCTTTCCAAGGACTTTCCAACTGGTAGTTGTGGAATTTGTTTTAACCTAAGAATGGAAATCACAAGAACTAGAATTTGCTTTTATGTTCCTTTTAGGTTTTTTTTTTAAACTTTATTTCTCAGCTTGCGAGGAGAGTCTTAATTCTTGTGGGTACTCTGGGACAAAAAGGTATTTTTAGGTTCAGGGTAAAGTTAAAAGCAGAAGTTGTTCCGGTGGAGGGATGAGGGAAAGCACGGGGGAAGGTTTTTCTCTTTACAAGGAAATAACGTTGCTTTTGAAACCAGTCCTCTTAGGCTGGCATCAGTTTAGGGAAGAGACTGTTTCTTAGAAAGTTTGTTTGGTCTCAGAAAGGAATACACAGGATGGAATATGCTGGCACTGCACTCTCAGAACAAGAACTTAAGACAAATTTGATGGAGATAATCGAGATGTGTTGAGGATTCGTGTTTCTGGAGTTGGAATCTTAGATTTTGAAATGTTAAACCTAAAAATGACAACAAAAAATGAAAATAAAGACCTTAGGTCCTCAACACACACACACACACACACACACACACACACACACACACACACACACACAC
>LNAC01000145.1:1715925-1786443 GCA_002007465.1 Ailurus styani | reverse complement strand
TGCTGGTATTTTGATGGGGATTGCATTAAATGTGTAGATTGCTCTAGGTAGCATAGACATTTTCACAATATTTATTCTACCCATCCATGAGCATGGAATGTTTTTCCACTTCTTTGTGTCTTCCTCAATTTCTTTCATGAGTACTTTATAGTTTTCTGAATACAGATTCTTTGCCTCTTTGGTTAGGTTTATTCCTAGGTATCTTATGGTTTTGGGTGCAATTGTAAATGGGATTGACTCTTTAATTTCTCTTTCTTCTGTTTTGTTGTTGGTATATAGAAATGCAACTGATTTCTGTGCATTGATTTTATATCCTGACACTTGACTGAATTCCTGTATGAGTGCTAGCAGTTTTGGAGTGGAGTCCTTTGGGTTTTCCACATAAAGTATCATATCACCTGCAAAGAGTGAGAGTTTGACTTCTTCCTTGCCAATTTGGATGCCTTTTATTTCTTTTTGTTGTCTGATTGCTGAGGCTAGGACTTCTAGTACTATGTTGAATAGCAGTGGTGATAGTGGACAGCCTTGCCATGTTCCTGACTTTAGGGGAAAAGCTCTCAGTTTTTCTCCATTGAGAATGATATTCGCTGTGGGTTTTTCGTAGATGGCTTTGATGATATTGAGGTACGTACCCTCTATGCCTACACTATGAAGAGTTTTGATCAAGAAAGGGTGCTCTGTGACTATTTTTTAAGTAAGCTCTACGCCCAGTGGGGGCGTGAACTCACGACCCTGAGTGAGTTGTGTGCTCTAGTGACTCAGTCAGCCAGATGCCCCTGTGACTTACTAACTGGTAGTTTGTATCTCTTAATCACCTTCACCTCTCTCATCCATCCCCTCTACCCGTCAACCACCATTTCTGAGTGTGTTCCCTTTTTTTCAGATTCCACATATAAGTGAAATCATGGTATTTCTCTGTCTGATTTCACTTAACATAATACCCTCTAGGTCCATCCATGTTGTCACAAAAGGCAAAATCTCGTTTGTTGTTTTTTTTTAATATTTTATTTATTTATTTGAGAGAGCATGAGAAGGGAGAAGGTCAGAGAGAGAAGCAGACTCCCCACAGAGCTGGGAGCCTGATGCAGGACTTGATCCCAGGACTCCGGGACTATGACCTGAACTGAAGGCAGTTGCTTAACCAACTGAGCCACCCAGGCGCCCAAAATCTTGTTCTTTTTTTATGGCTGAGGAATACTCCATTGTGTATATACACCGTATCTTCTCTATTTATCTGTCAATGGACATTTGGATTGCTTCTGTATGTTGGCTATTGTAAGTAGCACTGCCATAAACACAGGGTACCTCCATACTGTTTTCCACAGTGTTGTACCAATTTACATTCCCATCAGGGTTCCCTTTTCTCCACATCCTCACCAGCACTTATTTCTTGTCTTTTTGATTCTGCCCATTATGACTGGTGTTGAGGTGATATCTTCTTGTGGTTTTGATTTGCATTTCCCTGATATGAGTCATGTTGAGCATTTTTCATGTGTCTGTTGGTCATCTGTCTTATTTAAGATTTTAAGTAATCTCTACACCCAATGTGGGAAACTCACAACCCCAAGATCGAGAGTTACATGCTCCACTGACTGAGGCAGCCAGACAGCCCCTTCCTGTCTTCTTTAGGAAAAATGTCTTTTCAGGTTAGCACTTGGATTATTTCGGTGTGAGCTGTATAAAGTATATATATATTTTGGATATTAACCCCTTATTGGATATATTATTTGCAAATATCTTCTCCAATTCAATAGGTCGCCTTTATGTTTGTTAATGGTTTCCTTTGTTATGCAAAAAGCTTTTTGGCGTAATCCCCAAATCCCATACTGTGTGTATGTTCTTTGAGGCGTTTCATGGCTTCAAGTCTTGCATTTAGGTCTTAACTCCATTTTGAATTTTTCTGTGTATGGTATAAGAAAGTGGTCCAGTTTCAGTAGCTGTCCAGTTTTCCCATTTAGAAACTATCTTTTCCACATTGTATATTCTTGCCTCCTTGATAACGTACATTAATTGACCATATACACGTGGGTCTATTCCTGGGCTCTTTATTCTGTTCCACTGATCTGTTTGTTTTTGTGTCAGTATCATCATGTTTCGAGTACTACAACATTGTATTTTATCTTGAAATCTGGGGCTTATGATACCTTCAGCTTTTTTCTTCTTTCTCAAGACTGCTTTGGCTATTCGGGGTCTTTTGTTTTCTTTCTTTCATACAAATTTTTTCTTTCATACAAATGTTTTCTTTCATACAAATTTTAGGATTATTTGCTCTATTTCTTTTTTTTTTTTTTCTTCAGGGTATTTTCTCACCAGATCCTTGGAGTGTGCTGGTGGTGGCTTTCTCTCATTGAGCATTTCACAGCTGAAGTTTAGAGGACTTGCCCAAAGCCCACTCCACTTTGCTTATGTAATTTTTCATGAGCGTCCATCCACTAAGGACAAAGCTATCGGTAGTGCTTCCCATCTGCTTCCCCCTGCTTCCTGCATCAGTCATGATGTAACTCTGGGTATGCACTAGATAGGAGCATGTTTTTAAGTGTTACCTAAGGAGGTAGAAGGGCACTAGGCCTGGAGCACCTGCTTCAGGAACTAAGCATGCTATTTGGGAACCCTTCGTTTCCTTGCCTGGGTTCCTCCTGCCACTGGGTGGCTTTCTGCAGGGAACAGTTCTGCCATAATCACTCCTGGTATCCCTATCTACCTGCAGGTGACCCCACTATATAATCTAACCTAAAAGGGGGTGGGGGGAAAATGGGGGGGGTGATTTTCCTCTCCATTGAACAGGTCCCCTCTAACCTCTGATACTTCACTTTCTCTCTCTCGTCCTGAGAAGTCTGGGCACGTTCCAAATGGGCAACCTCCCCACGGAGCTGCCTTTAAGGCACCAAGTCAGTGTAGGGGACATGCATCATATGATGGCTACAAAAGAAAAATGCATCTTTAGCGAATATAACTGGTAAGCAATTAGTTCTTCTCAGCTTACCAGAGATGGACTATTATTGTTAATACCACCATAAGCTATAATTTTTGGGATTACCAGACCTTTTTCCTTACCTAGCAAAAAAATTCTTAAAAAATTACCCTACAACTTGTATAAATTATTCCAGAGTTAACTAAGTCACATTTTTGCTACCCTCAATGTATCAAGAGAAATGAGTAATCAGAGCTTGAAAAAGACACGCATATTAGCAAAGTACTGTTAAAAGATTTATTGCAATAATACAATAAAAGTTTAGAAAACATTTGTTATGACTCAAACTGGGTTGGAAGTCGCAGAGTACTGGGAAATTCCTGCAACACGACACCACAAGGAGATTCTCAGACACTGTGGTTCTTTTAAAAACAGCATGGCCCCCAGTGTTCTTTCCCCAATTATCGATACATGAATCCGTAAGTGAATCCTGTCCATATTCCCAATGTGACATACTGTTTTTCCCCTTAACTTACAGATGTGCAAAACTTCTTAGTTATATCCCATTACAAAAAAGAAGTCTTTAACAGACCATTTTAAGCAGCCTATTTGGTACATGTAGGTTTTTATTATTACCTTGTTTCAACAAATCATTTTATATGGAAAACATGACCAAGTTCTATGGCTTTTGTTTAAAAAAAATACCAGCTTCAATTTTTTAAAAAGCTGTTTACATATGGTTCTGGCACCTACATGAAAGATTTTAATGAGCAGCAAAGAGAGTAGAAAAAAAAAACAGTGGTTGAAATGTATATTTAAGAATATTTACAGAGTGGATCCAGTGCAAAATAATGAAAACCAAAATATCTCAGCAGTGTAAGCCAGTATGTTGGGGTTCAAAACCACTAAAGGGTTTGATCATTTAACCCTAAATAAAGTGCCTCTAGTTGATATAAAAAACAACAAAATATACCCTATCGATCCCTATTTCCCGTATCCTTTAAGTTTTGTTGAATTACTCTCTAGATAGATAGGAGTTGTGATCTCTGGATTCTATTCTTTAGCTTAATCTCACACTCATGGTTTCTTAAGCGGCCTACTGGAGAGAAACCATGATAACTATGCATCTTTTAGCATCTATCCCCAAGCCCCAAATCTGTCTTCCATCTTCTCTTAGCTTGAAACTAAACTCTTCTTGAGGGTTTGAAGTGCCTCAAAGCACTAGGTAACCCCTATCTCATGGGATTTTAAGTTCATTTGGTATTTGTTCAAGTCTCTACTGTACCCATTCCCTATGAACTTCAGACCTGGATGGTACAATGCTAGCTCAGCCATCATGAAGCTGAGTACTTGACTCCAGCTACTGAGAACCCACAAAGCCTGTTTCCTCCCTAAGTGGAAAATTCATAGAGTCAGGGAACTTGGAATTCCTGAATAGGAAGGAATAAACACCCTTCTTCTGCAACTCTACCAAACGTTAAATATACCAACAGCAAAAGCTATGTAGCACCTCGGATTCGGAGGCAAAGTATCAACTATAATAATTACAAGAAGAAAAGAAGCTAGGGTAGGGTAGGTCTCTGAATGATTTATGTGAGGTACTGTCATGCTAATCACACTAACAAGATATGGTAATAATGCCTGTTAGAAATTTTTCATAGGATTTTTTTTAGTTGTTACATAGGAGTTTTTTGCAATTATTAAAAATAAACTACTTACATATTTGTACATAATGCCTCTCTACAGTTTTCTTATAAGATTGTCACTAAGAGAATGACAAGATGACACATTAGCTGAAAATGATCTCTTGGTGAGGGAAAATTCTGTCAGAGAAGAATAGTATCAGCTGTGATTTGCTCTGCATTACTGAGTGAAGGGAGTGTCCCTAGAGCAACAAAGACCTCTAAGAAAACAAGCAGGATGGTTTTCCCTGGGAAAACCTGCCACCTACTGAATCCCTTAGAAAAAAATTGGGACACCAGAAGAATGACCAGAGGCCATTTAGTTAAGTGGCTTTTAACCTGTGCCCAGGCAGGCATTTAGCTTACATAAAGGGAACTACCTTAATGACTTTTCACTCAAAAAATAAGTTCAATTTCAAAATGCACATGGTATAGATAGTAGGAATTCAATAATCTAGGTGAGAATGAATTTAATTCCTTTCAGAATATAAGAAAATAGTTTTTAAATCTCCAGGACATACTTGCAGCTGGGATTTCTTCTGTTCATGGATGTGGGTCCAAAAATAAAAAAAGACCTTCATTTCTTTGGTGTGTGGGAGAAAGAAAAACAGGAATGTCTGACAAGCTATGACAACAGCAGCAGCATAAGTGAAATAATTTTTAAACTACCCCTCCCACAAAAAGCCCCTCCCTTCCAAACAAAACCAACATCCTTGACCTAAAAACCAAACATGACCAGATTCTAAAGAAATCAAGTATTTCAAATTGCCTGCTGGTTCTCTGTACAAAAAATGATGGCATGAGCACAAACTCATATGAAACAGTTTTTATCTTTCAAGTCCTAACCATCTAGAATCGCTTCCTTGTGATGCAACTTCTAAAATGTAAAGAGTTCAGGAAGTCTCAGCATCACAAGGACCAATATATCAGCCCGCCTCTGTGGGTCCTGTGGCCCATGACTGAAGGGAGCCCAAATGAATTTTCTGTTTCAACAGAACAGAACATACACACACACACTCGTCTTCCACCACCATGGGTCGGGGCAGAAGGACCTCTGACCCAGCCGTTCTATGGTAAGCGTGTGGGTCACCCCCATCGGCCACCTGATACATAGAAATGTTGTCTCCCTGCTTTAAAAAAAACCCCAACAGTTTAACCTCTTTTTGTTCCAGGCACTATCTTAACACACAAAGTTTACTCGAGCATCGTGGAAGAACAACCTTCTTGACACAGACCTGACGCGATTCGGTCGGTGAGCACTAGCGGTGTCCAGTGTAGGCCTTAAACCAGGAGGTCACCGAGGCTGCGGCGGACGAGATCATCCCGCCCGCACTGCTGCTCGCAATGGGCGGGGACACCTGGCTGCTCTGGCTCTGGGAGCCTTCCACGGGCTGGGAAGGGATATCGCAGAAGCGGGGGCTCGGCAGGTTCTCCCAGTCCGTGCCCAGGTCGGTCTCCTCGTCGCTGACGCGCTCGTCACCGCTCTCATCCGATTCCCCGGCAACGCTGGGGTCCACGAACTCCATGGACTCCTCCAGGTCTGCGCGCACTTCAAAGGGCCCCGACCTGCACGCACACACAACCAGCATTGTGACAACAGTGACACGGGCCTGACGGAACCTAGGAGGTCCGGAGCCGCCACTCCACCTGCTTCCCGAGCCTGCGCTGTACCCCCTGACCGTCTATCACAGCAGTTATTCAGCTAAACAACTGCTGTCCGAGGAATGCAAAGACCACACTGCTGCTCAGTTGCCCTGGCCTGACTGGTGAAGCTGCTGGATGCAAAAACACCCATCCACCGAGACTAACCGTGCTGGTCCAAACTACGACTGCAATTACTCTGTGCATTTCAGTGAGACAATTCCCACAAAAACAGTCACTTGCTATAGACTCTGGTGTATCACTTGGTGGCACAAGTAATAAATGGTATAGAAAAAAAAGTATAGCTGTTCTCTGCCTTATGGAAGCTCCCAATTTCTACATTCTTTGGACTCAAAAGCGCTAACTGGTTCAGCTGTATGCATGTTAGCAGTGCTTCCTTGGATTGGTGCCAACAGCAGGCTCCTGCACACACTGTCAGATATGATCACAATTTTCTAGGGGCCCATTTAGAATGAGCTATAACTATTTAGAATATAGTCATCTGGAATAATCCATATTTCTGCACTGTATTTTAGGAGAAAACTATTCCCTAAAGCCCCCTGATGACATCATCGTCTCCAAATCTAATAACCCTTCTCAGGCCTCACCCTCTGGGACAGCTCCTGAGCGCCACTGTGGGACGGCGTCAGCACACCCCACCCCGGCCCACTGCTGCTCTTCCCCTGCCCCCTTCCAAGTGCCCGTCCACTCCTGCCTCAGGAGAGCCGGGCTGCACTGGCTCCAGGTGGGCAGTCCTCCCACTGCCCCCTGCTCTTCTCCCAGGATTTCCCAGTAGCCAATGCCCTCTAGCAGCCCCTCTCTCCACCATTGCCCCCATGATAAGGGCACATGCCTCCGATAAGGACTTTGGGGGAAATGACAGGGGTTAGCAAAAATAAAATGAGAGCTATCCTAGAATGGGAACAGCCTGCCATTTTAGTCTGTGGTCCAAAATTCTTTATGGCCTTAACAATGACAGAAGCCTAGCACTGGCCTCCAGCGTACCTCACCTCGCCTGCACCTTCTGCCTCACTTTCTCCTGGGTCAAGTAGCCTTTGTTCCTCCAAGACAACCCTGCTTCCTGGCTGCACCAGCAAGAGTAACAGTGACCATTTCTGTCCCAGGCACTGTTTTTAGGGCTTTGCAAATATTCTAAATTGGAAGATGCACCATGAGGTTTCCCTTTGGTCTCCCTTACGCAATTTACACATCAAAAAGCCGCTCTGACCAGGGGCTCCCAAATTCGCAAGGCCTCCATCTAGCCCAGAAATCCTTACTTTGCAAGGGGTGAAGGCATTAAGAACCAAGAGACTCTCTCCCCTTGACCCCCCTGCAGCTTTTCCAAACAAACCAACAACCGGCATCTTATCTGAGTATACCTTTCCTGGTTCCTTAAAAGGCACTCCTTACAATTTTCTTTTCTTTTCTCTTTTCCCTTTTTTCTTACCCTTGGTAAACAGGTCTACTCCTTCCCCCAGCTTCTCTGCCTGCCACAGCTCTCTCTCTGAGGGCTAACCTCTCCGGCTCATTTCAGGTTATCTGAGCCAGGTGATCCTTCTCAAACAAGCCAGCTGGGCCTCCACCCTCATGTTCCTGCCTGATATCACTGAATAAGTCCCCTTTCAATCCTCAACACATCCCCCCCAGCTCAGGTCCTCACTGCACCACCCCCTCCTCGTGGCCAGTGTCTGCCTACGAAAAAAATGTTCATAATGTAGGATCTCAGCTGGGACCCTCCTTTCCTAAACACAGGGCCCGCTCATTCTGTCCTGTTGAGCTTTGCCGTCCAAGAGGCCTCAGCACCTAGCACCAGATGAAGCCTGCCTTCCTGCTGGCTCAGAGGCATAGCCTGTTTTGTTTCTCTTTGATGTCACCTTATCTGCATGGCACAGAACTGCCATTGTCCCCAGGCCCCCTCTCAAAAGGTTTTTCCCAGGAGACAGGAGTGATATGGGGGGGGGGGGGGGGGGGGACCTTCAGTGGCCAGGTGACACCNAATCCAGTGCTCTGCTGGAATCCCACAGGGCAGAGTCTGATGACGTGGAACATGCACTCAATGAAGTATTTCAACTAAAAAACCAGGGGACGCTTCTCTAAGTGGCCACAGCTGGAGCAATTTTTTGTTGCCCAGCATACCCTGAGCTACACGCAGCACACAAAATTAGCAAAAGAATTAAATCTTTTACACTTAATGTCATCAGGGAATAAAAATTACTAATTTTCCCAAGATGCTGCAGGGAATTATTCTTATCGATTAAGGCAACAAAATGAACTTTCTGGTTTTTAAAAACTCTTTTGCAAAATATCTTATTTCAAAAATATTACCGGACAGATATACAAGAATGAACTCTAAACTACACAGTCTGGATGATAATGATGTTAATGTAGGCAACATCATGGTAAAGATTGAATCCGATAAGAAAAATCAACAGATATTAAACCCAGGGGGAAATTCTGATAAGCACGATAACTGCATGGTCTCAAAGTGTCTCCACACAGACTGCTTCTTAGTTGTGAGGAAGGAAAAATCTAGGAATTATACAGTGGAGAAAGTGGAGAAAGCATCATGACTGGGTGATCAAATTAACATCACCAATGAGGGACAGATGGCCGCTGTGGCCCCCAGAGTGTCCAGGAAACACTCCCGGCCCAGGCAGTGTTCCAGCTTCAAATGCTTGGATTCCTGGAATCTCACTACAAGGAAATACCAAATTCAGAACGAAAGTTCTATTAATACAAAGGGAAAAATGTTAATGTCGTAAAAGACAAAGTAGGCTATGGAAATGTTCCAGATTTAAAAGAGGTTAAAGAAACATAGCAACTAAATCCAACACCAGACTCTAGGTTGGACCATATACTGGAGGGGAAAATGCTCTATAGGACATTAATCTGGTCCACAGACATCATGTGCTGATGGGCAGTGGATTACACTATTCTATCAATGTGAAATTTGCTAATGTTGGTTAAACAGGAAAATACCTCTACTTTTAGGAGATACATATACAAGTATTTAGGGGTCAAGAGCCATGATAGATTGTATGTAACTCACCCTCATAGGGTTCAAGGGGAAAAAAATGTATGTATGTGTCTTTACAGAGATAGATTACACAAATGATAAGGCAAATAAAACAGTAACAAAGGTGAGTATGGGTAAAGGGTATATGTGTCTTTGTACTATTATTTTTCGCAATTTTGGATATTTTTGCGAGTTTGAATTTATTTCAAAGAAAAAAAGGTTTATGTTGGGTTGTGGATGGAATCCTCACTTTAGCTGGTCTCCAGGGAAACAGGAAGTCCCACCCAGGTTCCAGCAACAGTCTCTCTATAACCTTGACTCTGACTGAGGCAGGTCCGGAAGGGGACTTCCGAAGCTCTAGCTCCTGGCCTCCTGGTTCACAGACCACCAACTTGGATGTAATGAGCCCCACTGAGCATGTTCATTTCACATACAACATCACACAGACTCCTGCCCTAACTGGAGAGCTGACTCAAGGGGAAGCCAAGAGAAAACTTCAGACCCTCCAAAGAAATCCACCCCTAGTAGGAGAGAGCCCATTTTTTTTTTTTTTTTTAAGAACCACCACCAATACCGGATATCGTCCATCCTTTCCATTTTTCCCAAACTGATGCGTGAAAACTGGAAAGCTGTTTTGAACTGCACTTCTTTATTCTTGAAATGAGGCTGAAGACTTTTTTCATTTGAACACTGATTACTTGCATTTCTTCTGTTTGAACTGCCTGGATTAATCCTTTGGCTATTTTTCTATTAGGTCTGCTTTTCTTTTACAGATATGAAATTCTAAGTGGTCTAGATTTTAACCCATTGTCTGATATACAGGCTGCAAAACATACTGTTGCTTATCTTTTAAATTTCTGGTATCTGGTGGGCGCCTGGGTGGCTCAATGGGTTAAAGCCGCTGCCTTTGGCTCAGGTCATGATCTCAGCGTCCTGGGATCAAGGCCCACATCGGGCTCTCTGCTCAGCGGGGAGCCTGCTTCCTCCTCTCTCCTCTCTCTCTGCCTGCCTCTCTGCCTACTTGTAATCACTCTCTCTGTGTCAAATGAATAAATAAAATCTTTAAAAAAAATAATAAATTTCTGGTATCTGGTATTTTACCAGAGGCATTTAGAGTTTTTACACAGTAAACTATGTAACTCCTTTCCTTCATGGTTTGGGGGTTTTGTGGCTTACATGGGAATTCCCTCCCCACCCTGTGTTTATAAAACATCGTCTTTTCTTCTGTTTCATAGTTTTTTAATAAAATAAGGTCTTTTCTATCATCTGGAATTTATTTTCATATACGGAATGTAGTATGAGTCCAGCTTTGTCATTGTATGAATACCCACTAGCCCGCCGCTATCGATCTATTATTATCCGGTTCAACATGCCGGCCCTTGTCGTGTTATCCTCCCTGCAGGGACAGGGTCGGTCTCTGGACTCTTCTCTTCGTCTAATTGCTCCACCTACTTGCATGTTAACAGCACCTGGTTTAATTACCTTTACACTATGTTTTAAAAGGGGCCAAGCCCATCCTTTACTATTTTTTTCCAAAATTTCCTTGCAGCCTGTGCTTCTAGCTCAACTTCAGAATTAGCTTGTCAAAGTTCCATGAAATATATGTTGAAATTCTGATCAGGTTTCCTTTTGGGGAGAAGGAGCATTTTTATAATACTCAGACTTCCTCTCCTAGAAAATCCTGAAGGTGTTCACTGCCTCCGGCCTTCTTTCATTCAGGCCCCCACCTCACGCAGTGCCTGGCAAACATTCAAGAAATAGATGTTGAATAATTTTTTTCAAGTTTCCTATTTTCTTTATATGGTTTGCATATATTTTATAAAGATTATTCCTATACAATTTATAGTTTGTGTTGCTACAGTAAAGGGGAGCCTTTCCTCATTCCATCTTCTGACTGGCCATCAGCACATAAGCAAGCAAGCTCTCCCGGATGGCCCGTTCAACCATCATACCCTCTACAACAACACCAACCTACTTTCTTTCCAACATCAATAGACCTTACTTCTTTATAAAACTGGTCTGCCTTGCCTAGGCCTCCGGAGCAAAGCGAACACAGCAGTGACAACGGGCATCCTCTTGTTGTCCTCACTGCAGAGGAATGCTGTTATTAAACATCCACGTAAGGAACGTGTCATTAAGACAGTCTTTTCTGTAGGCTTACGGTAGATATCCTTTAGTAATATTCTATTTTTAATGTGCAACTAGTTTTCTTTAGTTATTCATAGGAACTGAATTTTATTCACTGTTATTCTGGCATCTATCAGGTTGATTGTATGTTTGTTTGTTTTTTTTAAATCTGTTCATGCAATGAAGTGGTGTGTACTGGTTAAAAAGCATGAGCATCTACCACTTTGTGGAGTCAGATGCGGGCTGGGACCCAGTACTACTCTGACTGCCTCTGTGACCAATGGCATGAATTACTGGACCACACTAAGCTTCAGTTACCAGCTAGCCTCCTCTGTAAAACAAGAATAATCAGCCCACGTACAAAACATTGGCTCAATAAATATTAGTTCTTATTAAGGATTAATTAACTAATGTTGAACCCTATACAATTAAAGTACAAAGAAGATGGCAAACAAACCCACAGAAATCAACCACTAAAACTGGGATGGATTTCTAACAGGTTCATGTGGTTTGTGAACTAATGAATGAAATTTGAGGCAAGGAGCAGAACTCCCTATAAAATGGCACAAAATTCTAGGAGTGTGTGTGCAGTTCCTTGGAGAGAGTACAAAGCTTTTTCCACAGGGTTCTATGTCCCAGGTAAGTTACTGTTTTAGGCGGGGGAGAGAAACACAAGCCAGTGGTTAAGGGCTGATTCCCACAGAAAGTTCCCTGCAATGGGGAGGAAGCCAAGCACCCTGGACAGAGGAAGGGATCCCCCGACTCTTGGTTCCACCTGTAAAAGCAAATGAACGATGGGAAGGGGACTCCCTGAAAGAACTTTCCCACCTTTTATTTTCTTTGTTGAGTGCAAATACATTAACTAAGTCATATCTCAAGAAATGTATGGACAGACTGCTAAGAGCATGGAAAAAGGATACGTACTCAAGAGGGGTTACCTGAATGGTACTAAAGAAAAGCTTTCTCTGTGTTGGGCTGAGGGACTCGAAAGATCCCACAGACCAGCCCTGGTTGGTCTTTTTCTTACTGACTCGTGTTCTTAAGCTAATGGATTTTAAACTAGTTAATCCCTGAAACTTCTAATACCCTTTATCTCCAATAAATGGTGGCCAGAGAGACAAAAAGAAGACTGGGAAGAACTGTTATGGTGGGAGGAGGCATAAAAGAAAAGGCAAAGGAAAAGGAGAGACACTACACAGCACTGAGAAGAAATGGATGTGGAATCCAAGAAACGGCTTCTGGTCTTCAAGGATGGCATGAGGCGCCCCCACTCAGGGAACATTTGGGTTCTTCTATTTCATTTATGTATTAGAAATGTTTGACAATTTTCTGAGAAATGATTATGTAAGGACCATAAAGGTTCAAATATGATTAGCCATTCTGTCCTTCTGTACAGGACAGCATTACTTTTGTCCTTGTGGAGACTTGGGGTGAGGACCAGGCCCCCTGGGCTCTGCCGACACGCAAACCACTCTACTTAGAAGTACTCACAGCACGACCACTTAGAAAAAAGCAAACGCCATTCTTACCTGCCCAGGTGTTCAGAGTTCGGACTGACCAGGTACATTAGGTTCCTGAGAGTGTGCAGTGGTTGTAACTGATCTAAATTTACATGCTAGAAAAAGCAAAAAACTGATTAACATTTTCAACCAGGTAACACATTAAAAATTAGCTCACAGCATATTTTCCATACCTGAGAAAAGCACAGGTAAAGAATATTTGCATTCAGTTTCTTCACTGCTCGAGTAAATTTCTGTCTACTGAGATTTTCCCCACAAAATTCACTGGAAAACAAACATACAATTTGTAAAATTGTATCTTTCTGAGGAAATCCTAATGGTAAATTATCTATTTGGAAGAGTGTATTTTACACCACAGTTGAGTATAAAACATACCCCACACCCCTTGCCTCTTTGTAAGTTAGGCTCAACAGAGACTTTCTAAGAATGAATTACTGCCCTTATGATAAGCAATTCCACAGCATCTATAAAAATTACGAATGCAGTTCCACTTCTGAAAAGTTATTCACCACAACCACTTGCACACTACTGACATGATGAATGTACAAGATTATTCTGTGAACAGAAACAGGGCACTGGTGAGACCCTGGCACACTTCTACAAAGAAACCTCTGTTAACTGTCCACTTTCTGCAGAATGACAGCCGGAGGCTCACAACGGCCCTACAAGGCCCACCCAAGGTGCACCCCCACCTCTTCACTGTCCCCGCTCTTCCCCAGGGCTTCCTCTTGGTGCAAAGGGACCCACGTGGCTTGCTCCCCTCTTCTCTCAGGGTCTCATGTGGTCGCACACCTGCCCACTCGCATACAGCAAGCCCCCGCCTCCCGGTCCCCATCCCCTCTCCTTCACTCTGCTTTCATGTCCTCCAGAGGCTTCAGCACCAGCGGACACACCGCTCATCGATTATCTGTCCCTCTGTTGGAATGAAGTGCCAAGACAGAGGGCAAGGATTGTTTTCATCACAACTGTACCCTCTCAGTACCCAGAAAAGGGCTCAAATATTTGTTAAATACTCAAAAAGCAAGGTGTAAAAGGCTTAGTACACTGAGTAGAACTTAAAACTGATTACACTGTAAATGTTTATATTTAAAAAAAAAAAAATTTTATTTTGGGGCGCCTGGGTGGCCCAGTCAGTTAAGGATCTGACTCTTGGTTTCGGCTTGGGTCATGAGCTCAGGGTCAGGAGACCGAGCCCTCTGTCAGGCTCCCCGCTCAGTGCAGAGTCTGTTGAAAAGACTCTCTCTCCCTCTCCCTGCCTCCCCCCCCCCAGTCCAGCCCCTGCACATCCAAGTTCTCTCTCAAATAAATCTTAAAAAAAAATATTTTATTTTTAGGTAATCTCTACACCCAACATGGGGCTCAAACTCACGACACTGAGATCAAGAGTTGCATGCTCCACCAACTGAGCAAGCCAGGCACTCCTACATTTTTTTTGAATTCTAAGCCACATGTTTTTTATTTTAAAAGTTAAAAAAAATACTCAAGTGTTATGATTTACCCAGTTCTTACACATGAGCATACCCTCTGACAATCCTAGTTTTTCCTTCAATTATTTTCACAAGTGAGAGAATTCTCTGTGGTCTTCTCAAAAACTTCATGTGCAATTTTAAGATAATGAAACAAGTTTGTGCAGTAGGTTTTTGGAATTAATCTCAACATTTCACAGTCATTTTTCTGGCTTAATAATACTTAAATTCCTGTTTTTGGTTTAATTAGAGTAAGTACATAATAGGAAAACGAGATCTACGATAAAGATGACTTTGTCACCTTCGATTACTTGCCTGTTGCACAGCTTTTTGGGAAGATTTATGTCAAGTATATGAGACAAGATGTTGACCAGCTGAGTCGCATAGCACAATGCAGCACTGATTGTGTAAGCGGGGTTGCTATGCTCCATGTCTGAAGTAGAGAAACAACCATACATAAACAACTTTAATGTCAACAAAAAATACCATTGAACCTAGATTTTATGATCTATAATTTTATCACTACATTGGTGATGATTATGTTTTGCTCCTAATATACTAATAAAACATTCATGGCACATATTAACATTTCATCATTTACGATTTTTGTGGCGTGGAATGTAACCTAAGCAAATGAGCCCAGACAGACCCAACATAAATGAAATTAAAGTCTGAACTGCTTGGATCTGATAATGTATTATTTATTAGAACACTAAATGCCTGACTTAAATGTCACCTCCTCAGAGAGGCCTTACCTAAGCTATACCTGTCTTGGTGACATCACTTTGTCACACCAGCACCTAGCATCACACGTGACAGAAAGCACATACTCACGGTGTATTTGCTAAATGACTAAATGAACAATCTTTTCTCTATCAAAGAAAGCTACAGGGGTTTTAAAGGGTTTTTCTACTGTGTGATTTCTATCTCCATTTCGGGCTGCTAAAACAAGCTCTTTACAAAGAAACTACAAAAACAGGACTCAACTGGCTAAATATACTAACTAGTGAGTTCTTTTTATATAAATAAAGCAGTATCAGCCCCCCAAAAGTGAAATACCTAAAAAATATTTTCAGTCCATCGACTGATGGATTGGATATAAAACATGGTATAACCACATTACAAACAATGGACTATGACTGAGTCATAAAAAGAATGAAATGCTAATTCATGTCACATATGGATGAACCTTGAAAACACTCGGCTATGTAAGAAAAGCCAGACACAAAAAGTCACACATTATGTGATCCCATTTCTAGGAAATATCCAAAATAGACACATCTAGAGTTACAGAAAAGAAAATTACAGATCTTCTTCGACTTAGGATAGGGTCCTGATAAACCCAGTGTAAATTGGAAATATCCTAAGTTGAAAATACATTTAATGCACCGAAACTGACTGAACACCATAGTTTCGCCTGGCCTGCCCTACACAGGTCCAGAACACCGACATTAGCCCACAGTTGGGTAAGATTACCTAACACAAAGCCTACTTATAATAAAGTGCTGAACATCTTATGCAATGCACTGCACACTGTACTGAAAGTGAAACACAGAGCAGTTATCAGTGTCTCTACCGGCTGCGGACCCTCACGGACGCAGAGCTGCCTGGGGGCTGCGGGGGCCCGGAATCATAAGAGTATGTACGCATGGTGCTAGCCCGGGAAATGATCCAAATTCAAAATTCAAAGCATGATTCTACTGAACGTGTATCGCTTTTGCACCATCATAAAGTCAAAAAATTATAAGCTGACCCACTGTAAGTTGCGATCATCTGTAGGGGCTGCCCAGGGCTGGGAGCAGAGGCGATGGGGGTATGACAGCTTCGGGCCCTGGAGCTCCCGTCTGGGGTGATGCCAGTGCTCTGGGCACCCGCAGAGGGGGTGACCACACAACACTGTGAACGTATTCATGCCATGGGATTGCTCACTTTACAACTGTTCATCTCATTATGTAAATTTTACCTCAATTAAAACCCATACATACTTCTAAGTTTTCAAAGATTATTTTGATTCTCACCAGGCCCCTGCGTGGTTTTCTTCTCTTCCACCCAATTGTAGTAGGCAGAGTAGTCCCCGTTGTTGGGAAGGCTAATCCAAGGCCCTGTAATGCTAATGCTGGTGTCCCCATTGTGATCATCACAGACCCATCTTCCTGAGAGGTAAGTCGTCCTCCGGGCTTCGGCAAGCTTGCTCACAGTGCTGGAGGTCATGGCACTGTCGCTCTCTGAGGACACATCTGCGGGGTCTCTAAAAATCAGAACATACATACAGATTTCAAGGGAATGGGTTTTAAAGAGCATGCAAGATACTTGCCTGACAAGCAGAACACTGAAAGATGTGCACACGAGGACAGGAATTTAACTGGAATATACAGAGATACGTAATTCTATCATAGATGAAGCTCAAACCGCTGTGGCACAGAAGGCTACACCGATGTGAAGCTCATGGCACCATGAGCTGCAGCCTCAAATATCAGGTCCTCAAACTAATTGTTCTCAAGACCCCTTTACACGCTTACAATTTTTGGAGAGCCCCAAAGAGCTTTTGTGATGTGCGGTAGATCTATTGATACTTACCTCTATTAGGCATCTGAGAAAATTTTAAATTATTCATTCATTTGGAAATAATAAACCTATTCCATGTTAACCCAGCATATTTTTATCAAAACAAAACAAAACACCCTGTACGTTTCAAAACAAGAAAATTAGTGAAGGGTGGCTTTGTTTGTTGACCAGCTGAAACACATAGCAAAACACAGCACTGGTCAAGGCTTACAAAAATCTCTTTCACACCCAAGTCTTGCAGTTATTTTTTCAAGTAAAAATAGTGTCCCACGCAAACACCAACTAGTTCCGCCTGCAACTCACTCAAGTGCTTTTTGGTAAGCCAACTGTGGCCCTTCAGTACAGAGCAAAGGAGCCTTCTGCACACTTCCCAGTTCATCCTGTGGTCTATTTAAACGATGTGTACACAAGGATCAAGACTTAATAAAATTTAAATTAAAATATGACTTCTATTGCTTCATCAAGAGTGTCCTTGACATGAAACGCTTTTTTCTCAGAAAACGCAGTACGTGGAACACAACTGGTGTCATTGCTTAAACATCTGTCAAGGCAACAGTTTTGACTCACGATGGCTTCTGAGCTGTCAGTGCAAGTGTCCGCACCATGAAAAAGGGAAACAAAGTGTTACTATCCATGCAGAAATACTTGTGCCGGCTCAGACAGCGCTCTGAGCCCTGTGGGCCGGGAGTGCAGGAAGGAGCGAGAGAAGTCAGCGCACCCCTGGCAGGGGAGCCCTACGTGTGCTCTGTGGGGGCGCAGAGACCATCCCCGAGGTTGGGTTGGGCGTCGGTGTTGGAAAAGTAGTGGGAAAGGGACAGAGTGGGGAAGGGTTTAGGTTCTGTTCTCAATCCTTTCTCCTCTGGCAACTCCGTGCCTGGGGCGAGGGCCCCGGCGGTCATGGTCATGGGGGAGGGGGGCGGGGCACTACGGCCAGTTCTGAGCAGCACCTCTGCTGCTTCCTTCTTCCACCTAACAAGTTTGAGAAATGCGAATGAACAAGAAACCTTTTTACAGGAATAACTTCAAAACTATGGGCTTTAAGAAAGTACCAGCATATAATATCACATACTGCTATAAAAGATTTAACAGCACAGGCAGAGAGGAGAAAGTTTTTCTCCGTGTTTTCTCTTCTGCAACTTCACATTCAGTTTGTTAGTCTCCTTGGTCTCCTCAGATCTGAGACTGTGTCTTTGTTTACTGTGTTTTAATACTGATAACTTAGTCCATCAGAATCTAATTTAGCACTGGGGCTGCCTGGCCAGCTCAGGCGGAAGAACATGTGACTCTTGACCATGGGGTCGGGAGTCCGAGCCCTATGGGTGTAGAGATTACTGAAAAAAATAAAATAAACTTTAAAAAAAAATCTAATTTACCATAATGTTTGTTTTATGAGCTTTTTCCTCCCCAAAGGCCTGGTCGCCTGTTTTTACACCAGTCTTTAGATACCCCAACTTCTCCCCACTGACATAAAAGGTTACCTTAGAGTCTATTTCTGAACTTCCTATTCTGCTCTATTTTGAATCTGGCTTTTTTATTTTTATATTTGCCAACTATTACTAATGAAAAATTACTTGGTAGAGAGCAGGGTTTCAAGCCAGAAATACAAGGAGACCTTTAAGCTTTTAGGAAGTTAACTCTGGCAACAGCCAAAGGGGCACAGTGAAGTACAGGGAGCAAGGCAGAGTGACAGTCCTCACTAGTCACTGGCCACCCATGGAAGGATGCTGGGAAGTGAGGGCAACCAAAAGAGACAGTAAAATCCTCAAATGGAACAACCTGATGGTTAATGAGAAAGCAAATGAACTCCTCAGTAGCAGTTTTCAAGCCTCATCAATTATCATCTGGGGAAGTTTAAAAAAAAAAAAGTATCATGAGATGGGCTGGGGGGCTGAAGGCGTGTCTTCTGGAACCTGTATTTTTCAAAAGTTCCTGAGTGACTCTGGTGAACACCCAGGTGGGGACCCACTGTCTGGTCCATCCAATGACTCCGGAGGGTACCCCATGCACTAGAGCCCGAGACTAAGCTCACAGTCTTCAGTGCTTGCCAGCAGCTAGTTACCAGGAAAAGGCTAAGTCAACAGAACAGTCAACAAGTGAGGGCCCCACTTCTCCGAGGGCCACCACCCTTAACCTTGGCAGTCTCCCCAATTTCATGCAGTGTGTACTGTTTGCTGAAGCAGATAAGACTTCAGTTTCATTACCAGGAAAGCCAATGACCCCGGAATGAACCTGATAAATGAGGTGCTGCCATATTTGAAAAATACTTGATCTCTGAAACTTGATCTATTCCTAGAGTCAAAAGACTCACTGTACCTCACGCTAGTCTTTACTTCCTCGATTGGAAAAATGACAGAGGTGAGCTCTAATATATGAGATCGCCGAAGTTTTGCCAGACGCTCATAATGACTTCTTAAGTCAATGGTTTTTTTTTCTACCAGGTCACCAAGTCTGCGATTGTGCCTCTGAATCTTCTCCTTTTTCTCCTGATGACGCTGTGCTCGAGTATAGAGCTTCTGATTCTTTTCCTTGGTTTTGAGAAGGCCTTCAGAATCTGAAATAAATCACACCCAACAATTAGCTCTACAAATAGCTCCTGTGGACTACAGAACCCACCTCACAAGTGTAAGCATCTTCCTGCAGTTTAAACCAAAAGCAAAACCTCAATCAGGTTAACTAGATAATGTTCACTAAGTAGAAATTGGGAATTCAGCTTAAGTAAATAAATGAATCAAAGTGGACCACCACTAAAAGGACTCTGGGTCTCCATCTGTAGTCATCATTTCCAAGAATCATTAAACAACTATCAAGTTTAAGTTTAAGCCAGAAAGTATCTGACTTATGGTAAGCACTAAACAATAACCATGGTGGCCAGAAAAGGTACCTAATCCAAGTTTGAAAAACTTACTGGCTAACTGATTTTCCTTAGAAACCTCTTACATGTGCCTTGGGCTCCATTCAGAGACATGCAGCAAAGAAACAGACCAAGGGCTGTTTGTTGTCAGTAACAACAGTTACAGTGGAGTGTGGTGGTATCCGGCAGGGTGGGAGCCCCTACTGTATGGCAGCACCTGCAGTACTGCAACGGCAACCAAAGCCCGGCCACGCAACCAAGAAAGGAGACAGACGCTCATCCTGTCTGATGTGTGCCCTTTCCATAGAGCTCCTTCAGGTTCTGGATCAAGACTTGTTAGGGTGTTAGGCTGTAGCTCAACTTCTCTCGGGGGGGGCAAAAACGAGTTGCAAAATCTCAGACTCCTAGAAGCAACTTAGGAGGATCAGACAAGTTCAAAACCAAGCTCATTATTTTTCCACAAAAGCCTCACCTTGGTACCTAGGTTCTCTACATAATGGTCATTTTTGACCTGTCCACAGTCCAAGTCAGTTCCCTGCTGGTCAATTCCATGCGCTGACCTACTGCTCCTTAAGTAGAGGGCTTGCTTTTCCTTCCCACTGTTAGTCTTATTAACCCTCCCCAAAAATCCCACCTCCAGCTCAGTTCCACGCCAGGTCTTCACCAGCCCATTTCCTCATCAAGTGTAACCAGTGCCCGGCGGTTCTTCACTGCCCAACAAACACACACCAATCACCTTGTTCTTGAGGCCACCCCGACACTGGCACATATCTCACAGTTCCCTTCTGCACCCCTTCACCCAGCCTCATTCACTTAGTAGGCATGCAAACCTTTCCCACAAAGTGTAACAATTTCAACGCACGCATGCATGGATGGATACTGAAAAAGTCATCATTCCCTTTAGGATGTCCTCTACAGATCTTATTCACATCAATGTCTCTAGGAATGTCATTAGCTTCTACTCTTCAAATGTCCAAATGTTTCTCATTGAGTCAGGCCCCCTTCCATAAATGCTCCCCAGACCTCCTGCTCCTCGGAAGCCTAATGCGATGTGTGTACCTCCACTTAGGGCACACAGCTTAGTTCCTTACACCAGGACCAAACAAAGCCTTGTTGTCCCCTGACTAGAATAGAACAAGCGCCTGATAAATGTCTCAATGGTGATCCTCTGAGCACCACTGAACCTAGGTACTTCACCGCAGGCATAAGGTTTCTTGCAGTTTTATTTCCCCTCACTTGTGCATTCTCTTTACCATTCTTGCTCAGTGTAGATGTTCTAATGTTTAAGTTGCTGATTCCATCACACTTATCTTCCAGCAAGCTCATTTATTTTCACAATCACTATGGAGCTCTTTACAAGTACTCAAATGAATGTCTGGCCAAGACCCCAGTCATATGGTGGTCAGATTTTTTAAGAACAGTTTCCAACTTGGTATCATGACCCTTCACAGGCAGCAGATCACCAGTCACCTAATCTGCACTAGTGCAGACTCAGCACTCAAGAGTTTAATTTGTCCTTCTCTCCATGCCATCTCCCCCTAAACATAAAAACACGATGCTATTTCTGTTGCTTGTCTGGATAAGTAACTCTATACACAGATCGAGTCAACCTTAAAGGTTCAGACAATCCAACTTCCCTATCTACAGCATATAATATACCCATATTATTCTGTATCATGACATGTAAGATCAAAAGATTCTGGAGAAATATTCATCAGGTTCTACAGTTTATAATATATAACCTTTTCTGAATATATGTGGTATTTTCAACAACAAAATTTTAGGGGCGCCTGGGTGACTCAGTTGTTAAGTGTCTGCCTTCGGCTCAGGTCGTGATCCCAGGGTCCTGGGATCGAGCCCCACGTCGGGCTTCCTGCTCTTCGGGAAGCCTGCTTCTCCCTCTCCCACTCCCCTTGCTTGTGTTCCCTCTCTCACTGTGTCTCTCTCTGTCAAATAAATAAATAAAATCTTTAAAAAACAAAAAACAAAATTAAAAAAATACTATTTGCTGGGTAATAAGCTCTTCATCTGTGGACTTGAGACCATGCATAGTTTTTGGAATCCATGAACTCCCTTAAAATTGTTTGCAAAATTTTTTGAGTCTTGTCTAAAGGGTGGCAACTAGACTGCATTTCTGTTCTAAAGAGCATGGTTCCCATCCCTTGGTAAGTCATCAGTGCCACCCAGAGTAGTACTACTCAAAGTGTGGCCTATGGATCTGGGCCCATCAGTAAACTTTCACCAGTCAGACAAGAGAAGTACAGAAATACAGAGTAAGCTCAGCCGTATTTTTCTTTGACATGGCAATATGACACTGACATACCATTCAAGCATGCAATCATTTTTCTAGTATTTTTATTGTATTTTACAAAAGTATTGGGATCTTTTATCCCAAAAGTTTATAACTGATTAGAAATTGGAGGAAAAAAAATGGTCTTTTACTACAAACAGTTTAAGAACCACTGACCCAGTCTCCATGCATGAGATCTGAACTTCCTAAGTCCAAGGTGGGTCCCAGAATTCTCTCTCTAGATTGTACAAGTGTCACCAGGTGACTCTGAGGATTAGCTAGGGAAGGAAAGCACTGTTACGGAGTCCACTGTTCTAGTGCCAAATCTTTTCTGTGGTGGTCGTTTTGTTTTGAAGAGTTAGGAATCTGTTAAATTCAGCTGATCAAAGTTTTAAACTTGCTCATCAGGCAAGGCACAAACTCAGTGAATCCAGCAATTCCAGGAGGTTCCCAGACACCTGGGAGCAAATCCCCACATGAACATCACGGAGGATGTGGAAAGAGGGGTAAGCCACACGTTTCTACGCTGTTACTGAACCAGAGCCTCTGGAGATGCAGGCAAAGCTCCATGGGTAACCGGCTGTGTATGGTTCTGAGCAGCTCTTCCCCACACTGCCTTCCTCTCGAGCTGACTAATTCTGTGAAACTCCACAGGAGCACTTTATGAGGACAAACATTTTCAAAGGAAGCTTTTGCTCTATTACATACCACTATAAAACACTTGCTTCTGAAAGCAACGAGCAGACAAGAAAGGGAGTCATAAGGTATGACTGTGACTCACTCTGAACTTTAAACAATGATCTTTGGAAATACACGGAATATGTCTAAGGATACAGGATTTCTAAGAGGACTCTCCTAAAATTTGACAACCATTTATGATGAAGGATGAGGTACACGAATGTAATATAAAATTAATCCAGATTAAAATGTGTATGAGACTCACTAATGGAGAGAAAAAGCAATATTCTGTGGTTCTGGAGTGAACTAATAATTCTATCCAAGTACCAAGCTTCCTGTTAGTGAAGGCAAATGGGAAATAATGTAGTCCTTAACTTTTTTAATTGAGAAAAGTACTTTATTCAAAGGTCATCATATCTGTGCATATATGTATATATATAATATATATATCTGTAAAAATATTTACTTACAATCTTACAGAAATGTTTTACAGGAGGAGCAAGGCCAGCAGGAAGCCTTTCCAGGTTGTTGTTGCCGTCCCACCCCTCCTCTCTTTCTCTGTCTCTCTAGCTTATTAATCCAATGAAATTCTACACTAGCCCTTTATTAGGTCTAGAAGAAGGGGTACAAATTACTTACTTATTTTCATTTCTTCATTTCCTTTACATATTGTTTGCTTCAGCTGTTCAATCCTCATCTTGCAGGACATTATTTTCCATCTCTTAAAAGAAAAGTATGTAATAAGTATCACAAATGTTGGTCTCATGATTAAGAGCATTATCTACCTAGGATCACTATTATTCTGAGGCATATCTTAGAAAACCTAATGAAGAAAAGACCAATATAATTATATTTATTATAACTTTTGTGACTACAGTGGATTACAAAAAAGAAGAAAGTGTTATTCTTGCTTAGTGCAGAAGCTGGTAGGAAATTAAGACAGAGAGAAAGAAATTCACATAGTTTTTTCATGTGTTAATGAGGACAGAGAAAAACGGTGAAGTATATGCTCTTAACCTGCTCTGTCCAATATACAGCTAGTTATCACATGCAGCTATTTAAAAGTCATTTGGAATTGCATAAAATTCAGTTCCTACTCAACACTAACTACCCACAGGTCAAGTGTTCAACACCACATGTGGCTAATGGCTACCACACTGGTGAGTTTAAACATTGAACATCTGCATCACCACAGAAGGTTCTACTGCTGCACTGCTCTAAACACTTCGTGACATTTACTGAGAACATTAACATCATTGTATTATCTCACTAATACAATACACAACTATTACCTATAAAATAATAAAACCTTCGATAAAAACAAAGTTTTCTCCCCCAAGATGAATAAAAAGATCAGTAAAAATGCAATCTGTCAGTCAGTTAAAAAGTATGATTACCTATTTTATAATGCCTCTATAAATATGGATAATTAAAAGCTTAAAACAGCTTTCAAATATTTATGGTGTTTAGCACTGGCCTAACTAGCCTGACAGTATAAGACACAGAGCAGACTGCAGAGATGTTTCAGGTCCCAAAGTGTTACCCTCCCTCCTGGAGGGACATTTGAAGATAGACTCATGTGGACCGATGAACTGACTCAAATATGAAATGTCCAGGAGACATCCTCACTTTTAAAGGGTATTAGTCTTCAAGAAGCAACACCGAAAAATTTTTGATAGAAAAACTAGAAAACAGTACAGGGAATTTAGAAAAACGGGGATGGGATTCTTTATAAATAGCCCTTAATGGTCTTTTCCCATACAACGTATTTTGCTTCTATAACTCCAAGTATTTAAAAATAATGAATGATGCTTATTGTGAAAAAAATTAAACATCACAGGAGAAAATAAAGTGATCATTAGCTTGACTCCTTCCCATTCTTCAGGGGTAATCTCAAACTTTAATATGTATCTTTTTAGATTTTTTAGAGCATATTTTTATTTAAAACACACACACAAATAGAATCTTACTTTATCCTAGCCTACTTTTTGTTTGCTCTATCATTAAAAAACTCTTGGATATCACTCCGTATCAACACATACGGACTGGGCATTCTTTTGAACAGCTACACAATATTAATTATCTCATCCTGTTTAATGAGCATTTAAGATATTTATGGATCACTACCCCTGCTCTAGTCAATCAGCTTCTTTATCCATAAATCTCTGCATTCATGTATTTTCTTAGGAGGAAATCTGTCGAATATACCACATGTGCAATAAAAAAGACAAAACACCCCCCAACAAACCACCAACCACCAACCCCACCACCCCAACTACCAACTTGTCCTCCAACCAAATATGTCAATGTATACTCCCACCAACACTGAATAAAATAGTGTTATCAATGAAACTCTTTATTTTCATATGCTGTACTCATTTTCCCCCAGTTATGTTCATTTTGCTCAGAGTTTTCAACATACAGAACTTTAAAACTTTTACATAGTCTGTAAAAATATTTTCCTTCATGGCTTATACAGGTCTGCTCATCTGTAGGTTACATTTATAAATACTCTCCCATATTTTCTTTTTATGAGTTTACTTTTCACATTTAATCATCAATCCCTGTAGGAAGTGTATGTTTACAATGAGTAAGTTTTTTCAAAAAGGAGAGTTCATCGTTCTTGTATTCCTATGTCAATACCAGATTTCGTACTTCTCCTTTATAATGGCTCAATAATTAATTGCCAGTACTCTGTGTTTGGCATCCAGATAAAATATCTGAGGGCCCACACTACAAATATATTCAAATAGAGGGCTGCCAAAAAAGGATTAAAATAAAGTTAAATTTGAAGTGATATTTTAAGCACTACCAACTGAAAAGCATGTAACCTCAAGTATAAAGAATATTATTAAATAGTTCTTACAGCTTACCAATTGATCTGTTATCCATTTTCCTTCCATAGCTTTTAACACTCTGCACAGAGAAAAGACAATAATAAGTTTTGTGAAGCTCAAAAATGTAAAATCATCATCTTTTTAAAGTAAGTTCTTAAAAATGTCTGGAAATACCAAAGTGAGACTCAAGCACTTAATAACGTTTTCCAGGGGGGTCTGGCCAGCTCAGTCAGTGGAGCGTGCAATTCTTGATCTTGGGATTGTGAGACTGAGCCCCACATTGGGTGTAGGGATCATTTAAAAATAAAATCTTTAAAAAAATAAAAATGTTTTCCAAATTCCAAGTTCTCTAATTTTTTTCCCATTTCCTTCTCTTTGCACTTTTAATTCTACCCAGAGCCCTTCTGTAAACGTTCGCAATTTCCAATAATAGCCAGAACCTTTGTCCTCAATCATAATCAATAATTTGCATCAGTCATATTTATTAACAGTTAACAGTTAAAAGAGAATTCATAATCTAAAATGTGATGCTCAGTTCCCAAAGAAATGGCACAAGCCGGCATCTGTAAAAATCTGTTCTACGGAGTGAAGTGTTCTATGGAAGATATAAAAGTTTCTGTGATTAAGTTAGAGAAATGACTTAAATAGACCTAAGCAGGGTTCTGTAATGCAGGGCATCTAAGAAGATTTAATCTGCTCATAAATGCTTTCATAGACCTGGGGTGCATCCGGAGAACAGTGACTAGGTCAGTTTGGGAGAGAAGATTCTACAGGATGATGCTCAAATACAGAGGGTGAGATTCATCAGGGGCGCTTGTTAATAACTCAGATTCCAGGGCCCTCAGAATAAATATCTGAGGATATGATTCCAAGAATCTTTAACCGTTTTTTTAACCGGTTTTTAACCGCATTTTTAACCGTTACCTCTGCTAATGAATTCTGATGTAGGTGACCAAGACCATGCTTTGCAAAACACTGATCCAGAAGAAGAAGGATAAATGGAAGACGTGATGTCCTACAGGAACTACCACTTTTCTGCCTGCTCTGGACCCACCTGCCGCACATCAATTATCTGGGCCAGGGGTCTGACTCATGGGTCTAGTCACTGAGTGCCTGCTGCAGAGGCATGGGGGTCTGATCCCAATGTTTTCTAGAAACTTGATAATCTCTATTTTGCTTCTCCCAGATGCACTGCTCTTCCCCTCTTTGAGACTGTGTCCTAAATTCGACAAGTCAGCAGTCCATGTATCTGCATACCACAGCACTGAATTAAACCACACGGTGACAAGGGAACCGCCACACACAGAGAAGCAAAAGGGAAACTCACTCTTTTTGAAATTCTTCTTGCTTGCTCTTAAGTTGGCTTAACCTTTCTTTCTTGTCTATAAACCTATAAGAAAAAAATGTAATGTTTTGTTAAACATTCTTTCCAGTTCAGTGAGATTATGCAAATTCCCAAGAGCCGATCATTTCGGCAGATTCTTCTGGAGATGCCCCATCCCGACACTTGACACACATCTTCTCAAGGGGGCGCGCACACAGCTGTTTACGCCACTCACTCATTTTAAAACGAAGTTCAAATTCTCAGCTTTAAAATTCTTTCATGAGTTTAGGGGTGTCTGGCTGGCTCAATCAGTAAAATTCTTTCATGGTTTATAAAATATGTCTAGAAGTCACCCCCCTCACCCTGCTCAGATTAAATTATCTTCCGAAACAGGCACATCAGAGCACTAGAGTGAATCTGAGTTCAAGGAAGTTGAGGCTTCTCACATAAACATGATTTTAATTATTTAGCTTAATTCAATCCTGCTCTCACCTATAAATTGATTGCTTGTAATTTTTAAAGTACAATTTTTTTTCCTTACTAATTTTATTGACGGTCCTTATGGGCTAACAAGTTACTGAGTACAAGTTATCAAAAGGAAGGGATATAACATTGCAGTTCATTTTCTCTACAGTTTTCTCCCCTTATCCTTTTCTTCCTGTTACCTACTTGGGGTTTAAGTCTCCCTTTTTTTTTTCCTTTGCACAGTTTAAGATGGAAACTTAGATCATCATCTTAAGCCTCTCCCTTTTAATTATAACCATATAAAGTTATAAATCCCCCCAAGTATTGTGCTAGCTAAACCCCAAAATGTCTGATAGGGTATATTTTCATATCATTTAGCTTGGAATTCCTGATTTTCTAAATATTCCCTCCCTGACCTCTAAATTATTTAGAAGTATAGTACTTAATTTCCAGATAGAGGGGCTTTTCTAGATAACTTATTGTTAACTGTTTTCCACTTTCTGACGTGGTCACAGAATATACTCTATGAGATTTCAATCTTTTGATCTGAGAGTGTCTTAGGGCCTTGCATCTGGTCTGCCCTGCGCACTTGAAAGAATATGTATTCTACAGCTGTTGGGTACTGTGTTCCAGAAATGTCAACCAGCTGAAGGTGACAAACAGAGACATTCAGATCTTCTAGATCTGCGCTACTCACTAAAAGAGCCACCAGTCACATGTGCTGAGTACCTAAAATGTGGCTTGTTACTTAATAAGGATCTGTGTGGAAAAAAAAAAAAGAAATTATATGACTAACATCATGCAACTGACTTTTAAACAAGCTAACAGTGGCTCGTTATTTAAAAAAACATGATAATGCCATATGCTATAGTAACACAGTATGGAGTCCAAGATTAGGTTTTTTGGCTGTCTCCCAAATTCTTAGCCTAAATGAAAACTAAAAATTTAACAGAATAGTAACAACCCTAGAAATCACTTCCTTAAAATGGTCCAGACTAATAGCAGTCCAACATGTTTCTAAAACCCCATTTTTGAAACATCCAAAGATACCTACTTCAAAATGGAAGAATCAATAGATGAATGGATAAAGAAGACATGGTAAATATACATGATAGAATATTACCAAGAAAAAAGAATGAGACTTTGCCATTTGGGGCAACATGGATAGACCTAGAAGGTATTATGCTAAGTAAAATAAGTCAGTCAGACAAAGACAAATACCATAAGATTTCACTTATATGTATAATCTAAGAAACAAAACAAACAAGAAAATACTTAAATATAGATTAACTGGTGGTTGCCAGAGGGGAGGTGGGGAAGGGGAGAGCAAAACAGATAAAGCGGATTAAGAGGACAAACTTCCAGTTATCAAGAAAATAAGTCACAGAGAGGGAAAGTATAGCATAGGGAACATAATCAATAATATTGTAATAACACCATATGGTGTACATGACAGACGGTAATGACAACTACTGTGGTGAGCACCGAGTAATGAACAGAAGTGTCGAATTAATGTGTTGTACTGTACTCCTGAAATTAATTTAACACTATAAGTTAATTATACTTCAATTTTAAAAAGAGAAAAAAATGGGAGGGATAAAATAGTCTAATTATGACCCTGCCATTTAATAGGCAGTCACTAAAAATGTATAATGTATGTTAAACAAAAAAGCAAATCAAGTGACATTATATATTTGTGTGACTAAATTAAAATTAGATTAAAAATTCAGTTCCTGGTGGCTCAGTCGGTTAAGTGTCTGCCTAGGGTCCTGAGATCGAATCTCACGTTGGGCTCTCTGCTTCTCCTCTCCCTCTGCCTGCCGCTCCCCCTTCTTGTGCCCTCTCTCACTGTCAAATAAATAAATAAAATCTATAAATAAATAAATAAATAAATAAATAAAAATTCAGTTTCTCAGTTGCACTAACCACACTTCACTAGCCACATACAGCTGAGGGCTATCTTACCAGACAGGGTAGGTATACATCACTGTAGTAAGGTGGTAACTGCATGAAGCAGTAGAACACTCAGAAACAGTGTGAAATTGAGACAAACTCATAGATTCATCCATTAATTTATCAGGCAACTTACAACAAGACAGCTTTCAGAATATTAATAAATCTAATTATATATTCTGCAGCTGTGTATTCTTTGACATATTGTTATATGCTTCCATCTCCACATATCAAAAACGAGAAGCTAATGTGCTATTTACTTCTACCTCACTGAAGCAATATGGTGATTCATGTTCTGATAACCTGAAGGAGGTGATGAACTCACAAGACTCATCAAACCAGGCAAACAAAGACTGACATGGCAGATAAAATCTTGTTTTTAGAGGCTATAAAAGTTCTCCCTCCATTCTGTTGTAGAAATGCCACTTTACACTACAACAAACTGGGATGACAAACAACCCTGTCCAGCTTTACACTGAGCCAGTTCTCTTGGGCTTCATTAAAAACAAACCAACTTAAAATGTAAATATGCAGTTGCCAGCAGGAATAATAAACAAAAGATAACAATTCCTACTGTATCAGACACTTCATGAGTAATGTTATTCGTCATGAAGGAAATTAAAAATAGGTGGTGCTAACAAAGCTAAACAGCAGATGAGATCAAGGAATGTGGCGGGGTCAGCATTTGAACTGCTCATCTACACACTCATCCATGCTCTGCATTCTCCGTCCCGCCACTCATGGAAAGATAAATTCATTCCGCAATTCTGTGCTTTCTCAATACGGTTTCCAAGAAATAAAATGATTAATGCTGTCGTTATATTCAACATAGATTTTCTTTAAAGATTTTATTTACTCATTTGAGAGACAGAGAGAGAGAGAACAGGAGTGGAGGGGCAGAGGGAGAGGAAGAAGCAGACTCCCTGCTGAGCAGGGAGCCCAATACGGGGCTCGATCCCAGGACCCTGAGAACATGACCTAAGCTGAAGGCAGATGCTTAACTGATTGAGCCACCATGCGCCCCCAAACTAGGTTTAAGGATACATATCTTACAAAAAAAAAATGGGGAGGAAAGGAATATTTTAAATACTATCTTTCAAAAGTGGAGTTTATCACATAAAATAACTTGTGTCTTTTTCCATGTCAGAACATACAAACTAATTTCATTCTTTAACAAATATACAGAGTTTCAGTGAATGGATAACCTATAATTTATTTATATGAACTCCTACTGATGAACACTGGCATCACTTTCAAATTTTCACTATTATCAGTAATGTTATAAGCAAATATCCTAGTGCACAAATCTTTAAAAGCTTTTAGGCTTCTCAGAAATTCCTATAATAAAATAAACTGCTGGGTCAGGTATTTACATGCAAAATTCTGGCCATTATCTTTAAATTTCCTCAGAATCATTTCATATAATTTACAACCCCACCAACAGTGAGTAAGTATTTCACTCTCTCCAAACTGCACACACCTCTTTAGTCTTTGCTAAGCTGATTGGCCTCCCAACTCTTCCTCCCAAAGATCATTATCCATTTATTTGCTTTTCTTTATTTCACTACTGGAAATGCTGAACGCCTTTTCCTATCGTATTGGCTACTTTTCTTTTGTTGTTCCCTTATGTCTTTTGTTCATTTTTCTATAGCTTTTTAAAGGATTATTAGGGAAATTAGCCATTTTTCTTTCCAACATCTTGGAATTATTTTTTCTTACTTTGCTTTCTGACTGTGTTTCAGCTCTACAAAAATTTCCAAAATTTTATGCGGACACATTTAGCCATTCTTTTGCTGTTGTTGAATGGCTCTAGTTTTGGGTTATTTTATGAAAGGAATCTGCCAGTGAACCTATACCAGGCACCGGGGATTTTACAATACTATATTTTCTCTCTCAATTTAAAAATGCTGTGTATTCCAACAACAAGGGAGAAGAAAGAGAAATTAAGGAGTCAATCCCATTTACAATTGCACCCAAACCATAAGATACCTAGGAATAAATCTAACCAAAGAGGCAAAGAATCTGTACTCAGAAAACTACAGAATACTCAGGAAAAAAGTTGACGAAGACACAAAGAAATGGAAAAACATCCCACATTCATGGATTGGAAGAACAAATATTGTGAAAACGTCTATGCCACCTAGAGTGATCTACACATTTAATGCAATCCCTATCAAAATGCCATCAACTTTTTTCAAAGAAATGCAACAAGTAATCCTAAAATTTGTATGGAACCAGAAAATACCCCAAATACCCAGAAGAATGTTGAAAAAGAAAACCAAAGTTGGCGGCATCACAATTCCAGACTTCGAGCTCTATTACAAAGCTGTAATCATCAAGACAGTATGGTACTGGCACAAAAACAGACACATAGGTCAATGGAACAGAACAGAGAGCCCACAAATGGACCCTCACTCTATGGTCAACTATCTTCGACAAAGCAGGAAAGAATGTCCAGTGGAAAAAAGAGTCTCTTCAACGAATGGTGGTGGGAAAATTGGACAACCACATGCAAAAGAATGAAACTGGACCATTTCCTTACATCACACACAAAAGTAGACTCAAAATGGATGAAAGACCTCAACAGGAGACAGGAATCTATCAAAATCCTTGAGGAGAACACAGGTAGCAACCTCTTCAATCTCAGCCGCGGCAACTTCTTCCAAGAAACATCATCAAAGGCAAGGGAAGCAAGAGCAAAAATGAACTACTGGGCCTTCATCAAGATCAAAAGCTTTTACACAGCAAAGGAAACAGTCAACAAAACCAAAAGACAACTTACAGAAAGGGAGAAGATATTTGCAAATGACATATCAGATAAAGGGCTAGTATCCAAAATCTATAAAGAATTTACCAAACTCAACACCCAAAGGACAAATAATCCAATCAAGAAATGGACAGAAGACATGAACAGACATTTCTGCAAGGAAGACATCCAAATAGCCAACAGACACATGAAAAAGTGCTCAGTATCACTTGGCATCAGGGAAATATAAATTAAAACCTCAATGAGATACCACCTCACACCAGCCAGAATGGCTAAAATTAACAAGTCGGGAAATGACAGGTGTTGGTGAGGATGCAGAGAAAGGGGAACCCTCCTACACTGTTGGTGGGAAAGCAAGCTGGTTCAGCCACTCTGGAAAACAGTATGGAGGTTCCTCAAAAAGTTGAAAACAGAGCTACCCTGCCACCCAGCAATCGTACTACCGGGTATTTACCCTGACGATACAAATGTACTGATCCGAAGGGGCATGTGCACCCGATTGTTTATAGCAGCAATGTCCATAGTAGTCAAACTATGGAAAGAACCTAGATGCTCATCAACAGATAAATGGATAAAGATGTGGTGTGTGTGTGTGTGTGTGTGTGTGTGTACACACACACACACACACATATATGCAATGGAATACTATGCAGCCATCAAAAGAAACGAAATCTTGTTGTTTGCAGTGATGTGGATGGAACTAGAGGGTATTATGCTAAGCAAAATAAGTCAGAGAAAGACAATTATCATATGATCTCTCTGATATGAGGAATTTGAGGGGCAGGGCAGGGGGTCGTGGTGGGTAGGGAGGGAAAAAATGAAACAATGGGATTGGGAAAGAGACAAACCACAAGAGGGTCTTAATCTCAGGAAACAAACTGAGGGTTACTGGGAGGGTGGGAGGGTTAGGGATAGGGTAGCTGGGTTATGGACATTGAGGAGGGTATGTGCTATGGTGAGTGCTGTGAAAGGTGTAAGCCTGATGATTCACAAACCTGTACCCCTGGGGCAAATAATACTTTATATGTTAATTTAAAAAAGAATCCCATGTATTTACCAAAATCCTCCATACTTACAGTTGTTTTTTTCCCCTAAAAAAAGTACTTCCTTAAATGGACTCTGTCTCCTAAATTCTGCCATACTTTGCAACTATAATTTTTTTTCCCCATTAAAAAAGTACTCCCTTGGGCGCCCCTGGGTGGCTCAATCCTCGGGTCCTGGGATCAAGCCCCACATCGGGCTCCCTGCTTAGCAGAGGGTCTGTTTCTCCCTCTCCTTCTATCTGCCGCTCCTCCTGCTTGTGCTCTATGTGTCAAATAAATAAAATCTTAAAAAAAAAAAGTACTCCCTTAAACTTTTTTTTTAAGGATTTTATTTATTTGACAGAGAGAGAGAGAGAGAGAGAGAGAGATCAGATCACAAGTAGGCAGAGAGGCAGGCAGAGAGAGAGGAGGAAGCAGGCTCCCTGCCGAGCTGAGAGCCCGATGTGGGCCTTGATCCCAGGACCCTGAGATCATGACCTGAGCCAAAGGCAGAGGCTTTAACCCACTGAGCCACCCAGGCGCCCCCTTAAACTAATTTTAAACAGTTCCCCTGCAGTGAAGACTGACGAGGATAGGGGCCGGTGGTCCCACAGTGCCAGGGCAGTCCCAGCGTCGGCACACAGGCCAGCTCAGGGTGTCATGACTATCTGGGCTGACCTGGAGATGGGGTAGGCTGGTCCTGTGAAGGGAAGAAAGACATGACAGGCAGAGGGAATTCTGCTGTTTCACAAAGCAAAGAGCTAATTTGTCCTGCATGAAAGCATTTCAACACAGCAGGCAGGGTAACAGGTTAGGGGTGTGCTGCTGCTGAGACATCAGCTAGGAGTGTGAGCCCTGTCTCTCCACACTGTTCCAGGGCCACAGTCAAGGGCAACTGAGTAGATCTAGCCACAGGTTGGACTATTCACACAAATCTGCTCCATACCACCAGAAAAACAGCACCAGGGCGCATATTCTATCAGGGATCCATATTATTAATTCTGCTATTAAGTCTAGGTGATAATTAACATCCTCATAACACTCACAACTTGAGTACTTACTATGTCCTAAGCATGTCCTTTCCTAAAATAACTCTAATCCCTCCATCTGCCTACCCAGTCCTTGCCCTCATCCTAGGAATGTAAGTTTACTTTGTGCCTAAGAATATGACAACAGAAATGTCTAAGGAACAAACACTAATGAATTTTAAGAAAGGCAAAAAAGAAATAACCTTTCAAATGTGGAGTTGAGAGCTTTAAAAATATCAAACCCCTTGAACCAATTAAAGCAGTTCAAAGAAACAAATCAGAGATGAGGAGGAAAATTTATATCTGAAGGCACCAATCATGAAAAATCAGTCATAACAGCAAAAATTGGAAACAACTTTAATTTCAATAGAACAATTTATCAAATGATACTATATTGCCATGTAGTACATAATAATATTTTTGAAGACATGATGTGTTTATGAGATGTTGGGTTAAAAAAAAAAGGTGCAACACACCATATACACACAGTATGATTCCAAATGAAAAAAATCTATTTATAAGCACACACACACACACACATGCAGAGCAACAAGGCTGGAAAGAAATATAACAAATTATCAACAGAGCTGCAAGAATATGGGTAAAATTTTCCTTCTTTAGGTATCTCTGTATTTTAGAAGTTTTCTATAATATGTCCATCTACAATCAGAAAAAAAAAGATACCAATCAAAATTTCTCATGCTTCTCCTCAGAGGATCATATACACCATAAAAATATATACATAACCCCCTAAAAGCACCTAAGTTCTTAGTCCCTAGGTCTCCTGAGTCAGATTACAGTCCTCGGGTTCCTTAAATTTAAAAGGGGGAAACGAGCACTAACAGTTTTGAGGTCAGAAGTGGAGAAGAATCCCCATCTCTGATTTGGGCACAAGTTTGTTAGAAGAAGTAATAATTTCTGGTTCTAGAAATAAGGCAGCAGGGTTTCCCAGGCAAAAGTGAGAGCACAGATCTCTCTCTTATGTAAGCAGAGATGGTTACAGAACTAAATATTTCTTCAGTTAAGATACTAACATGGTAAGAATTCCTAGTCATCAAATTTTTCATCCTTAAATTTCTTAAGCATACAAGGGTATGTTTACAGACAAAAGCAATATGAAAAAAAAAACCATGATCCTTATCAGGATGGTTCTTTTATGTTAGAATACTTAGAATATGAGAAAATGTGGTAAAAATTATACTCTACTGGCAGGAATGAAGGCTAAGTCATTAAAAGAAAATAGAAACAAAGCACTGTTTAGACCCCTCACTTGTAAAACAGGAATAAGGCTTATCCTACTAGGTTACAAGGATTAAATAAGATAAATGCGAACATAAGGTATAGGCAACTTTGCACAAAACACACACTAGTTTCCCTTTTTCTTCATTGCAATGAGTGATTTTGTACTTAATCTCACTAATGTATTAAATTGAACTACATATATAAAAAATATAGTTCAGATCTGAAAGTGAGTTTAAGAATTAGCATAGCCCAGGAGTAAATAAGGTACAAAGATTCTGAATTTCCTCAGGTTAAAAATAGGTTAATAACTCATGGGTTTGTGGTATGGAACAAATGAGATCATAAATGTGAAAGCCTTTTATAAATTCTAAAAGGCATAGTGATAAGAGTACCCACTGACACTGACTGAAAAAAGAAGCTGTATTTTCTTAGCAGATGTGCATATGTTGGTATAAATACAATTATTAAGCTGCATGGGGTGGGAGTTGAGTTCATTCCTGAAGGACAGTCAAAAACAGAAGAAAGGTTGATAAACTCTTGTCTAAAGATGGGAAATCTAGCCACCTGTAGAGCTTTTGTTCTATTAAGTGGGGTATTCAAATGTGGGTTTGGAACGGAATTATCAAAACAGTAGACTCTTATAGGCTACAGCGACTGACAACCAAAAAGATCTGGAGGGAGAACAGAAATATCTAAAGAATAATTCTGGGGTGAGGGGGAGTACCTCAGTCAGTTAAGTGTCTGACTCTTGATTTCAGCTCAGGTCACGATTTCAAGGGGGTGAGATCCAGCCTGGGGTCTGGGTCTGTACTCAGTAGAGAGTCTGCCTGAGATTCTCTCCCCCTCCCCTCTGTGCACACACTCTCTCTCTAAAATATAATAAATAAATCTTTAAAAAAATTAGAATAATTTTTTAGATGTTGGGTGTGCCTTCCCCTCGAAATCTTCAGTAATATCTAAAATTTTCTGCTTATCTTGTATCCTGACACTCGATTTATTTAGCACCTGTATTTGTTTCTTGGTAAAAGTGTAACATATATTCTTAAAACTCATCAGTGAAGGGGCGCCTGGGTGGCTCAGTGGGTTAAGCCTCTGCCTTCTGCTCGGGTCATGATCTCAGGGTCCTGGGATCGAGCCCCGCATTGGGCTCTGTGCTCAGTGGAGAGCCTACTTCCCCCTCTCTCTCTGCCAGCCTCTCTGCCTACTTGTGATCTCTCTGTCAAATAAATAAATCTTAAAAAAAAACCTCATTAGTGAAGATAATGCTGCATCATTCCTGAAAACCTACTTATAAAAGCCATATTCATATACTTATAAATGTCCTCCTTTTCTGATCCACAAGTTAAAATAACTGGTTCCTAAACGAGCAGGCAGATTTTCTGGGCTGCTATAGTCTCTGGTTATCCTCTAGTTATGAGATGTTCCCCATCTCATTCCTATACCTATCATAAACTGGTAACCAATATCTTCCCAGTCTTGAATGGAAAGATTAGTTTAACTTGTCAGTTATCTATTGGGTAACAGTATTATTTTTGGTGTCAAATGTAAATCCAGAAAATTATGTTCCTGTAAACAGCCCTGTAATTTTGAAATGTTAACCAAAATCCAAATAAGACTATGTTGAGAGGACAGCTTAAAATCATCCCTCTTCATCTCTTAAAGAAGTACACAAGTTAAAAGGCAGATGGATATCAGAGAAAAAAAGTGGGTATTGTTTTAGGAATGGGACCAAGGTGGGAGATGAGGACAGGAAAGTGTTGGTGAGGATACCAAGACTATAAATCTTCCCTCTGAACAATAACAACAAAATATTCGTTTAGATATTTTTCAATCTATCTATCTGCCAAACTCATTTAGTCCACAAAATTATATGAAGACCAATGTTCCCTTCTTAGGAGTCAAAGGAACTGTTGTGAGGTAGACTGTTTACTGATACCTAATTTTCTTTGAACTGCTAAACTATTAAAACCTTTACATTCAGCTAGTCTATTATTGAAGACTAATACATTTTAAGAACTTTGATATACATTATCACATTCAAGATCCATGGAGGCACACCTAGTTTGGCTAACTTACCAAAAAGAAATCAGACGTTAAACAAGGGTTTTTAAACTGTGCTGTAAGTGTCCATGTTTTATTTCTAAGTGTTTTCCCGCAGTTAGTGAGGGGCTTCTCATAAAGTACAAGGAAAAAGAGACTGAAGGCAGCAACGCAGAGAACACAAAATTTTTCACAAATACTGAGGACAGCAGAATATCTCAAAGTCAAGCTACAACTTGCACGATTTAAGGGTTATTAGTATTCAGTGTAATTCCTTGAGAGTAAGAGACCTTTCTCCTCTGTAACTTGCCAGGATATTTTGTGCAGTTAGCTGTACCCACTGAGAGCTCATTAAAAATGATTTTACTATTAGGACAGTGGTCCCAGGTCTTAAGAGATTCTTACATCCTACTAGATACTGGGCACTGTTCCGGGGAACAAAAGAAAACAAAACAAAACATTTCATTTACTAAGGACTGCACAGTTGGGAGAAAGGACAGATGAAGAATGAAGTGAAGCGGGCTGGGCAGACCACTGTGGTGGCAGTCCTGTCGTCCCTCAACCCTTACGTTTCTTTTTTAATCTCTAAAAGTTTTGAATGGTTCTGGCATTTGCTCTTTGGTCAGAAAAAGAAATCCATGATTACATACCCCTCTTCCAAAAATTCGCTTTAATGTTCAGATTTAGCAAAAAATTTCTATCTCAGTTTTTAAAGGGTATTACCTTTGCCATTCTTTCAACAGTATGCCTACCATGTGTGACCCACTGCTGCTACACTCAGCACAGGTGACCTGACCAAACAAAATCAGAATTCACGCCTTCATGGAACTGCATTCTGGATGCAGGTATCTTCCTTGAATAGATAACATTACATATCATGCTCAGTACCATGGAAGAACTGAGTATTGCAACAGAAAATGATGGTGTGGCAGGTCAGGGAAGGCCTCACTGATTAAGTGACATTTACGGTGAGAGTTGAAAGACAAAGTGGCAATCAGAAGGAAGAGCATTCAGGCACAAGGAACAGCAAGGGAAAAGGCCCAGTGGTAGAAAAGTTTCATATGTTTGAGGATCTGATGGAAGGTTCCTGACTATGGAGAAGTATGAAGGAACATGGCATGAGTTTATTTTCTGAGTGCTTAATATATGCTAGACATCATATCATGCTAAGTACTTTAATGCTCACTCTTATGTCATCACTACCAAACTTATGAAGTTAGAGTCCCCCTCCCCATTTTCAAAAGGACATAAACAAGCATAGAAGAGATTAAGAAACTTGTTCAAAATCACATAGCAAGTGGAGTGTGGATTCAATTCAGTAAAGCATGAATCCAAACTTAGAGCCAAAGTTAGAAGATAAGTAGAAGACAAATCAAATAAAGCTTTATGCACCACAGTAAGGAGATTGAATTTTATTCTAAATGCAGTGGAAAGCCACTGAGAAGTTTAAACAAAACAGTGCCATTATCTGATTTACATTTCTGTGGCTGCTGTGTAGAGGAGTTGTATGGGTAAATGAAATGAAACCAATAAATAATCGGGAGAGAAATGATGGTTGTCTGGATTAGAAGTAAATCAATTCAAGATCTATTTTGGAGCAAATCCAATTAGCCTTGCCAATAATTTGGAGACATGGAATAAGAAAAAAAAAGGGAAAGTCTAGAATAACTCCCAGATTTCTGGCTTTAGTAACAAATAGATCATGATGGATAATCATGAAATGGTTTAGGACAGACTAAGTTTAGGAAAAAGGGATAGTGTCATTCAATCATTGGATAAATCTTTACTAAGCATCTAACATGTGAAGATACAGCAGAGTACAAAATTGATAAAGTTGTGTCTTCCTAGAGCTTCCACCACTGGAGTTGGGGGTGGGGGGGCAGTTAGACAAGTTGACATGTAAACCATAAGATAGTGCTAAGTCGTATGGAAGACGACAAAGCAGGTTAAGTGGGAAAGGAGGTACTATTTTAATTAAATGGTTAGAGAGAGCTTCTCTAACACATGAGCAGAGGTCTGAAGGAAACAAAGGAAGCAGCCCTGAAGATTCTGGGAGAAAAGAGTTTTTGGCAGTCTGAGTAAGACTGCACTGGCCCTGAGGCAGGAGTGTTCTTTGTATGTTTGAGGACTGGCAGGGAGGCCAGGGTGGTACAGCACAGGAGGTAAGCGAAAAAAGAGATCGGAGGGGAACAGACAATATGGAACTTCTGTTAAGGATTTTGCCTTTTTTACCTTGGGTAAAACTGGAAACCCTTGCAGGACTGAAGATTTGAAGAGTGGAGGAATGGTGTTACTTCAGCAGCAAGATGGAAATTACTATATGCGAGCAAGGGCAGAAGCAGAAATTCAAGAAGCAATAATCCTTTCAACGTGGATCAGACCAGGAAAGAGTGAAAGGGTCAGATTTAGATAGGTTTTAAAGAGCAAATAGGATTTCTTGATGGAATTAGATATGGTGGTGTTAAGAGAGGAGTCAAGGAAGGCTAGGTAGGTTTGTTTATTTTTTACCTGTATCGAAGAAGAATGAGGTTACCACTTACTGAGTTGGGATGAGCATGGGAGGAAAAGATTTATCATGGAAAACCATGAGTTCAGTTTGACATCCTAAAATGAAGATACTTATTACAAATTTAGAAACAGATGTTGAGTAAGCAGGTGCTTACTGGATATCAAAGAGGTCTGGGTTGGAGACACAAGTCCGACAGGCAGTCTTTAACACACGGCCGTTATTTAAATCATGGCAGTGGATCTGGGAAAAAGTAGAGATAGAGAATAGGGGCCAGAACTGAACCGTTGATAAACTCTATCAGTTAGACATTGCCATCTCATGTCCGGTAGTCTTATAGTGAAACAACTGGTTTAATTGTTAAAGCTATCACTTATTATACCAGCAATTTCTAAAGCCATCAAGTACACCAATGAGACACAGTAATGAACTAAAAAGATATCATACAGAACTAAAAAGAGAAATTCCATTTATGATCAAAGAAATACTAGGAATGCAAAGCGTTTCCAAATATAGAGATTGTACAGTCCTGTGGTTACACACATGACATACAATATACTCAGGCTGTCTGGATTTTAATTCTGTTCCCTATGCTTCCTATCTGTGCAACCAAGGCAAAGCACTTACTGTGCAGTGTCCTCAACAGTAAGTTGGGAGATAAAAACGTATCGGGTTGTTGTGAATGAATACCTGAACTTTCGCTCTCAAAAAGTTACCTGTCAATGACACTAAATCACTGAAACAAGAGTTGAGATCCTGCAGTTATTCATACTAATTTTTCTGGTTAACTACCTTAACCAGAGACTAGTAGCTCTGTGTTTAGAAGTCTAAACAAGGCCAGGACATACTCTGAAAATTAATTCTCTTAACTAAGGGCTTACACCTCTCAGTCTGAATTTTTTAAATAAAGCCAAAACACATCGCTAAATGCCTTAATATCCAAAATAATCTTCCGAGGCAGAGAGGGGGAAAGGGAGCAACTAGCTAGTCCTAGTTCACACATCAGAATAAGCATGTCTCCTAACAAGGTCCATCTGTGACACTGGGCACCATGGCCCGAATCCTCCTGAATCAGTCAGTCATTTGAGTCTCTCCTGATCTCTCCTCTAGAGAATAAACGTGCTTTCGAAGATAAAGGTTAAACCGAGCTTTTGAATGTAAGTCCAGCAAAGTGCTGAGAATCCAACTCTATGACAGCAATAGGGGAAGACTCATCCAGGGTCACCATCTATCCCTTACCTTTAGTACCCAGGAGCACCGTAGGGTCAGACTCCTCTCGGGGCGGGGGGGCGGGGGTTGGGGGTGAGTGGAGAAACCGCAACCCTCCCTCTTCTGGTTCCCACCCCCGACCCCTGGGAGCAAAGGGCCGGCGCAAAGCGGCTACTCTCCCCACCTCTCACGGGGCTCCGAGCCCCGGCCCCGGCCCCCAGGCTCTAACCTCCATTCGCGGAGCGTTAAGAGACACCCGGGGAAGAAACAATAGAGCCGCGGCGGCCGCCGTACCTCTCACGGTCGCGGCCGTCGAAGTAAACGAAATCGCCGTTCTGGACGCACTTGGCACAGGTCAGCCGCCGGCGGGTGGTGTTGCACAGCGGACAGCGCTCGACCGCCACGTACAGCCCCTCGGCGTCGTCCACGGAGTCCACCAAGTCCCGGGCGAGCGGCCGGGGCCCGCCGCCAGGAGCCTCCGGCGCCCGGGCTCCCTTCCCACTGGGAGACGCCATGATAGCCTGAGAGCAGAGCCAGTCACGTGGGATTTTGTTTTCAACCAGGTGCATCCTGGGCGAGGAGGCGGGGCCTGGGGAGGCGCCGAGAGCGCGGGCGGGGCCGGGCGAACCCCGGGCCCAGCCTCCCCGAGCTCGCGGCCAGGAGGGCGGGCCGCGCTGTTGCTTTTCTTGCCTGCAGAGGGGGAAGCCCGCCCGAAGCGTGGAGAATTACGTTAGAGGGGCGAGCCAGCCGAACAAAATGTCATCATCCGCTTCATCATGCCAAGGCTACAAGTTACCGCCTCAAACTTGTGCAAGAAATAGTAATACGATGCCCTGGGGATTCTGGGAAAACGGCCTGGGAACAAAATAAGGGAATTTCTTTAATTCGATATGAGTGCTTTTAAATTTGCTGAAAGCATAGCGAAGTCGGGTGAGGGGGCTGGGTCGTGGAGAGAGGGTTTATTTGGGCTCACCCACCTCCTTTATAGGTTTGTGATTTGGGTCAAATTCATAACCTCTCTGTACTCGAGTTCATATCTGTTAAATGGAGATACAGTCCCTACCCAACGTCGGGAGGATGAATCATACGTTTAACAGTAATCTGAGAGTACTGTACTGATAATAGTGAACAAGTGGAAACAATCATGCTGAACGTGGAAATCAAAGTTATTTTCCTGAAAACCGAATTTTAAACTTATGTCCAACATTCTTCTACTGTGGGCCATGCTCTAAGAATTTGAACTAGGTAGAATTTAAGCTAATTCGATTACTCCAAATTACTTTCTGTGGAGGTAAATAGAGTTCATGGGAGGATTAAGTCAGTAATTCGTGTTCGAAAATGCCTCCAAACTACAGAAGAAAAAAGTGTGCCTATACGTCAGTTTACCTAGACCCGTGATTCTCAAGGATTCTTCTGGTAGACTAACAACGGATAACTGCCTTGAATTCTCTAGCTGCGACTTCTCTCCCACGTTCCATACCCAAAGACTCTCAACTACCTAGGAGGCATAAAGTGATGGAAGAGGACCACCACAAACTTGGCATGTCAGAAACTGAACTCTCCCTCCTCACAAATCTGTTTCCTCTTCTTGGTGCAAGACATAATAGAATCCCTGACCCCTTGGGAACAAGAGCCATGAGTCACCCATCCCTCCCTGATAACCAGCACATCTCCATGAAATTCTGAGGACTCCACAATCTAATTAGGTCTTGCACCTGAATCCTTTGCTCCATCTTCCCAGCCTTATCCCAGTCTATTGTAATACCATGACATAGAATTATAAAGGCACACAAAAAAAGCAAGAAGTCTCTAAGCTTATTTCAAAATAGAGCTTACACTAAACCTGAATGGTTCCTGAAGTTTCTTTTTAAGCAAGAGGAATAGTTTCCTCTGATCATTTCAAACAAAAGGATATTTAATATGTTTTAAGGTTTCAGACTTTCATGTTTCATTTGTATTCTGACAGGATCCTTTCAGAGGATCCTGTACCTAGTGGCCAGGACCATATACTCAATATTTTAAAGGGGAAAAAAAAAGACACATTAATTTCTGTCCTGGTAGATGATGTTGCAGATATGATGTATTCCATGCAGTTATCTGAAACTTCTGTATATTCCTGTGTATTTTCAGAGAACACATTAACAGACTAAGTCTTTCACAAGAGCAGAGCATTAAATTTTAATGATTAAACATCATTCTAGCAAGGCCCTAAGTCTCTCAAATTCTGAAGTGTTTACTTTTTCACTTTTTAAAATAACATACATGTCATTGTGAAAAAGAAGTTTCTTCAGTTCTTAGGCATGGATACTCATACAGAATCATCCTTTAACAAATAAAGTCAAAATCTGCACGGAAAATCTACATCCAGTAGAGGGGTTTGTGCGCTGGGCTCATGCACACACTCAAACCAATATAATGTGAGATGCTGAGGGACATACTCAGGCTTTTTTAAAACCCTTTAGAATAGGATAGATGTTTTCAAACGCTTCATAGATCTCAGAACGTTCTTTGGCACCTATAAAGAAATCCAAGTTTATATAACCTTTAATATAAAGACAATACGCAAATTTTCTTAAGACTAAAATGTCATTGTCATCTCCATGTACTTTTAAAAAATTAATTAATTTTTTTTTAATTCTTTGCCCCACGGGTACAGGTCTGTGAATCACAAAACAAACTGAGGGTTACTGGGGGGTGGGAGGGTAGATGCGTTATGGACATTGGGGAGGGTTTGTGCTTTGGTAAATGCTATGAAAGATGTAAGCCGGATGATTCACAGATCCACATTTAATATGAAGACATCTCTAAGTTTACTTGCAAAGTGACATTTTGGTAAAGACAAAAGAATTTGGTGGTGACAGCCATATTCCCCCAAACACATATCCTAGAGCAGAGTTTTCTAGCACTTCACTATGTGGGTATATCAGTTCATCTTTCACCTCACAGACCACAGTATGAAATGTGGAATGTTACCACTCAGCATGCCATGAACACGACCACAGAACATGACCTTCATCAGCACCTGGGGACACTTAGCTATCAGCAAAATCATTAAAAGGACTTCCTTTCATCCATTCAGGTCTAGTTAACATCTTGAGTTCCTAATATTGACCAACAGAGTGAAACAAACTACAGCAAAAGTTTTAACATTTCATTGTATGAGAAGAGATTATTAGAGGAGGAAAACTACCACTGTCACTCCTTAGAGACTTAAGTTTCAAGGCATCTTTCCTTAGAACTGCTGTAGGGATTAAAATAGATAAAAACATGAATTAGACATGGTCCCTCCTCTTGAGGGGTGATCAGTCATGATCATGCTGTTCATGTCTCCGTACCACCCACTGCCACTACTTCCGCCTTCAAGGCTACACAGGGACACTGGACTGAGTGGGACAGTGCTGGGTTATGGACTAGTAGTACTGACCGATGTTTAGATGTAGCTCTCAGCTAACCAGGAAACTATTACCTGATACCACTGGCAGGAGGTGTGGAGATTAAGGAAAAGAATATAAAAACAGTTAGCATGAAGAGAAATGGAAAATAGTTTAAGTTGATAAAGACTCTTCCTTGAGAGCCATAAAGCTAAGGCACAGTAAGAGAGAAATGACCTATGAGAAATGGTTAGTTATCTGGTTTAATCACAAGGCTAACAGGAGGGGCACCTGGGTGGCTCAGTTGGTTAAGCCTTAAGCGTCTGCCTTCTGCTCAGGTCATGATCTCCAGGTGCTGGGAGAAGCCTACATCTGGTTTCCTCAGCAGAGCATCTGCTTCTCTCTCTCTCTCTCTCTCTCTCACCTTCTGCACCTCCCCCCACTTGCATTCTCATGCTTTCTCTCAAATAAATAAAATCTTAAAAAAAAAAAAGACTAATGAGAGGAACTCACCAAAAGGAGGATCACCAGATTTGATCATCAGGTAGAAAACAGGATTCAGAATCAAGGATGAGCTATAATAATAATTTTAAAAATGGAAAATAAAGTATTGGCAAAGATACGGAGAAATTGGAACTCTCATACATTGGTGGTGGGAAGGTAAAATGATTCAGCCACTGTGGAAAAACAGTTTGGCGGTTCCTCAAAAATGTTAAGAATTACCAGATGACCCAGCCATTCTACTCCAGGGTATATACCCCCCAAATTGAAAACAGGTACTCAAACAACGTGCATGCAGACACGTTTTCATCGCAGCACTATTCACGAGAGCCAAAAAGTGGAAATAACCCAAGTGTCCATCAACAGATGAATGCATAAACACAACGTGATATATACATACAATGGAATATTACTTAGCCACAAAAGGAATGGGGAGTGAGGTTGTGATACGTGCTACAGTGTGTGAACCTCAAAAACATTACACTAAGTGAAAGAAGCCAAACACGAAAGGTCACACATTGTAGGATTCCATTTATATGAAATACCCAGAACAGCTAATTTCACAGAGACAGAATGCAAACTGGAGGTTGGCAAAGGCTAAGGGGAGGAAGGAAGGGAGAGAATCTTCTTAATGATATGGGATTTTATTTTGGAGTAATCCAAATGTTTTGGCACTAGCTAGAGGCAGTGGTTGCAGAAACTGTGAGTGTACTAAATGTCATTAAATTATTCACTTTAAAGTGGTTAGGTTTATATTATGTGCATTTCACCTCAAGTTTTTAAAAAATGTTAAAGAACCAGAAAGTCTTTATAAGCTTAAATTTGAGAGGCGGGCAAAAAGTTACTTATTCATTGTCCATGAGTTTACTGTATGAGTCTCTGCCCTCAAAGAAGATGTGGGTTGGGGGAAAGGATAAGGAAAGGGTGTGTTACTGACATGAGTAACAGAAATTGTACTTTGGGGGGTAGGAAAAACTCCATAAGCCTTAGATTTTTGTTACAGCACGAACATTTTAATTTCTCAAGTGACTGCTTTTGTAGAAACCAAACAGTGAGTTGGGGAAGCAGTACATAAAACACCATTACAAAAAAATCCTGCCTCTGGTTTGATGGACCTTTTCTGCTTGTAGGTACATGTGAATGTGACAGCTTTCTTATTAGGAGACAGTGAAGTGGAGTAGGTCTAGCAAACACCCAACTACCCATTCAACCTCCATCCCCACCCACCCAAATCAGGGGTCCTTTTATATTTAATTGAGAAACAGAGGATCTAGGTCCAACATTCTAGGTAACTATGTACTTCAGTTTTTCATAACACTTAAATTGTACTGAAGAGGATTTTGAAGCCCCTGTTTAGCATTCTGTCTGGCATCTGCTGGAGAGCAGAAAATGCCTATCGCCCAGGAGGAAACAGACACTGAGAGTGATCGTTATTTTATATCACAGAAAAATGTCTGTAGACACAAAAGGGCTTTGTGGGAATTGACTAATCCAACTCCCTTCATTTCCTTCATGGGAAGACAAAGCCCAAGAAGTTGAAGTTCCCCTGAACCATGGGTATCAGCCATGGATGAAGACCTCACATATCCAGTATCCCTTCTAAAAGTCAGCAAATACTATGTATAGAAGAATGAAACTTCATCATTCTCTCACACCATACACAAGGATAAACTTGAAATGGATGAAAGACCTCAACATGAGGCAGGAATCTATCAAAATCCTAGAGCAAAACACAGGCAGTAACCTCTTTGACATCAGCCACAGCAACTACTTTCAAGACATGTCTCTAAAGGCAAAGGATACAAAAGCGAAAATGAACTTTTGGGACTTCGTCAAGATAAAAAGCTTCTGCAGAGCAAAGGAAACAGTCAACAAAAGAGAGAGGAAACCCACAAAATGGGAGATATTCGCAAATGACACTACAGACAAAGGGCTGATATCCAAGATCTGTAAAGAACTTGTCAAACTCAACACCCAAAAAACAGATAGTCATGTCAAAAAATTGGCAGAAGACATGAACAGACACTTCTCCAAAGAAGAAATACAAATGGCCAACAGACACATGAAAAAATGTTCATCATTAGCCATCAGGGAAATTCAAATCAAAACCACACTGAGATACCTACCACCTTACACCAGTTAGAATGGCCAAAATCAACAGGACAGGAAACAACAAGTGTTGGAGAGGATGTGGAGAAAGAGGAACCCTTTTACATTGTTGGCTGGAATGCTAGTTGGTACAGCCACTTTGGAAAACAGTGCGGAGATTCCTCAAAAAATTAAAAATAGAGCTACCCTATGACCTGCAATTGCACTACTGGATATTTACCCCAAAGATACAGATGTAGTGAAAAGAGGGTCATCAATGTTCAAGACATGCCCCAATGTTCATAGGTGCAATGGCCACAATCACCAAACTGTGGAAAGAGCTGAGATGCCCTTCAACAGATGAATGGATAAAGAAGATATGGTCCATATATATGATGGAATATTATGCAGCCATAAGAAAGGATGAATACCCAATTTTTGTATCAACATGGACAGGACTGGAGGAGATTATGCTGAGTAAAATAAGTCAAGCAGAGAAAGTCAATTATCACATGGTTTCACTTACTTTTGGAGTATAAGGAATAACATGGAGGACATTAGGAGAAGGAAAGGAAAAGTGAACTGGGATAAATCGGAGGGGGAGACAAAGCATAAGAGACTGTGGACCTTGAGAAACAGGGTTTTGGAGGGGGGAGGGGGGATGGGAGGATGCAGTGAGCCTGGTGGTGGGTATTGAGGGCATGTATTGCATGGGGCACTGGGTGTGGTGCATAAACAATGAATCTTGGAACACTGAAAAAATTAAATTAAACAAAATTAGTCAGCAAATAAACATGGCCAGCATTTATAACTGGGTATTACAACGAGGGGATTTGGTCCCTTTAGTCAAATACTTCCTCACTGAAAATAAGTATCACAACCTACATTGGTCCTGTAGTCCTAATAATCTATAATCAAACATCCCAATTTTAAGCACCAGGCTCTAGGTAGAGGACTCTTGCTTCTAAGCAAAGCTGACCAGTCTTTTCCTTTAGGTAATAATGAGCACCACTGTGGGGAATAAACACCACTCCTCACCATGGTGACGGAGGTGGAAATTCTGTGGCCAGTGCAATGAACAAAGGACTGGCTCTGAAATCACTCTCTATGGGCTTGAATACCAGCTCTACCATTAACTAGGTGCGAAAATCACAGGCAAATTGTTCAACTTCTGAGTTTCCATGTCCTTACCTGTAAAATAAGGACAATAGCCTTCTTGGAGGGCTGCTATGACCTACGTGAGTGAATGTTTGTAAAAAGTCCTTTGTAAACCATCCCATTTTATAAAATCTAAGCCATTTTTATTGTCCTAGAAGAATGTGCTTCAGGATCAGGGATGTTGGGACGGCTGGCCCAAGCACACGAGGTTTATCATCTGGCTCTGTAAGAGCCAGACTCACATGATCTGTGTGTGTCCTTCCCCGATTCCTGGCAGGGACCTGTTTGAGATTGGCTTCTCCATCCTCGGCACCTAAAAACAGTATGGGTACCTGATAGGCACCCAAAGTTGTCGAAATATCTGCCATCTGTCAAGAAGGTTTATAAGCTCATCCATTCCCCTTAGTCAGCCCAAACATCAATTTCCAATACTGCTTGGATTTTCCAATTCTGTTTTTACGCCAAGTCATAACTACGCACCTTATTTTCCCAAGCGATACCATATGTGTGTGCACACAAGGGAAAAATCTTACAAATTGCAAGAGACAGCATTAAACCCTTCCAAGTACACATTTTATAGCGCATACTAACTTACTATTATTGGGGGATTCCTGGGAATAACTGGCAGGGATATGCTCTCTCTGGCCTACTCGCTAAGAAGAACTGCTGATGTCTAGCTGATGGAGAGTCATCCTAAGTAACAAAGACCCAGCTTCTTAAGAAGTCCATTATGCTTGAGGGAAAGAAGGAAATATGAATCATTTTAGATGTTAGACTAAAGCCTCTTTAGACGTCAAATTCCCATCATCAGGACAAGGCAGCACAGCAAGACTCCAGTCTTTCAATGCTAGGGGCCTTTTGCCCAGGGAACACCAGCTAACATTTATACCACATTCATCGTCCACCAGGTACTGTGCTTTGACCTGCTCACATTAAGCAGGCAGTTTCTATGGCCACCCGCCTTTTACATGTGTGGAAGTCAAGGTGGAGAACTTAAACTCACCCAAGGCCACACAGCCAAGAACTGGTCGAGCCTGGATTCAAATCAGTTGGTGTCCAGAGCCCAGTCTCTCAGCCATCACACCTGCTGCCTCTCACTGTTAAAGGCACTTCTCTTTCCTTCAGCTGACAAGGAGGATAAGGAAGAAGGTGCCCCCTAAGAGCACCTAGGAGTCAGCACAGACACCTAAGGAGCTGGGGTCAGGGTGAGTACATGGGGGTGGGGAGCTCCAGAGCCAGGCTGCTCCAGTCCCCACCCGTGCTGCAGCAGGTAAAGCTGTCTGAGATCATTAATTTCTTCTCCACTGGCCCCACTTTACAGGTGAGGGAACTGAGCTATTCAGTACAACCTCGTGGACTTAACCAGAACCCACATAAAAGCTCTTAGCACAGCGCCTAGCACAGACATGCCCGACGTATGTTCACTTTATGGTGTCTGACCTTAGAAATGAAAGCTGACATATTTGCTGTTCATTGTATATTATTCTAGCAGACCCTAGTTATATTAGTTTTGCCTTGGTCTGAGAAAGAGAAATCCTAGGTCCTAAATATCATACCAGCCATAGGAAAACAGCATGGGCTTGGGAAACCTCAGTTAAGCTTGGCTCGGGTCCCGATGCTTTTTGCTGTCACGGAGCACGATGCAGTAGGGTGGTAGGGCTTCTTCGCCATCAGCTCACTTAACTATAACTAAAACATTCAGATGGAGCCTTGGACATGGTGTCCACAGCTTTGGCACCTCAGGGGAGTTAGACGATTTTACACGGATAAATTATTTTCAGAGGCCCTGAAAATGCCACATGATACAATGGTTTAGAATTGCACTCACAGTAGGTGTGCTGGTATTCTACAGTTCCTACCTAGGGAAGGGCTGGGATCCATCATGTAATAATAGCCGAACGCAAAGTGCATTTGTAATTTCAGTACTCTAACATTTTCTAGACAAAAGTTATTTACCCTTGTTGGGACCTTTCAAAACAGCTCTGCAGAGTCTTGCCATGTGGGCCTCTAGGAGTCTCCTGGACACTGTGCGTGACCATCTCCAGCTAAAGTTCTAGAAGCAAGGCTAAAGGGAGGCCTCCTTGGTCCCTTTCCTCAGGTTTACACCCAAAATTGGGCCCTTGCGCTTTTAAACCCTTTGCAGGTGAAAAGAGTCTAGATGTGTAAGGATAGAGAATAAAGAACATGTGTCTCAATGTCTGGAGCAAAAGTAACCTGAACCATGGATTCTAAGACAATATAGTGCAAGCAGGGAAAGATCCCAAGAGATAATTACTCGTATTTCAGTATTAAGGCATCGGTGAGCTTTTACTTCATATTGTAAGCAGAAGTTTGGACTTCAGTTAATACAACTCATTCCCCCCTTTACAAAAGTGATGATCTACATCTTGTGCGAATGAAGAAATTCAGCTTTGTTTGTTCTACATGCTGAATACAAAGCAAGCTTTCAGGGAAGTGTATTGCATGGTCTTTGGTATTGCATGTAGACAATACTTCTGTCACTTGAAACTTGTAGCAAATGTGTACGTGCAAGTTCTTTTTCTTTTTCCTTTTAATTGGGGTAAGTGGGAAAGCTGGTTTGAATTAAGGATACTTAAAGGGACTTGTTTTGTGTATCTGTAATAGAAACTTAGCCTGTACTTTTCAACTGGCACTTTTAATAAGACTGCTTAATAATGATACATAGCAAGTATGTGAACGTGTCCTTCCCAAGGTCTTCAAAAGTTTGTTCCTTCAAGTAGGGCATATGTTTGCTCCATTATTTATACTATTCAACTTACATGGCAGACTTTCCCCCCTTCCTTCAGGACATATAGAAGTAAACTTATGTCAGTCACTAGGAGGTCTTGATTATTCTAGACTCTACATTCACAGCATCTGAGAAGCTGAAGCTTTGTTCGATTCAAAAGGCTCTTGTATTCCAAACAAGCTTTCCCCACTTTGGAGACAAGTTGGTTATTTGTTACAGTAAAACAAACTATGAAACTTTACTGGGAGTTCTAAAAGAAGACTTAAGAACAGAAGTTCCATGTTCTTGGATGCTGAGTGATAACTTCATATATAAATATAAAGGTCAAATGGAGTCATCACAAATTAATAATAAGGAGAGTAATATGTCGTGGTAACCTGGCTGGCTATTTGAGGGTAGGGCATAATCAGTTTGGCTCCTGCTATATAAACTGGGCATTCATCTTGATACAGAACAGTAACATTGTAAAAAGTCAGACAAAATTAGACAAAAATAACAAACTTCAGTAAGACGGTATGGAAGAGTCTTAACAATTTACCTCAAGAATTTTAAAAACCATTCTTTATGTAAAAATAAACCAACTGGAAAAAGCCTTAAGTGTAACAAAGAGTAATTATTTTTAATATTATGGTGAAGTCAGACAAATCCATAGGGGGAAAAGTAATAAAAAGTAACTAGACAGAAAGAATCAAGTTATGTACGCACTATCTACAAAAGATAAAATGCTATTTCTTGAAGAGGTTTTAAAAAATCAATTTCTATTTCTGATTACCAGTGAGGTAAAGCAGTGAGATCATTTTCACTTATAAATTTTCTTTTGTGCCGTTTTTGTTTTGAATGCTACTGAGGGTTTGTAAAAGATACTTAAAGTACATTGCTGGTAGGAACATATAATAGGAGAGAACTATACTGTGTATCCCTTTAAAAAACAACTTGGTAATTTGTATTCAGAACCTAAAGAATAGTCCTATCCTTAAATAAAGTTCCATTTCTGAGCATCCACAGTAATAATTCTCCACACATAAGAATAGCCAAATGTCTGTGCCATTATAAGCGGTGAACAAAGAATGAAATTTAAATGCCTGACAATGGAAAAATAAGTTTGATGTGATAATGTGTTAGAACAAAAGTCAGGAAACAGACGGCTAGTCCTGTTTTTGTATAGCCCATGAGCTAAAAATGGTTTTAAATTCAATCGTTTAAATGGTTGGGGGCCAAAAAAAAAAATCAAAGAAGAATATTGCATGACCCATGTAAGTTACAGGAGTTATGTTAAATTTACATTTCAGCACACTTGCCTTTATGTAATGTCTATAGCTACTCTCACACCCACCATGGCAAAGTTCCATTGTTGCAACAGAGGCCCTATGGCCACAAAGCCTAAAATATTTAGTATTTGGCCCTTTACAGAAAAAAGGTTGATGACCCCTCTGTTAGAACACTGTGCAGCTGTGAAAAGTGTTCTTGAGGAGTTTGTAACAATGATCAAAGCTACATGCTGTAATGGTTAATAAAAATGCAGGGTGTAAAGATAAATATACATACCAAAATGACATACAGACATGAAAAAAATTATATTGTTTTGGGTATCGAGACCAATGAGTGATGGTATAGTCCTTCCTGCTTTTCATTTTTTTCCGGGTGTTCTATAATAGTAAGACTTACTTTATAATGGTGAACAAAGCTATTTAAAAGGAAAAGCAAAGCTACTGAATTTTATGAAAGTCAGAAAATAATCTTAGAACTTACCTGTCAACACAACTTTTCCAGATACAAAGATAAGCAACACAATTCGTGGTTTCACCATTCTATAAATAAGGCCAGGAAACAGTTCAGGTTCATAACTGTTCAGATATAAAAGGAAAAAGTTAAAAATAGTACTATTCAACTACTTTCCATAACATTCAAGACCCAGCATATTAAAGCTATTCTATCAAAAACTTTTAGCCATCTGAATAAAAATAGTTTGGAGTGCCCTATGCAATTCCTTGTGACAGTCAAGAACAGAATTCATCTTTGATCATAACATTTTTTCAAGTGCAGGTCATGCTAAGCTATTAGAAATTAAGGTAACTTAGGGCGTCAAATTTAATGTATTAAGATCTTGTTGGTTAAAAAAAGTCTATCAATAAAAATACATAAACACATTTTCTAAATTGTCCAAGTTTCCCAATGAGCATATTTTGTACATATTTATAAACTGTTAAAGATAACAATTTTAGAACCTATGAAGTTTTCTAGACCACCATCATTTGTCTCTGGATAGGTGCTGTAAAGAAAACTTAACTATCCCAACTCTTAAAAATTTAGGATTTGTGGGGTGCTAGCTGGCTCCGTTGGAATGGCATGGGACTCTTGATCTCAGGGTCATGAGTTCAAGCCCAATGTTGGGTATCGCAATTACTGAAAAAAAAAAAAAAAGAAACTTAAATTTAGGATTTGGTCCTATAAATAGTAACTCACTCATATTTACTACTAAATGGAGGAGGAGGAGGCGGCTAGGGCTAAGAATTGCTTCAGTCTCCCCCGTAGAGAAGTAGAGAGACTCCTAGAGAGGCTTAAGGAGACTTCAAAAAGGTCAAGAGTTAAAAGGAAGCTGACAAAATAAAAGCAATGGCTAAGAACAGATCAAAGAAGAAATCTGAGAAATGTAACAATACACATAAATCTTTGCACTGAATGGGTGAATCAGGACCACACAGAAAAACTCCCTCCATTCCGTTCTGAAGGAGTAAGACCCATACAGATGTGAAATCCCTTACTGATGCCAGAATGAGGTGTTACAGTGGGGAGGTGACCCTTCTGAAGCAGATGGAGGTTGCTCTGGGTAGACCTGCCTTCCTGGGATGTCACTCTTACTGTAGAAAGCCGGTCAGGACTCAACCCACTTACCACTTCTCAACAAGGGAGTCAATGATACTGGCTGGAGCCTTGGCAAATTTGTATGGGAGCTGAGGTTTAAAGCAAGAAAGTGAAAGCTAGAGACACAGAAGAAATTTTTTCCATTTGATCTTCCAAAAGAATCTTAGCATTTTTAAGGGAAAAGGGGGGTGTCTTGTTGGCTCAGTCAGTTGAGCATTCAGCTCTTGGTTTCAGCTCAGATCATGATCTTGAAGTTGTGAGATCGAGCCCCATATTGGGCTCTGCACTCAGCAGGGAGTCTGCTTGAGATTCTCTCTCCCTCTGCATCTCTCCCCCTGCTCGCATTCGCTCTCTCCCTCTCTCCTCTTTCCCTCTCTAAAATAAATAAATGTTAGAAAAAAAAAAAGGAAAAGAGAAAACAAAGTCTTTGGTATGTAAGTGATGGCAAACTGCAATTGGCTTTCAGAACCATAGTTCTAAGATACCAGTGTAATAAACTTCCAAGGAGATATTTACTTCATTTTACTCATTCTCCACCTCATTTCAAGAGAATGTTGAGGCAGGGGGTTGGGGAGAGGAGAGATTTTGGTTAGACATGGAGAATTTCATGAGTTCAAGAATAACAAACATTTTTCAATCTCTTGGCCAGTCCAACTTCAGCTCACCGTTTAAGTCCTGGTTTAAATGACCCTCCCCAGGGGCTCCTGGGTGGCTCAGTGGGTTAAGCCTCTGCCTTCGGCTCAAAACCCTCCAAGGGGTATCCACCTTCATAGTTACTATATTATCTTTAGCTTTTCTATGTTCTTTCCTAGACAGTTAGCTCCATGAGGGCAAGGGACCATGGCTGTATTTTTTTTTCTTCTTTTTTCCTTTTCCCTTTTTGAGACTGCACCAGCGGGGGTTGGGGGCTGGGAGGGGGAAAAGGAGACAGGGAATCCCAAGTAGGCTCCGTGCTCAGCATGGAGCCCACTGCAGGGCTCAACCTCACAACCCTGGGATCATGACCTGAGCTGAAATCAAGAGTCAGATGCTCAACTGACTGAGCCCCCAGGTGTCCTGGACACTGGCTGTATTGACTATCATAGTCACTGTAGTATCTGCTACATGGTAGGCACCTAGGTATTATTCACTTAAGGAATAGTTATTATCAGGATAGCTTTGATTTAGAAACTTAAGAAAGGGAGAACAATGCTCAGGGAAAACTGGAAATAATTATGGCGTAGCAATATTGACATCCCCCAGTGACAAGGGGAATACTTGTGGTATCAGATGCTAATACACAAGCTTGTAGAATGAGGGGAATTAAAGGAACTTGAGGTTTTAACATAGGCAAACTTTTTTTTTTTAAGATTGTATTTATTTGAGAAAGAGTGAGCAAGCATGAGCAGGGTGGGGGTTTGCAGAGGAAGAGGGAGTAGCAGGCTCCCCATTGAGTGGGGAACATGGGGCTCCATTCCAGAACCCTGGGATCATGACCTGAGCTGAAGGCAGACGCTTAACCAACTGAGCCACCCAGGTATCCCATAAGAGGCCTCATTTTAAAGACACAAACCTGTCGAGAAAGAAGTGTTTTAATGCCCCAATGTCATCAATACACACACTGGAGCTGTAATCCATAACCTAATGGTAGAGCCTGAATGGCAAACTTTTGGAGGAGGCAAAAATACGACTAGAAAGAGACAGTGGTTAAGGATACAATGCAGGCTTTCTGGCTAATTTTTTAAAAAGATGGATGAAATAATAAAACTGTTTCAGAACAAAGAACAGTGATGGACCCACTCCAAGTGGCTAAAGTCAGCACATATAACAAACTCTCATGTCGCCCTGCTCGCCATTTTATCTTTCAGAAAGTAGGAGTAGTGACAAGAGGCACTCCTGCTCTAGACTTAAATCTGAGCTACAAAGATGACAATGTTGGTGAAAAATAAAATGAAAGGAAACTTGGGAGGAACGGCACACACCATTTTAGAGCTCTCAACAGCCAGAAAGTGGAGTGCTCAATCTGATACAGACAGGCAGAATTCAAGCAGAGATCTTTCATACATTCAGAAAAAGTTGGTTTGGAGAGAGACAGACTGGAGGCCCAAGGTTGAGAATCTGGAAGAAAAAACGGCTCCTGTGTTGAGAGACTCTTAATAACAAAGGTTTTACTATGAATTTACAACCCATCCCAAGATTGAAGAAAAAGATCCCGAAAAGGCAATATTTCTTGCATGGGGATCTTTGCAATGAGCTCAATGGGCACCCAATAAGCAGATGTTGAAAAAAAATCATGCAGGAGAAAAAATATATATATAGTCAAGGGGAAAATAAACATTGCCTGAAGAATATCATCAAAGCTGAATCTCAGCATGAACTTGGATTTTTTGAAAAGCTAGGAAAAAACGAAGCAATTTTTAACAGCTGTTCAGACTGTGTCTCAAAAAGAAGGCCAACGAGTGTTAGATAAATAACAGCTACAGGATCCCTACTCACTCTGTTAACAGGAATGACCACTCCAGGGCAAAGAGGAGGGAAAGGGGAGCAAAAGGACCAAAGTTGAGGCTAGAGAAAGAGAACATAAGAGCACCTGGGATTCTAAGCAGCTCAGTGGTCTTGGACAGGTATATGTGCCTCAGGGTGGTGGGCTCCAGGGCTGACCTGTCCGCCTCCATCCCCACTGAGGGCCTGACAGGCTGGGAGAAGCACCAAAGCAGCGGAGGGAAGAGGACGCCGAGCCTCTATTGGTGGATGGGAACTTCCGCGGGAAGCAGCAAGCAGCCCACAGAGGCTCCCTGAGGAACAGGACTCCATTAAAGAAGAAACTGTGGCGGGGGCTAGCGAGGTAGAGACAGAGAAAGACACACACACACACCCCCTGAAAATCAACAGGACAAACACTAGATAGCCTCACCTTCACAGAATGTGCTAGGCCACTCTTTCTTCATCTTCTCCAATCCCTTCTCCATCAGCCCCTTCCAACCTGTCTACCCCATCTCATATCCCTTCTCTTCTGGGGTCTCCACCCTGCCCCCAAGGCAGGTGTGCCTGTCTCAAAAATCAGCATGGTAGTGAGTCTCAAGCCCCTGGCAAGCAGGATTGACATCATCCGTGAGCTTGTTAGACCTGCACATTCAAGCAATATCTAGGACCCTGCTGCCCAGGTAGCAAAGTGTTTTTAGAAAAGCGGTCCAAGTGATTACTATGCAGTTTAATTTTGAGAGCCACTGTTTCAGAAGATTGGACACATACAGTAACCAGGAAGAACTTAAGCACAACATGTTAATCTTTTCAACTACAGTCTTGAAAAAGAAAAACACCACTTTCTCCAAAAGATACACTATATATGGGGCCCATAACACAACTTCGCCACCTTGGTAAGCTCAGAAAGTTATAGAACGGTCATACCTACTGAACTGCTGATGGGTTAGGACCAAACCTTCCAGCCTGATGGCAAATCTCACGTCACAGCTTCCAACCATGTTCTGAATTTTAAAATCGAGGAATCTGGCTGGGAACCCCAGCTTCTGCACCACACGAGCATACTTCCTCGCTGCAAGTCGAGACTGCTCTTCACTGGGGAGGGACAAGTGTATTTAGAGAGATCTTAATCACTCTGTCCTCTATACTGCTTGAGCTGTATTCACACACCTCCTTGATTGTACTTTTAGCATTTGTACCAGGTCTATCTTTCAGTGTATACTACAAACCTGCCGATGTTGAGGACAAGGACCAGCCTCTCCTACTTGTGTCCCTAGCACCTAGTAAAAGGTATGGTACAATGGTCAAAACCAAACCATAAACACGTTCTTGTGTTACTTTTCATCTCTCACATATAAGGTATTTTTTTTCTTTTACTGGTTTTAAATGCTATTAGAGAAAATTAATTATTCCACTGGTTCTCAAAGTGTGTCCTCAAACCTGCAGGAGCAGCACCATCTGAGAAGTTGTTAGAAATGCAAAGTCCCAGGTCCCAGCTGCAGGCACTCTGGGGTTGGGGCCCAGCAATCTGTATTTTAACAAGCCTCCCAGATAGTGGTGCTCAGTAAAGTCTGAGAACTATCCAACCGGTCTAAAAGTGTGTGCCACTTAGCTGGGATATTAGGACTTGAATCTTTATGTGACAAATTACATTTAAAAAAAAATGAAAGCGGGCGCCTGGGTGGCTCAGTGGGTTAAAGCCTCTGCTTTCGGCTCAGGTCATGATCTCAGCGTCCTGGGATCGAGGCCCGCATCGGGCTCTCTGCTCAGCAGGGAGCCTGCTTCCTCCTCTCTCTGTCTCTCTGCCTGCCTCTCTGCCTACTTGTAATCTCTCTGTGTCAAATAAATAAATAAAATATTTAAAAAAAAAATGAAAGCACCCCCAAACCTGACCAGTTTTGCTCAGGCTTTCTCACAGAGTTGTCACTCAACACACATCCCACATGGAAAGAAAGAAATTCATTCAACTTTGTGGCCATACTCTTCTGAGTGTTTGTCCTGCTCCAACCCTAGATCCAGGCCACAGAAGGTGAAGTCCTGTGATGTGAGGCTTTATTTGGCAAGACAAAACAATGAGTAGCAGGGGTTGCTAAACAAGGGCAAAACCTGGTAGGTGAACAGTGTGAACTCCACCCTCTCTTGTGGGTTGCCCCATCCTTACGTTGAAAATCAGAAAACACCTGGAAGAAAAGCCAGACTGAACGTGTTGCTTGCCTGGACCAAAGGAAGCATTCCACTCTCTTTCCCATCTAGATCCTTCACCACACTGCCCCTCTTATGTATATTAATTCCTTCACATATTTCACTCCACTCCACATTGCTTTTCCTCACCTGCTTCTAACTCTTGAGATGTCCCTAGCAGGGCCATGTCCACAAGTTAGGACTGAAATAAACAGTTTCTAGTTTGAAAGAATACATTCTGCTAATTGGCCCATTAAATTGCCCATCCTGCTCACGTTTATAAGGTCAAATTTTAAGAGTTTGGGTGGCCCTGTAGTTTCATGGGATATTAGCTGTTAATAGGACATTGAAATTCCCATTCAAACAACTTGTGGTTAAAGTCTACATCGATGTTCTTCTATGAACATTAGGAAATAGAGTAAGAACCTTGAAATGTCACCACCAGTGGTGAGAACCATGGATTACATTTGACACTTTTGTACTCTGTGCAAAAAGAGGTATCCTTCACTAGCAAACTTTGGTTATTACAACTAAAAAGAACTGGTTTGGATCCTTTTTTGGAGATCATTCTGATAGCTCTTAGACTAACCAAATTTCACAAATCTCTATCCAAGACTCAAGAATGAAAGAGATTTGGGTAACAAGTATTACTTATCTGAACAAGTATCCAAACTCTCATCATCAGATTTTGGGAACCAGATAAATTCAGATAGGGAAAGATACTCATGAATATGTAATATAAGCATACTTTAAAGTGAAAGTTGGATAATAGACTTATAATTTAGTTGCCTGTTCCTCTATAACTTAACACAATGTTACCATCCTTCCAACTTGATATGTGTGTGTTTTAATTGTTAAATATAATTTTATGATCTAATCAAAACTTATTACTAGGTATTTGTCTCCCATTTTTAAATTTTTATTCCACCCCCCGCCACCATTTTACACAATGCTGAAATGAACAACCTTGCAGATACCTTGTGGGGTTGTCCAATAAGGACTTAAAGAATGGTAGATCTCTAGGTCCAAGGACACACAGATCAACAGAAGAGAAAGCCCAGAAACTTACCCAGATACATGTAAAGAATTTAATATGTAAAAACAGGTGGTGGGGGGGATGTATTAAGAATGGACTCGTTACATAAATGCAAAAATCCTCAAGAAAATATTAGCTAACCACATACAACAATACATTAAGAAGATCATTCACCATGACCAAGTAGGATTCATTCTGGGGATGCAAGAAGGAGTCAATATTCACAAATCAATCAACATGATATACCACATCAACAGAACAAAGGATAAAAATCATTTGATCATCATAACAGACGCTGAAAAAACATTTGACAAAATTCACCATCCACTCGTGATTTAAAAAACTCTCAATGTGGCATTAGAGGGAACAATCTCAACCTAATAAATTCCACATATATGAAAAACCTAGCTAACATCATACTCAATGGTAAAAAACTGAGAACTTTTCCTCTAAAATCAGGAACAGGACAACGATGTCTACTGTCACCACTTTTATTTGACATAATACTGCAAGTCCTAAACACAGCAATCAGGCAAGAAATAAGAGGTACTCACCCTGGTAAAGAAGAGGTTAAACTATCACTATGTGCAGACGACATGATACTATATATAGAAAATCCTAAAGACTCCATCAAACAACTATTAGAAGTACTCAGTGAATTCAGTGAAGTTCCAGGATGCAAAATACCAGAAATTGGTAGCATATCTATACACTAGTTAAAAAAAAAAGTAGAAGGAGAAATTAAGAAAACAGTTTCACTTATAACTGCACCAAAAAAATAATGTAGGAATAAATGTAATCAAAAAGAGGTAAAAAAACTTGTACTCTGAAAACTGTAGAACACTGATGAAAGAAACTGAAGACAACACAAATGAACAAAAATATTACATGCTCATTGATTGAAAGAATATTGTTAAACTGTTAATATTAGCCAAGCAATCTATAGATTCAATGCAATCCCTATATTGAATCTATAGATTCAATGCAATCCCTATCAGAATACCAACAATGTTTTTCACAAAATTAGACTACTACTAAAATTTGTATGGAACCGCAAAAGTCCCCAAATAGGCAAAGCAATCTTGAGAAAGAAAAACAAAGCTGGAGGTATCACACCACCAGATTTCAAGACATACTACAAAACTGTAGTAATCAAAACACACAAACAGGCACAAAAACAGACCTATAGATTAATGGATGGAGAATCCAGACATAAACTCATGATAATATAGCCAGTTAATCTATGACAAAGGAGACAAGAATATACAAGATGGAAAGGACAGTCTCCTCAATAACTGACACTGGGAAAACTGGACAGCTACATGTAAAAAAGTGAAACTGGACCACTTTTTAACACCATCCACAAAAATAAACTAAAAATGGATTAAAGACCTAAACTAAAACCTGAAACCACAAAAAATCCTAGAAAAGAATATAGACAGTAACTTCTCTGACATCGACCACAACAACATTTTTCTAGATATATATCCAAAGGCAAGGCAAACAAAAGCAAAAATAAACCATTGGGACTACATCAAAATAAAAAGCTTTTGCACAACAAGGAAACCATCAACACACCAAAAAGCAACCTACTGAATAAGAGAAGGTATTTGCAAATGACATATCAGTTACGGGGTTAATATCCAAAATATATAAAGAACTGATACAACTCAACACCAAAAGACAGTCCAATAAAAAAAACGGGCCGAAGACCCGAATATTTTTCCAAAGAAAACATACAGATGGCCAACAGACACATGAAAAGATCTCAACATCACTCATCATCAGGGAAATGCAAATCAAAACCACAGTGAAATATCACCTCATACCTGTTAGAATGGCTAAAATTAAAAAGATAATAATAACTGTTGGTAAGGATGTGGAGGAAAAGGAACCCTGGTAGACTGTTGGTGGGAATGTAAATTGGTACAGCCACTGTGGAAAATAGTATAGAGGGCCCTTAAAAACAAAAATACCATAGGATTCCATAATTCTACTATTGGGTATTTACTCGAAACAAAAACACTAATTTGAAAAGATAAATGTACCCCCTGTTTACCGCGGCATTATTAATAATAGCCAACCTATGGAAGCAACCTAAACGTCAATGATAGAGGATAAGGAAAATGAGGTCTATATGTACATATATTATGCAGCCATAAAAAAAGGATGAGATCATGCCATTTGAGACAACATGAATGGCCCTAGAGGGTATAATGCTAAGTGAAAAAGTCAGACGAAGACAAATATCATATGATTTCACTCACATATGGAATCTTAAAAAAAAAAAACCACACAAACAAAAAGCAGAAGCAGACCTAGACATACAGAGAACAAACTCATGGTTGCTAGAGGGGAGGAGGGTTGGGGTTTGGGCAAAAGGAGTGAACTGGAGTGGGAGATACAGGCTTCCAGTTATGGAATGAAGAAGTCAGAGGAATAAAAGGCACAGGAACACAGTCGATGCCACTGTAATAGTGAGGACAGATGGTAGTTACACTCGTGGGGAACATAGCATAATGTCTAAACTTGTCGAGCCACCTGAAACTAATGTAATATTGTGTGTCAACTATACTAAAAAACCACATATGGATTCTTCAATAAATGTATTAGGTCACTTCCCAGCCATTTGAAAAGCAAAGTTTATCTTAGAATGAAGTAAAATTCTAGGCCAGCTCTGCCCAATATGGTAGCCACTAGCCACTTGTAGCTATTTTTTTAAAATTCTATTTATTTATTTGAGAGAGAGGTGGATTGAGAGAGAGAACACAAGCAGGATGGGGAGGAGCAGAGGGAAAGGGAGAAGCAGACTCCCTGCTGAGCAGGGAGTCCAGGAACGGGGCTCGCCCAGGTGCTCCCAGATGTAGCTATTTATATTTAAATTTAAATTAAGTAAAAAATTAAGTTCTGGGGTGCTGGGTGGCTCAATCGGGTAAGCATCTGCCTTCAGCTCAGGTCATGATCCTGGGGTCCTGGGATAGAGGCCCGCATCGGGCTCCCTGCTCAGTGGGGAGACTGCGTTTCCATCTCTCGCTCTGTTGTCCCCCCTCCCCTGCTTGTGCTTTCTCACTGTCAGATAAAATCTTTAAAACATAAAGAATAAAGCACATTCAGTTCCTCTGTGTATTACCTATACTTTAGTTGTTCAACAGCCACATACAAGTGTGGCCCCCACCCTGGAGAGCACAAGTGGAAAACATTTCCATCACCTAGAGAAAGTGCTCACTGAATCAAAACATCAACATCTTTTCCTCAATACAAAGCAGGACCTGAAAAAGGCCAGAAAAATATACAGAGGTCGATATTTATATAATGTGCATGGGAATGCCTTCTTCCTAAGCATGAAGCCAAACATCAAAACCCTAAAGAAAAAGGGGACTGTACACACCCAAAAATGTTAATTGTGTAAAAAAAATCATAAAACACCATTAACAGTAATTTGGGAAATAATATTTACAGTACAAAATGGTGGAAATACTTGCAAACAAAAAGTTGTTTACAAAAGACCAAGAACTCACAAGACTATTGGGCAAAAGACACGGCAAGCAGTTTACATGCTTATGGAAAAATTTGTCTCACTAGCAAATCAAAGATGTGTAATTAACACTTTTTCCCCAAACCATTTGGCAAACATTAAGAAATACATATATACACACACACACACACGTATACGAACATATATGTATACATATACACACACATATACAAATATGTATATATATGCATATACACACATATACATATGTATACATATACACATACATATATATACATATATGCATACACACACACACATATATATTAATTACACCCAGTGTTCTTGGGAGGCAATGAATCTCGGGGTATTTGTAGAGTGAAGACAAATTCATACAGCCTTTTAGGACAATTTACTACTCATCTTCTAACACTTGGAGGAACGAGCAGCTCCCCTGCTACAGCTTGATAGTGAAAAGAACTATATCAGCACAGGGCTTCCTCTGCATGAGATCCAGGAAAAGTGAGCCTTTTAAGAGTTGCCTCCTGAGCTAATGCTCAAGATAATGGTCAAGGAGTACCTAATTTACCTCCTTTAAAAGGTTCTATCCGATTATCTGCGATAAGGAAAATAGTAACTACTTCCCCAGGCTTATAACAGGTGTTATCACTACTGTAGTTTTTAAGTGCACCTTAAAACTGAGTTTGAACAGCCCACTTAAGTCCGCTCAGTTTAATGGGGGAACCGCAAAGTGGGACAGGAGTCGGTATTACACAAATGAATGTTTTTAATCCCAAATTTGGCATTTCATGACCTTAAGTCTTCGGCAAAGTATTTTGCTCCTCTTAGGTGTTTTGGAACATAAATACTGTCCTTCTTCATTTCAGATACTGAATTACTTGTCTGAGAAGGGTGGGGACTGGTTCCGCATACCTTTTGGCTCCCGTGCAGACCATTTTTCCAGAGCTAAATATGAGGGCTGTTGTTCTGGGCGCTCGGATTCTCATTATGACAGCAGCAAACCTCTGTACACAGAAGTCAAAAGGACAATTAGCCTCTGCTAGGATTTAACACTATTCCAGTTGAGCGGGACACAAAGAGTCTTGAATAAACAGAGACTGGATGGGAAAGAGAAACAATGTCTCCCTGTACTAAGGTAAACAGAACAATCATGATTCTAAAGTGTTCTTAGAAAAAACAGGTAAGAATAATAACAATAAAGCTAAAATTTGAGTGCCTGTTCTATTTCAAGCTCACTACTAAGAGCTTTACAAGTTATGTCTCCTTTATCCTCAGGATAGAGCTCAACTGCGTCCATGATCATCCCCATTTAGCGCATGGGGAAACAAAGTGGTTATTTAACTTTCCACATTACAGGCAATGTAAAGTTGAGACTGAAAGCCACGACTAATCAGATGCTGTGCTTTTTTACTTTGAAATACTTCCTTATTCTTTCAAAGACTATTTGGGGAGGGGAGAGTACGAAGTATGTTCTAGGCTTGCCAAGACTCTAGAATGTACCAAAAAAGAATAGCCAAACTATAGAACAGAATATGTATATATTTATAGGCATGCTGAAGATGAAGGACAAGTTGATTTTCAGTTCTCAGCGTGGTCCCCTGCCCAGCAACATGGGCAGGCCCTCCGGGAGGTGCTGAAGCAAGGGGCACAGGGGATGACTGGCCTGCCATGCTGACATGTCACCAAAGACCTGCTGCTCCTTTTGTTCCTACACAGGCACCCCCTTCTGTGCTCATCTCCCCCTAGCAAGCTGGGAAGGAAACCGGGGTGAGTATTCTGCAAGACTGCAGCTTCCATGGTTTGGAGGGGGTCCACGGAACAAAGGTGGGACTTAGAGTTTCAGATTGGACATGTTGCCAGTGAAAGAACCCTGAGTCAGCACTGCACAGAGCTGATTGAATCTTGTGAATGTTTTCCATACATTTAAGGTAATACTCTAACCCGGTATGCATTTTATTAAATTCCGAACGGAGCTTAAGTGCCAAACCAGAATTTCTCTGGCTGTCAAGTCCAAGTTTGGGTAGATCCTATATACAAAAACAAAATGAGGGAGAGCAGAGGATAATGGACAACGAAATATGCCTAAATATGCTGATTTAATAGTGTGGGCAATCATGGCTATGGCCATAAGAATCCTAGCTTATCATTGTGTTTCTGTGCTCATCATAACCAGCTACGTGCAACAGAAAAAGGAAATATTTGGCTAATCAAGTACATTTAAATTCAGAAATCAGCAAGAACACTCCCACAACAACAAAAACAACTTAATCCATAAATAGCTGATGCTCACAAGGTCCTCTGCTTTCCCACAAATAGGGCCTTTTTCATCTAAGGCCATAAATCCTCCAACACCCAAGATAGTCCCCTAGCAGGGACAAAGTCTTACTCATCTTTGCATTCGTAGGTACAGAGACCAGCCAATTACTAAATGTTGATTGAATGAAAAATCTAGCCTGATGATTCACAGACCTGTACCCCTGGGGCAAATAATAATAATAATAATAATAATAATAATATCTACTTCTACGGTTAGTAGGCACGACAAAGAATAAATGTTATTAGACTTAGAGAGAAAAGAAATCCCTGAATCTTACATCAGTAAGTAGAAGCTTGAACTTCACACTTTAAACAATTTTGCTTTCTCAAGTAAGGGAAATTGTAAATGGAAAAATACATGTCAGGCAGGTGAGACAACATTTAGAAAAAACTATTTCCAGAACTATAATGGCATGTTAAGAAAGGTAGCATCCCCATAGGCTGAAACTGGTCACACTGAAAAATCTTTTCGAATGGCAGAGGAAAAATCTTAACTTTTAGGAACTGCTCAAATCACGGCTTTTATTTAGCACAGAGAATGGGGTTATTTTTTTAGAATTTCAAAGCAGACAATGAGGCAATTACCCTCTTGAGTTGCCAAAAGCTTTGCCCTAACATTTTTTTTTTGTTTTAAAAACAAAAACAAAGGAATGAGTCAATAACATGATCATATGGAGTAAATCTAAACAGAAGCTTACTGTTGAAAGGAATACTGAGAAATCTCACCTTTGGGTTATACTCTGCATTTTTTGCATGCAAAGCTATTTTCTTCAGATCCAATTTACAGGCCAGGTTTACAGTGGAAACTATATTCCTGAAGAAATAATTTAGAAAATTACATCAGATGTAACAAGTAAAAAAGGATTAAAATGTATTAACTTCCTCATTTTATAGATTGCATATTAGCAATTTCCTAGGAGGAGATTTAATCTCAATGTGAAATACACAGTAGCGTGACAAACCCTAGGAAAATGTAAAGATTCCTAAGTGAAGTGCTAAAAATAGCTTCTTCTAAAATGTCATGACTAGCTGACTAAAAGCAAGTTTTAAATCTTTTTCAAAACCATGCCTCAAAACAGAAAGCATAATTCTAAATCAATTTGCAAATTGAATTCAATCTTATATCTTTATATTCTTCGTGTTTATCCAACCCCAACTACAATTCTTAGCAATTACAGTGCTTTAATATGAACAATACAATCCTTCAAGAACGTATATACTAACTCTTAAGCCTCTCTTAGGAGATCAAGAACTAGTACTTCATTTTACAGATAACCAAACCGTCTAAAGCCACAATCCATTAAGAACAGATAAAAGAACAATTAAACCTGACATTCTCTTCTCTACACTATTATTCTGAAATTAGTCGTCATTATATTCGGGAACTAAAATGTGTACTTGGGAGCATTACCCGTTAAAAACACACACATACACATGCAAACAACTTACTGTAGTTGAGGCACAATTCCAGAACATTCTGAAACAGGGGTCATTGGTGTCATGGGCATTATGGACACCGGAGGCATGGAGTTTTGTTTCTCAAGAGAAGGCTGGACTGAGTCAGCATCACCAGGGTACAGATGTGAATGGGAATTCGACACATTGCTGCTGCTTATTAAGCCCAGACCAATGTCCTGTTCTCTGGGTAATGACAACCTACTTTGCTGACTTTGAGTTCTACAATTTTCTTCAATTTCATGCTTGCTTCTAATGACACTCTGGTCTTTATTTTCTTGGGAAAGTTCATCTGGTAGGAAGCTAAGATCCACAGATGAGAAATGGCCAGAGGTTTCTTTGACTTCTTCAAGATGGGAATTAAACACAGTCTCTGGATGGGATGAATTAGGGATGTACACATCATCAGGTGCAACTGGGCTGAGCAGCGGCGATCTGGGCGCAGAGAGGTCATCCTAGGCCATTCCCAAAACAAAATGCAAGAAACAGAACAGCAAGTCACACCAAAGGAGTACCACTATCGCTAGAAGGCAGTGTAGTGTGTTCAAGAATGCGAGCGGTCCAAGACAACTTATGTTCATTCCTTGCCGCTTTCCATAAAGTACCACTAAAGTTATATTTGAGTTGCAGCATACTTACTAGAAACAGGAAAGTAGATCTTAAAATGCAGAGAAAACATTTTTCAGAAAAGGTCTCTCCTACATTAAATCCACTGTAAGTTGCCACTCTAAGTCTAATTTTGTAGTCAAGGCAACTGAGCAACCATACTCTAAATTGTGTGTACGCTGGGTCCTCTTGCTGCCACCTTTCCGTGCCACCAGAATAGTGCACATGAATGGCCTGGCAGATGCTCTCAGGAGCATGAACAATGCTGAAAAGAGAGACAAACGCCAGGTTCTCATTAAGCGCTGCTCCGAAGTCGTCATCTGGTTTCCGTAATGATGAAGCCTGGTTACAATGGCATATTTGAAATTGTTGATCATCACAGAGCTGGGGAAATTACAGTGAATCTCACAGGCAAGGTGAAACAAGCCCCAGACTTGACATATGACTCAAAGATTTAGAAAAATGGCAGAATAATCTGTTCCTGTCCTGCCACTTCGGTTTCATTGTATAGACAACCTTAGCTGGCATCATGGATCATGAAGCAGCAAGACAAAAACACACAGAAGAGAAAATCTTGGGATTCTTTTTCTAGGGACATAATACATACATGCAAATAAAATGCCTCAATGGACAAAACTTTAAAAAATAGTGTGTACTTTGAATAGATCTACTGTAATCCTTGCTTATGAACTTCAGTTAAAAAAAAGACTCAAAAAAATACTTAAGATTTTATTTATTTGAGAGCGAGCGAGTGAGGACAAACAGGGAGAATGACAAGCAGAGGGAGAAGCAGACTTCTTGCTGAGTAAGAAGCTGGATATGGGACTGGATCCCAGGACCCTGGGATCATGACCTGAGCCAAAGGCAGACGCTCCACTGACTGAGCCACCCAGGCGTCCCAAATTAATTTTGAACGGGTTATTTTTCCACCCCCCCTTTTTTTTTTTAAGATTTTATTTTTTGAGATAGAGAACGGGGGAGGCAGGAGGGTATGCAGAGGAAGAGGGAGAAGCAGGCTCTACCACTGAGCAGGGACACTGACCCCAGGCTTGATCCCAGGACCCTGAGATCATGACCTGAGTCAAAGGCAGACACTTAACTGAGCCACCCAGGCACCCCTATTTCTTAGAGTCTTAAATTCACATTTTGTAAAGAGACAAGAAAGCTTAAGATAGAGTCCTGAGTACTAATCAATACTCCACTGAAGATGAAGGTTATTCCTTCTCGTCAATGGAGATATGAGCAAATATTCTAATTTCATGCATTTACAATCGGAAAACAGTTATTGAAATTTAAACGGCAAGAACAGTTTAAATCAATGTATTATACTTTCAGTCTGGGGAAGGCTGCTCAGCCTCCATTACCATCAACTCAACTCAGGGAATGAGGTGTACAACTAAGGAAAGCGCTCATGTAAAATTCACAGTCTTTCTTATGGAAAAAAAAAATCGATTACCTTGATACATGTTACCACCTGCTTTGCCCAAGCTGTAGACCTAGATTCCAGATTTTGAGCACTGCCCGCAGGGTAAGCTCATCCCTTAGACAATCTGATTTCTCACAATTGGTCTTGAATGCCTGGTGCTGGATCATGACAAAGCTACCTCAAGCTAACATAAAATGTCTGGCTAGATCCTACTAAATTGTTCTATTACTCCAAGTCCAGCAGATGGCAGGGGTGACTAATTGTTCAAAGAAAACACTTCTTTAGAAGAAGGCAGTTATTCTTTGAAATAAGATTTTGGACAAGATTTGCACTGTGTTTCGTTTTGAATTATGTACTTCTCCCCCACTTACCCCCACCCCACAGATCAGCTTTAAGAAGAGTGAGGTGGGGAAAACGGCCAGGATTCCTCTCCATGGTCTCATTGGCCTCTCCTATACTGGTGGAAAGGACTTCAGCAGCCAATTTACACTAAAGCACTCCATTTGCAATAATTCCTGTCTCCCCTCCTGTTTCCCATCACAGCCTTTTAGCAGGGAGGCAGCGCTCACCCAAGGAAACCCCACTTCCGCAAGGAGTCTAAGGCAATGGCAGCAAGACATCCAATGTTTTATGGTAAAAGGAGCTTGACAGCCTCCTTTTCAAGTTTACCATAGGAACACACCTTACAGGATGTACTTACAGCATATTCACTGCATCGTTGGCCTTATATCTGCAGAAAATTTTCATTAAACTGTTTTTGCAGAACCGTCAACTCCTCTTTCCTGCGTGGGCTTTCCTTTGCTATGTTAAACGCAGTGAGGCTTCACTATTCCTACTTCGGTTCGAATCATCGTCTTTTTAAAAATCCACCCCACAGAAAACTGCACTTTTCTGTTTGAGGGCTCCTTGTTCTCTCTACAATACTTGACTCTAAAGATTTTTTAAATTGGGAAAAAACCACAACTTCAGAATCGTGAACTGAAAGAAGCCACAGGTGTCTCCAATTCATATTTTGCAACCTCCCCCCCGCCCCATTCTCTAGAGACGATTTTTTGAGGCCTGTTCTTGGCATCGAAGGCTGCCACCCCTTGAAAGTGCAATACCAGCGCTGCGCGGGACAGCCCGCCTATGTTTGCCTTAGCACAGCAGAGACATTTGGAACCAGTGGTCCCCACGGGAGACACAAGCGAACTCCCCGTGTCTGCCTCTCTATAACGGAGACAGGGCCATCTAACCATGGCCCTGGGGTCACACTACACCAGGTTCCACTTCTGGTTGGCAACCGCGGCGAGTCATTTCCCCTCTCGAAGCTTCGAAGCTTCTATTTTTCAACTAAAAGACGAGGACTATCCAGCCCACCTCTACGGTCGCTAGGAGTTCGGGACCAGATAAGGCAGGCGAAGCCCTTCGCGCTCAGGTGTGGGGGCGCTCAGCCACCGGGCGGGGACGCGCTGTGGCCCCAGGGCAGTGGCGGCGGCTTCCGGGCTCACCTGGGCGACGCACTGGTCCAGGTAGAGCTCCAGGTACGTCTGCTCCTCCTCCATGGGTGCAGGTCACACCGTGAGAAGGGCTGAGAAAGGGGAAGCGCCCAGGCGAGCCGAGCTACAGCAAAGCCCGACTGAGCGCACGCGGCGCACGAGCCATTTATGAGCCCCGCCGGCGCACGGGGCTGG
>LNAC01000145.1:1657192-1715773 GCA_002007465.1 Ailurus styani | reverse complement strand
GGGGGCCTGGGGTGGGGGCCAGAGGGGGCAGGGCGGGGGCCGCGCGGGTCCTTGGCCTCCGCCTCCGCGCAGTCCGCGCTCCTGCAGACCGCGCAGACCGAGTGGAGAGCCGGGGAGGGTCCGCAGAACCGAGCCCCGGGCCTACAGGCCATGAGGAAAAGGGGGAGAGTGGGGAGCGTGCAAGGAGACGGGAGGGAAGGGGCCTCTCTCCAGAGCGCAATCACCGCTCTCCGCCCGCAGCTGAGCAACAGCTTGGCCCGCAAAATCTGGAGATTTCCTTCAGCACCTGCAAGTGCTGCGTTTGCCGCCAGGACAGAGGTCTCGGTGCTAGCAGCATAAAAAGTGAACGCGTTGGACGAGGAAGAAATGAAAGTTATCCTCACCCTCCTTTTTAAGGGATTCATCCCCCGCCACAGAGCGAGTGGAATCTGAAACACCCTTACCCAGTCAGGTGTAGTACTTTTACGTCGTGATTGCTTCTCACCTTCAAATCCCAGGTGTTTCTTCTCCAATGACAGAGAATTCAGTCTAAAACCACATACGGTCTTAAGCTAATATAACACTATATGTTAACCATACTGGAATTTAAATAAAAAAAATAAAGCGATGCACAATTGAATGTGCTGTTGCAGTTTGAGGCAGCTCAAGCAGGTCCTACAAAAACCAAATCTTCAGAGTTGCCTCTTTCTTGAAATCATTATTTTAATTTTCAATGCCTCAGCTTTCCTAAGAACTTAAATGTGCAGATGGTTCTATAAATAAAATTGACACTTTCTATGTAAGATATTTCAAAATGTAAGTGGAGACACACATAAAATATGTCTTTCCTGTTAGACTGTACTCTCTGAGAGCAGGAATTTTGATTACTCATCTTTGTGGCTCTGTACCAAGCTCAAAGATGATCCATCAAACTTCACTGGTGAATGAAACTGCCCTCAGGGCGCCTGGGTGGCTCAGTGGGTTAAAGCCTCTGCTTTCGGCTCAGGTCATGATCTCAGGGTCCTGGGATCGAGGCCCGCGTCGGGCTCCCTGCTCAGCGGGGAGCCTGCTTCCCCCTCTCTCTCTCTGCCTGCCTCTCTGCCTCCTTGTGATCTCTCTCCCTCTGTGAAATAAATAAATAAAATCTTAAAAAAAAATGGATCATGGGACACACATCATTGTAGAGACAGATGGCTCTCCCAATCAGATCACAATAGAAATCTTATAGAATTTCTAATCAAGAACACAGGAAACATTTTGATAAAGCTGACTTTTATATAATGGTTTATAATGACATGGAATTTTTGTGACAATTCTGCCTACAAAAAACGTTTAGTACCGTTCCTGCCTGGTCTCTGAGATACTAGCTATTGGTTTTGTTATTAGACTCGTAGGTCTGAATTGTGTTCTCCCTCAAATTCATATATCAGAGCTCTAATCCAATATGACTGATGGCCTGATAAGGATAGAGAGAGACACCAGGGATGCATGTGCACAGAGAAAAAGGCCATGCAAGGACACAGTGAGAAGGCCGCTATCTACATGCTGAGGAGAGAGGCCTCAGGAAACCAAACCTGCTGACATGTCGATCCTGGGTGTTCAGCCTCCAGAACTGTAAGAAAATAAATTTCTGTTGTTTAAGTCACTCAGTCTGTGCTATTTTGCTGTGACAGCCCTAGCCAATTAATACGTAGAATCATAAAGTGTCTCATCATATGTGGTGGGCAGAATTCTGAGATGGCTCCCCAAACTCCCACTCCCCTTGATGCATGCACAGTTTCTCCCAGTTATTCAAACACTAATCTAGGCGCTACCGTGAAGGGATTTTTCAGATCCAATTAAGTTCCAAAATCAGTCAATTTCAAGAAAGGTAGATTATCCTGGGTGAGCCTGACCTAATCAGGTGAGGTTTTTGAAAAAAATGAAACAGGGTTTTTCTTCCTCGTGTGAGAGACTCAAAGCATGAAAAGGATTTACCATGAAGGAGATTCTCCACTGCTGGCTTTGGAGATGACTGGGGCCGTGCTGCAATGAAGGTGGGTGGCCTGTATTTGCTGAGAGTGGCCCACAGTTGACAGCCAGCAAGGAAATGGAGACCTCCTCCTATAGCTGTAAGGAACTGAATTTGGCCAACAACAAGGAAAGGAATCCCTGAAAGGAACTCAACCTGGTCAATACCATCATTTCAGCCTTGGAAGCCCTGACCAGAGAACCCAGTCATGCCATGCCCAGGCTTCTGACCTATACAACTGTGAACTTAGAAATGGTGGTGTTTCAAGCCACCAAACTTGTGGCAATTTGTTACTCAGAAGTAGAAAATTAAAAAAAGAGAGAGATGGAAAAGGAATGCATCAAAAATTATAAGTAAGACTAGGGACACAGATTTGCGGTGATCTGCAGAGCAAATGGCAAAGCAAATGAATAAAATGTTAACAATATGCAAATTTGGGTAAGGGGTACATGAAGGTTCCTAGTACTGCTACTATTTTTGAAACTTTTTCTAGGTTTGAAATTATTTCAAATTAAGTTTCAGAATAAAAGAGGCGTGACTGGGTGGATATTTTCAGTTGTTTTGTTAAGAGTTAATTTGTCCAAAATCTTAAATTATTTTATTTCTGAGAAATCAAAGACTGATATGGTTTGATTGAATAATAATTAAATGCTAGCATTCACTGAACTCTTATTATGCGCCAAGCACTGTTCTAAGTGTTTCAGGTGTGAACTCATTTAAACATCACAACAACTCTGTGAAGTAAGTACTCTTTTATCTCCTTTTTACAGTAGAGGATACCGAGGCTCAGAGAGATTAGGAAACTTGTCTCAGGTAACACTGCCCCTATTCAGAGTATTTGACTATCGAGCCACATCTATGTATTGTTCCCCATCAAAGTCTACGAATGCCATTTCAAATTAGTAGTTTGTTTTCATTTGAACTGTGTTTGTTAATCTGTTTTGATTCTGATGTTTTTTCTTCAGATTCTGTAATATTTTGTACTTTGGCAGAAAAAGAAGAAAAAGGAAAACAAAATAAACTTATCCAAAAAAAAATTTTTTTTTAAGATTTTATTTATTTGACAGAGAGAGACACAGTGAGAGAGGGAACACAGCAGGGGGAGTGGGAGAGAGAGAAGCAGGCTTCCTGCCATGCAGAGAGCCCAATGCGGGGCTCAATCCTAGGACTCTGGGATCATGACCTGAACTGAAGGCAGGGGCTTAACGACTGAGCCACCCAGGCGCCCCTTATCCAAAAATTTTAATCTCTTCTTTCTTAATTACTGTTGTGAAGATTAAATGAATTAAATGGGAATATGGGTAAACTTTTAGCAAGCATTTTGCTCCTATAAAGTATTGTTTTTAATGTTTTTAAGAGAATAATGTCAAGACTTAGATGGACCACGCCAATAGTTATGAAGAGAGTTTAAGAGAGTCAACTCTTTGGTAAATAGGACTTTACCTCTTATTTTAATAGGCCCTGTCCTTCATCATGGAATATATTAAAATAAACGCATATCCCACATTAAATGTAATTTATGAATCACTAAGAGTTGAATTCCTTGTGACCAGTTGATAGTTGATATGTCCCATTTTGTAGACATTTAATCAAATTTACTAATTCGGTTTTGGAATTTAAAAACATTTGGAGGCAACAAATTTTTCTCAGCTCTCAAACAATCAAGAGCACTGGGCCTCAGCCCAGATAGTTTCTGGCAGGAAAAAAAAAAAAAAAAGATGGAACTTCACGGTTGAAGGCGTATTGGGCAACATGTTTCACTAGGGGGCGCTCTTTTCCCTCCATAAATATCTTCTGGTTTGGGGCACAGACCGCTTTCAGGGTGAGATTACAAAGGGGTCCATGCATCCCCTCGACGTTAACATAAAAAGTGGATATTTCTCTGTGGCGGAAGACCAGGGGGTACTTCCAAAAGATAAGATTACTCACTGTACCATCAATTCAAATACATTTCTACGTATTTATACAAAGAGATTCAATTTAGAGTGGCTAAACCAACCGAAAGTGCTGGTAGAGTAATCCACACTCCAACCACCTTGATGGGTGTTATATGCGAGGGGCAATTTCGCTGCCTAGGGAAAATCTGAGAAGCAAACATTTTCATAAATGTGATGAGGTTTCTTGAGGCCATGTTAGAAGAGAACATTTTGAATCTGTGGCCATTTTGCTAGATGCAGCCTTCTTTTTGCCTAGGAGCCGTGGACATTCATTGCAATTAATCTCTATATTGAGCTGCAAGCTTCCTGACAGGGATTTTTATACACAAGAATATGAAGGTGGATTTGAGCAGGGCTTGAAGGTCTTTTCTAGATCAAAACTTAATGAATTTTTGTCCTTTCAGTAATCATTGGAAATAGAAATATCCCACAATAACTCATCCTTCCCCTTCTCCTTGGAGATGGAGACTAAGAGTCAGCATCTGGGAAGGAGCCTGTGGGATGGCTCAGTCAGGAAGGTGCTGAAGCATTGTCACAAATGACCTTCTTAGTCACCGCAGCCGTGCCTCACCAATCCTGGTCCCCCGAAGATCTTGAATGGTAGCCTCCCCGTGCTTCCTCCCCAGGGACTCTACTGCAGTCATTCTCAGGTGGTGCCTTACACTGAATGTAAAGAAGACTTGCCGTATTTTCATTTTCCCAGGAACATGGTTTGATCTCATGTAAAATTAAAGCCAAGAATTAAAATTTCACAAGCTCCCTTTTTCTCTTTTGAACTAATCCTGATTATTTTCTTTCTGTATGGACATCTACCATCAGAGGGTTTCTACAATAAAGAACACATTATTTTTTAAAGCACAGTATAAATAGGAAGTGTTACTCATGGACACACTTTGGCAGCTATTACATGAAAATGGAACTGAGTTCACCAGCCCCTATTCGGGGCAGGAGAGAGGTGCTCCACCGGTTCTCAAACTGAATGCCTCCAGGGCAGCCTGGCGGCAGATGACAGCTGCCTGCCCCCTGCTGTGCATGGCCGCTTAGGTTTTATAGCATCTGCTCAGGAAAGTACATATAAGGATTTCAGCTTCCTCTTCTCACTGAAGTGAACTTTGTACACACCTCGCTAAAATAGGAATCTTTGTGCATGCCTGCACTTGCATTCTGTGTAATTATAGTCAAGTTGGGAATGACTCTCTGATGCTGTCTTCTCCACCCTGAGAATTAACATTTTAACATTGAAAATCTTAATTCTGATAGACATTCTCGGGGAAACTTGAAGCACGTTTACATTTATTATGTAAAATCAAGGACAGTTCCCAGGTTGCAGCTGTTTGCCCCTCCTGGAAGGGTCGGCCTCAATGTTTCTAACCTGGAAATGCAAGAAGACTGTTATTTCCACTCAGTACTTCAATATCGAGTGGGCCTCCTTTTTGCACTTGTGGGGAGAGAAAAACCTGCTTCGTTGTGCACATGCGTCTTAGGGGGCAGTGGAGTACACTGTGTGAAGAGCCTGAATTTGAGAGTTAGAACGCAGTTCCAGTCTTTGCGTAAATCACACCCAAGGCTTGTGACTTCAGGCAGGTTACTTAATATCTGTAAGCCTTACCTTTCTCCCTTGTGAAATGCAACTGACCCTAGGGTTGTAGTAAGAATTACACAAGAAGATCAGTAGAGCACCGAGTACAGTGCCCGGTCAGTGGTGGTGGGGTTGCTAGAACATTATCTGCAGCCAGGTGGGAGTGCCTCGTAGCCCTCATGCCTAATAGTGAAAATCTTCTGGAAACCTTCAGAGTATTCTAAAACGAAAGACAGTCCTCCATCCAGAGCTTTTAGAAGGCAACTTTACAGAGTAGCCCATGGGATTATGTGGGGACTTCAAGCTGGGGGTAGAGAAGAACGGGCAGTACCACTGAAAGGTTCCACAACTTCTGAGAGGCCCTTGAGGGAAGCAACCTTTGGGAGCGGGCTGGAGGCTGAGGTGAGTCAGCACACCCACCCAGTTCCTGAAAGAAGGCTCCCTGGGGCCACTGAGTCACTCTTCCCTTAAACCAGGTGTCAGCCCCTCCCCCACCCCTTTTTTCTTTCTATTTCAGAGTCAAGTTAATGCTAAGAGGTATAATGGGAATAATAAAATATAATTACCATGATGACAAATCTGCAAACGATGTTACTTATGAAAATGAATTCTCCTTTGGATACGCTGTACTTACTCAGAAGGGCCACTGAGGGGCAAATCTGCAACTGGTGCTTCTTCTAAGTCAGAGGTAGGAACTGTTGACAGAAGTATCTTAGGAGTGACCAGAAGGGACTCTCCACCTTTGTGGAAGATACCACTGCTGAGAGGGGATTGGGCAGGGGACTCACTCCCTTCAGAACACTTCTGAACGCGTCTCTGTGTTACTATTTTATTTCTTTTTTCTGTTTTAAGATGTGCTTATTTATTTGAGAGAGAGAGAGAACGTGAGTGGGAGGGGGAGCAGAGGGAGAGAGAGAACCCTCAAGCAGACTCCCCACTGAGTGGGCAGAGCCAACTCTGGGCTCCCTCCCAGGACCCTGAGATCATGACCTGACCATAAATCAAGAGCCCTATGCTCAACCAACTGAGTCACCCAGGTGGCCTATTTTATTTCAAAACAACTTATCTGTCATTCTCCCCACCCCAAAATGTTCACTTATCCATTATGTGCACGAGATTCTCCTTAGATCCCATCGAGGATACAGAGCTGCTGGTCTTTAAGTAACTTACAGCATGGCACAGAAGATGACAGCAGCAACAGTAATAAGGATGGTGATAATAACCGCACTTACCCGTGACTTCCTCTGTCCAGGCACTCTTTACGCTCCTTAAAAATCTCTTTTTTTAGTGCTCAACGTCACTCGGCATCAGGGAAATACAAATCAAAACCACAGTAAGATACCACCCCACACTAGTCAGAATGGCTAAAATTAACAAGTCAGGAAACGACAGATGTTGGCGAGAATGCAGAGAAAGGAAAACCCTCCTACACTGTTGGTGGGAATGCAAGCTGGTGCAGCCACTCTGGAAAACAGTATGGAGGTTCCTCAAAAAGTTGAAAATAGAGCTACCCTATGACCCAGAAATCACACTACTGGGTATTTACCCCAAAGATACAAATGTAGTGATCCGAAGGGGCGTGTGCACCCCAATGTTTATAGCAGCAATGTCCACAGTAGCCAAACTATGGAAAGAGCCTAGGTGTCCATCAACAGATGAATGGATAAAGATGTGGTGTATATATACAATGGAATACTATGCAGCCATCAAAAAACCCCTGATATCTTGCCATTTGCAACGACATGGATGGAACTAGAGGATATTATGCTAAGTGAAATAAGTCAATCAGAGAGGGAAATTATCATATGATCTCACTGATTTGAGGAATTTGAGAAACAAGACAGAGGATTATAGGGCAAGGGAGAGAAAGATGAAACAAAATGAAACCAGAGAGGGAGGAGACAAACCTTAAGAGATTCTTGGTCAGGAAACAAACTGAGGGAGGGGAGTGGAAGGGATGGGGTAGCTGGGTGATGGACACTGGGGAGGGTATGTGCTATGGTGAGTGCTGTGATTTGTGTAAGACTGATGAATCACAGATCTATACCCCTGAAACAAATAATACATTATATGTTAATTAAAAAAACTCTTCTTTTTTGAATTAAAACAAGGCTGTAAGTAGATGTAATTATCATCTCAGTTTCAAAGATGAGGGAACGGAGGCCTGGGGAGTTATGCAACTCACTAAAGACAAGCCCTGCTTGCAAACACACAGTAACAATGCACAGAATTCCTCTCTGTGTCCTGGCAGTTTATGGGGCAGAGATTGCTTCCTGCAGCGAGGCATCAGGGCCTACCACACAGAGAGGCAGGGATGGAGCAAAGTCTTAAAGGGTGTAGGGAGCTGACCCGTGGCCCCTCCAAAAGACACATCCTCCCCAAACCCTTGAATGTGACCTTATTTGGGAAAGGGTTATTGCAGATGTAATTAAAAAACTCAGAATGAGATCATCCCAGATTTAGGGTGGGCCCTAAATCCAATGATCGGTGTCCTTATAAAAGAAACGCAGAGGGAGAGGTGAGAGGCAGGGTCACCAGGAGAGGAGGCCCTGTGAAGACGAGACAGAGGCTGACAGCCTGGGAAATGGTAAGGATGCAGGCACGCATCAAAATGGGGAACGAGGCCCGAAGCAGACTCTCCCTCGGAGCCTCCTGGAAGAACCAACCCTGCCAACACCTTCGTTTTGGACTTGTGGCTTCCAGAACTGTGTGAAAATAAATTTCTGTTGTTTTAAGCCACCCAATCTGTGGTAATTTGTTCTGGCAGCCCCGGGAAGCGAGCACAAAGGGTCAGCGAGAATTGGCTGGAAACGCTAGCTGGAGCAAAGACACTGAAAAGAAAAAATACGGAGGTTTGAGTGTGTCTATTTTGGTTTGCCTGAAGCATAAGGACCCTGAAAGGGAGCTGGCTTTTGAGGATGAAGGTCATAGGATGGAGGCTTTGAATGTCAGTTTAGGAAATCTAGATTTTACTTGCTTAGCAATGAGGGACTCGGTGAGCGTTGTATATTTAGAAAATCAAGGTGTCCCAGAACTGCCAGGAGGTAATATGGGTCTGAGTTAGGGCAAGGGTTGTGGGAATGAAGAGAAGGGACAGAGGGAAAGTATCTTGTAGGGATTCAAGAGACTTAGGGATCCATAGATCCTTAATCTGCCTCATGCTAAGTAGCTTGATTCATATCTTAACTGCCATAGTTTAGGCATTTTTGTCTTCTGGGATGCATAACACCCACACTTTTTTTTTTTTTTAATTTTATTTTTATTATTTGCCCAAGGGGTACAGGTCTGTGAATCATCAGGCTTACATCTTTCACAGCATTCACCAAAGCACAAACCCTCCCCAATGTCCATAACCCATCCACCCTATCCCTACCCTCCCACCCCCCAGTAACCCTCAGTTTGTTTTATGAGATTAGAAGTCTCTTATGGTTTGTCTCCTTCCCCATCCCATCTTGTTTCATTATTTTTCCCTCCCTACCCCCCACAACCCCCCACCCTGCCCCTCAAGTTCCTCATATCAGAGAGATCATATGATAATTGTCTTTCTCTGATTGACTTATTTCGCTCAGCATAATACCCTCCAGTTCCATCCATGTCGTTGCGAATGGCAAGATTTCGTTTCTTTTGATAGCTGCATAATATTCCATTGTATATATATACCACATCTTCTTTATCCATTCATCTGTTGATGGACATCTAGGTTCTTTCCATAGTTTGGCTATTGTGGACATTGCTGCTATAAACATTCGGGTGCACGTGCCCCTGAGGAACACTACCTTTGTGTCTTTAGGATAAATACCCAGTATAACACCCACACTTTAAAAGAGCTGTCCCAAGTCTTTTGGCTGCCTGTCCAGTTGGATTATTAACTTGCCCTGGCTTCCTGGCAGTCAGGCTGAACTCTACGTTGAGGACTTTCTTTTCCTGAATCTTAGGAAAATGTTTATTTTACCTTCTCTGGCCCTGTTCCTCCTACGTGAGCTACACCTTTAGAAACTGTTTCAGTACCCTCAGTCACCTCTTCTTGGCATCCGTTCTGCCTGAGCTAAGGGCAGGAGGCAGGATTGCTGGGCCACGGGGCTGGCCTCTCTCCAGCATCCTATTACAGATCCTGTCTCAACATTCGATGCTAAGTGTGATGGAGAGGCGACATCAATCAAGCTGTGACATCTGGAACAGGTACAAATCTTAGAGCCATGTCAGAAGTTGGCCATTGCCAGTGCCCTGGAGACCTCTAATGGGGTCTGAACCTTTAAGCCTCATCAGTATCATATTCCTTTCATTAGTTTCGAAATCACACCGACTCTCTTAAACTGGCTTTAGGATATGGGGCCAGTGGGAAGGAAAGAAGAGGAACGGCACTCACCCAGGGCTTACTCACCCTGCGAGGCGTTTTGCCTGTGTTATCTCATTTCTTCTTCATGTCCGAACCATGAGGCAGGTGTTATTATCCTTTTTTTTACAGATGAGGAAATTGAAGCTCAAAGCAATTAGGTCACACAGTGACTGGTGCGGCCAGGATTCAACCTTCTGGGCTTTCCCAGATACCACACTGCCCCCTACGTAGGACACTATTTTGCCCCTAGGATGGTAGGATCCATTTGTGGCATACGTACCAAATTTGCCTGATGCGTGCTGGGTTTTGACTTCAGGACATGATTCTGTACCATCTTGTCTCCCCATGTCTCCACTGACCTAGAACTTCGGGGACATCAGCTTCAAGAATGTTGGAGAACCTTCTAGACTGATGAACTTGTGCTGTGTCCCAAAGGAACTGAAGTGTGCGTTAGCATCAGGTCTCAGTCTGCAGTTGTCTGGTTTCGTCTCTAGGTTTGATTATATCAGAAAGAATGAATGAAATGGGTCCTCTTATGTAGCCTTGATCTCTACATTGGTGTGGGGAAAGGACATGGCTCAGATGTGTGTGGTATTGTCTGCAGGATCTGTTCCCACTCTGTAGTTTCCAAACCGGTTTCCAGGCCGGTATTCTCAGGACTCCAAGCCCGCCACCCTAACCACCTTTATTCATGCTGCTTTTGTCCCACCTTTCTCCTCTCCTGCCCAATCCCAGAAGGTATTTCTCCCTTCTCTCTGCAATTCCAATATTAAACGTTGTTTGTGGCTCTGCGCCAGATCACGGCCTCCAGTAAGCCTCTCCTGGTCTGCTTTCTGTCACTGAGTTCCTGCAGTCCGTTTGCCTGATGGTGCTCGTCCCTAGCTTTCTTTCGGATTCTGGGTCTGTGCATTATCTCTCTAATGGATTACAGCCTCTTAGTGTAGGGAGTTTGGGTTTCCTTTTGGCCTCCTGGTGCCTGACAGAATGCTGGGCTCCAAGAGGGGTGGGGGGAAAAGCATTAATTATTGACTGAGTCTGTAAATTGCAGATGCATTTCTACAACACAGATTACCTTATAAAAGCTACATTGCTTTCCTCACTGTGTATAGAATAAAGTGCAAATTCCTGAGCATGGAATTAACAACAACAACAACAGAGAGCAAAATATAAAACAAAACAGAACAAAACGAAATAACACCTCTCCATTTTAGTTTCCAAACTATACTTCCAAACTCTGAATAAGCACTAGGTCGTCATTGCTCTTACCACTCCCACAGCCGGGAATATCATTTCCAGATTCTCTGCCCTGGAAATTCTTCCCAGCCTTCAGATGCTGCCTTCTGTGTGGAGCCCTCCTTGATCTCCCAAGACAAGCAAAGACCATTTTTCTTCTGCATGCCTATACCATGTCATGTTCGTCCAATCTGGCCTGTATTTCATTTAACCTTGTCCTATATTGCTTTGTTTACGTCCCTCCTGGATTGCACACTGCTTGAGGAGCGGAAAGCTGTTGATTCACTTTTACATCCAGTTAATGCCTAACGTAGTATAAGCAGCCTTTCGTTAAGGCTGGCTGCGCTTGGTGTAATTCCTCTCTGATAAGATTCTGCAGCAGCTCCAATGCTTTTCAGCAGCTTGCTCGCCTGTAGAGGAGCTAAAAGGGTAACTAAAACCTAGCAGGGAATGTACCTGCTCCTTCTTTTCACACCCTCCCTGGTGGCAGAGACCGGGTTCTTAGGTCTCAGTCTCTGATGCTCTAACTGGCCTTCCTTAGCAACCTCTCTCTGCTGGGGAGGGTGGGGGTTGGAAATCAACCTCAATTCAAGTGCACACCTTGCCTCAGAGGCAGGCCTGGGCCCCTGTGTCTTATGAGTCAGCAGGCATTAAACCGAGCTCATCTTTCGCCCTTACTTCTAAAGCCCACAAAGCAACAAACTCCTTATCGATGCACAGGGGATAATGAACGTTAGGCCAAGGGCAGAGCAGCCGGGACCATGGCGGCGGGGGGGGGGGGCTGCTTTTTCTCAGGGATGGTGCAGGGAGCCATTTTCCTTCTCTCTTCCATGACTTCTATACTACTCACTGACAGTGAACCAGAGACACCCACCTGACACCATTAGTCGTGTGAACCAGATGTCAGCCACTAAATGTTTCTAACTTCCCCACCTTGCTGAGCTCATCTGGTTCTTTATGATTTCGGAGAATTTGTCTCAAATCCTCACCTTTATGCAGTGAGTAGTCCAGATGCTTTGCCAATAGCTCTGAGAATTCTTGCTGGCAGGGTGTCTGGAGGGGACCTGGGTTCCCTCTGCCCTACTCTCTGCTTGCTCTGTTTTCTTGGTCTCTGTGTTCTGCCTCCTGCGTGCCCTGTTCCTTTTGCAGACAGCATCTGCTTACTGGACTCCTAACAACCCTTCAGACCCCAGAGCACCACTCTTCATGCCATCTGTGTGTGCTGCAGATTTTACTGAGGTTTTGGTCAATGGAGCGTGTGTGTGTGTGTGTGTGTGTATGTGTGTGTGTGTGTGTGAGAGAGAGAGAGAGAGAGAGAGAGACAGAGAGACAGAGAGAGAGACAGAGAGACAGAGAGAGAGAGAAGAGAGAGGGAACTCTCAAGCATGCATACCCATGCACGTGGTTTCCTAGGGCTGCTATAACAAAGTAACATTGGTTTAAACAGGAACTTATTGTCCCACAGTTCTAGAAGCTGGTAGTCTGAGAACCAGGTGTCAGCGGGGCTATACTTCATCTGAAGGCACTAGGGAAGGATTCATTCCCAGCCTTTCTCCTAGCTTCTGGTAGTTACTTGGCTTGTGGCAGCAGGACTCCACTCTTCACACAGCGTTTTCCCTGTGTGTGGCTCTGTATCCAGATTTCCTCCTTTTTAGAAGGACACTAGTCACATGTGAACAGGGGTCCACCCTTTTGCAGTATGACCTTGTCTTAATTGCAACAACCCTATTTGCAAATGTCACATTTTGAGGTACAGGGGTGTTAGGTCTTGAATGCATGAATTTGGAGGGGATATAGTTCAATCCATAACTGTGTATGTGTGTGTGTGTGTGTCAGGATTAAGGGTGCTACATGACAGAATAGAAGGGCAAAGCACTTACAATTGAACATTTAATCATCTCAGGTTTAAAAATTCCTCAGCCATTCCATCCTCTGGGGAACTTTCTGGAGTCCCCTCCCCCAGCCTCCTGCCACGTGGCTAGACCCCTTCCGATGCTCTCCTTGGACCTCTCCCTGCTTCTTCCTGTTTCATTCCATTACAACTCCAAAAATTACTGTGCATTTCTGAAGCAAAACAGTCTAACTATTTTCCCCTCTCCAGAGGAAACCAGCCAGACTTGGCCTACAGGCCCATCCTGATCACTAAAAGCTCCATTTAAGATGTTTCTCACAAAGACTGTTCTTTAGTTGAGGAGAAATTCTGTGATCAGCTCTGATAAAAACTGTTTTTCCCCTCCCTTCATCAGTAAATAAAATGAAATTTTTTTATCGATCTAAATATTTTTTGTGAACTAGTTTTTGTTTATATCTGGATGCCCCAAAAAACGCTTCCCGCACAAATTGAGAAAAAAGCAGACCTAAGGTAAATGTAGGTTGTGCCTCACAGGAGAGGGATGGACAACTTATTATTCTTCCTTCTATGACAAGGCATACTGATAACTGTGGCACCTTTTTCCTGCTGGGCAAGGACATGGCTTTCAAGTCCTCTCTCGAGCTGATTCAGGCCATTGTTATGGGTCCATTAGAGCTGACGTGAGAAATGAAGCCAGTTTGCCACACCACACTTCCAGACATTCTGTGGAGGGAGTTTTGTGCTTCTGGTGATTGCTTCTGTTTCTATTCATTAACAGTTGCCAGTTTGAGGAAATGGATAGAGGTGGGGAAATGTGATTTCTGTATTAGTCAGCCTAAACTAGGATATGCTGTGGTAATGAATGACCCTCAAATCTTGGTGTTTCTTGCTCATGCCACATGGTTTTCAGGTTCAGCGGAAGCTCCACTCTGTGTCATCTTTACTCAGGGAGTTAGCCTCTATCTGGAGCATTGCTGCTCTTGCTGCAAGATTTTATTTATTTATTTGACCAAGAGAGGCACAGCGAGAGAGGGAACGCAAACAGGGGGAAAGGGAGAGGGAGAAGCAGGCTTCCCACTGAGCAGGGAGCCCGATGTGGGGCTGGAGCCCAGGACCCTGGGATCATGTCCTGAGCTGAAGGCAGACGCTTAATGACTGAGCCACCCAGGCGCCCCCATGCACTGCCTCTTAAAGCTTTTACTTGTAAGTAATGCTTGTCACTTCCACTCACATTTCGTGGGTCAAGGCTAATGTCAGTGAGGTGGGCAAGTGTAATCTTCCCCTAGGAATGGATAGCAAAAACATTAATTCCATTTATATCAGATACCTCTCTTTTTTATTGTTCTTAAATGTCTGGGGAATGAAGTGAAAGGAAATGGAGACCTTTTCTATTTATCAAATTTTAACGGCTATTCTTTATTCTTCTTACTATATATGGTAGAAATCTTATTATGAGGGTTAAAGAATAGAAGTACATATTTGATGTGATTAACATTAAGACTTTTATGATTCAGTATCTCTTCTTCAGCTGGGATATAATTAGTTTTAACAGAAGCTTGCTTAATGGTCAAAATTAGGTCTATTAATGCAGACCAAGATAATAATCTTAGTGGTTAAATCTGGACTCTAATTATCCAACACAATAGTATGGTCTTTTATTTACTTTCACTGCAGAATAAGGTAAATTTAACAGTGTTAATCTTAGGAACCATAGCCCTTTCAACCTTTTAAAAATATGTTGTACTCTTATACATACTTTTAACAGGAAAATAATCTTCCTATTGAAATACATTGAAGCAGATATAAAAATAGTTATCACATACTGTGATAATTATTTACTTCATCCCATTAATGGAAGAGTTTCAGCATATGACCTACAAAGGAGAGTTGCTGAAGGATGTTTGGAAGAGCACTAGCTTAGAAAAATGTTAATAGATGTTACACCAAAAATGGTTTAGTAATTCAGGGGTTCAGGGAGTTCTTGGTTAAACACAGTAAACAGGTTTTGTGATGCAAGTTATCTCAGAATCTTAATGATGCATTATTAGTACCTGAGCAATTTATCTGATCATATTCTTCAGAACACACTGAAATGCTGACTCACAGCATTCAGCCAGGCCCATTACAACCAATTTCTAACCTAACTGAAACTCTGTTTACTTCTAATCAATAGCCCTCTGATTTCTTTAGTTCCTTGTTTATCCATCTGACACTGAATGATTCATCATTTTAGTATCATGCTAGGCCAATTATCTTATCTCTTAGTTGTATCCAGGTGGACTGACGCAACTGTGGATGAATCCAACTTTCTACTCCCTCTGAGCCCTGCCGGAGAAAGCTATATGACCATTCACTTCAAATAGGCCCCTAATATCTGACAATCACCCTGTATTTCCTTCCTGTCAACTCACCTCTTACTCTCCTGCCTCCTTGTGATACTATTTCAAACTCTTCCTACTTACTGGATTCAATAACCGGGTCTCTTCATCCCCACTGCACGCCCTACCGCCTTGCTCCTCTACGGAGTGCAGCGTGCGTGCTCTTCCCAGTCTCTCACTTCCTGTTGCTGCCCTCATTCTAGCCTTCTTTCCCCATTTTGGGGTGGTGGAAATGTTTCTTCTCCATCCAAGGACCATCCCTCCACCTGTACTTTCATTCCCACACCCTTCCACCTTTCCAAGGACCTTATGCTATCAAATATGTAGAGTCAGTCTTCCTTTTCAACTGGTCTTGCTCATCGACCACTGGCTTTCTACATATGCTTAAGTCTTTCCCATTAGGGGAAGGAAGGTAGGAAGGAAGGCAGGGAAGGAGGTAAGAAGGAAAGAAGGAAGGATATATTCAACGTTATATTCTGTTCCAGCTAAGTGCTTCCTCTTCATGGCCAAAAATCTCACTGTTTCCATTTCCTTTCCTCCCACTCTTCTCAACCTGTTCCCATCTATTTTTTGTAAATTTTAAATTGACATTTAATATACATATGGCAGTGTGTATTAATCTTAAATATACAGCTCAATGAAATTTTACATAATTACACACCCCATGTAGCTACCACCCAGATCAAGCTATAGAGCATTTCCAGGAACAAAAGTAATAATATCCTCGATGTTTCATAATTGATATCTTCACTTAACCACACATCCTGTCTATTCCACAGCTATATATTGAGACCCTCTTCATTTCTTTACTACTGAGCAGTGCTTCATGATGTAGCTGTATTGTCATTTATCAATATTCTGCGGATGGACATTTAGATTGATACTAGTCTTTTGGTATTCTAAATAGTGCTTCAGTGAAGAGTTTTGTAGGCATCATTTCATATTTCTACCTATGTTTGTTTGGTACAGATTCTTAGAAGTGGAATTACTGAGTCAAAGGTTAAATACATTTGTAATTGGGTGAGATGTTGTCAAATTCTTCTCTTAAAGGTTGTATCATTAGTATTCCCACCTGCACTATATATCTGCTTTTCCACAGACTTGCTAACAACATGAATTTAAAAATTTTTGAATTTTATATGCTTATCTTTTTAGTGTCATTTTATTTTCTTGCAGCTTGATGTAACTGACATACAATATGTAGCACACAATTTGATGAATTTTGCCATACGTGTACAACTATGAAATCATCCCTACACTCGAGATAATGAATACATCCATCTCACCCCAAAGTGTCCTCATGCTCCTCTGTAGTCTATCTTTCTCTCCCCACTTCCCTCTCCAAGCATGAGAGGTCTCAGCAATTTTACTTCCTATATACCCTTTTTGAGGTATCAGGAGATATGCTTCCCAACCTGAGGGAGTAAATGAGCCTGAAGGAAAGAGCCTAGTCAACTCAGGAGAGAGAACATGTAATCCTCAGCATGAGAGTGAGGGGGAAAGCCAGGTCTGTGGCCTGCTGCAATCGAGGCTCGGGGCACCAGCGTGGAGGGCAAGCAGTTTGGATTGGCAGCAGATCAGAAGACTCCAGGAGAGATGAAGACAAAATCAATCCAAAGACTAATATATCAAACATGTGGAGTGAAGATTCAGAGACTTAAAGAGAATGTGTGGCTGAAAATCAAGCAAATGAGGAGAGAAAGATCATAAGGAAAGAAAGGAAAAGTTATGATATGCCAAATGACCCAAGTACATAAATACTGAAGTTGATTTAACCAAAATTATGATGAGTTTCTGGGGGGAGTGGCAGAATGGGAGGAGCAGAGCATGTGGTAGGGGTGAAAAAAGGTTAAACTCTTACTTCTAGCAGGGCAAGGTGAAGGTGAAGGAGCATTCTTACAGCTGAAAGATCAAGAAGGAGCAAAAGAAGCATGTTTTTGGAGTACCTGGGTGATTCAGTAGGTTACGCACCCAACTCTTGATCTCAGCTCAGGTTTTGATCTCAGGGTCCCGCGTTCAGGCCCCATGTTGGGCTCCACACTGGGCATGGAGCCTACTTTAAAGAAAAATGAAGAAGCAGCATGTTCTTGGTAATTCCTACACAGCCTTCTAGCGTGGCTTGAGTGATAACTCCACGTGCCCCTTTCCCTGACTGCCCTTGGTGGCTCTCCTTCAAGGCAATCTTGTGCATACCTCTGTCAGGGCACCATCGTAAGTTTTTACTTACTTTTCTGTACACCCATGAGATTGTGAGCATCTTGGGGAAGGACAGTATTTTATAACCCCTTGGTTTGACACAGAGGAAGTGCTGAATTCGTGAACAATACTACAGAATATTGCGAAAACAAAACTTACCAAGTCTTGGTAAAATTAAGAGGAATTTAAAGAGTCTGTTAAGGACCACAGTATATTAAAATTAAAATCAAATCATAATGATTTTAAGGCATTGACTCATTTTACTCCCAGAAGTCTCAAAAATATTCCATTTTCCAAGGTAATGAACAGTTGGCATGCATATATCTCTACTTAACTCTTCAGGCTACTGTGAATTTTTCTTAATGAGATTAAATGCTTGGGACCCTTTCCTGGGAACATTTATTTAACTTTTCTCATGCATTAATGGAAAGGTTTTTAGATTCACATTTCTATTACCTCCTGCTGGGATAATTTCATAAGCCCTAGTTATCTATCTCATTAGGAATAAGAAACCACTGTTTCCAGGAAACATGATGGGATATTAAATTGTGGTTAACAGTGCAGGTGTGTATTACTTTTAAAATGGGCAGTAGACATGAACAGACAGTTCTCCAAAGAAGACATCCAAATGGCCAACAGACACATGAGAAAGTGCTCAACATCACTCGGCATCAGAGAAATACAAATTAAAACCACAGTGAGATACCACCTTACACCAGTCAGAATGGCTAAAATCAACAAGTCAGGAAATGACAGATGTTGGCGAGGTTGCGGAGAAAGGGGAACCCTCCTACACTGTTGGTGGGAATGCAAACTGGTGCAGCCACTCTGGAAAACAGTATGGAGATTCCTCAAAAAGTTGAAAATGGAGCTACCCTACGACCCAGCAATCGCACTACTGGGTATTTATCCTAAAGACACAAAGGTAGTGTTCCTCAGGGGCACGTGCACCCGAATGTTTATAGCAGCAATGTCCACAATAGCCAAACTATGGAAAGAACCTAGATGTCCATCAACAGATGAATGGATAAAGAAGATGTGGTATATATATACAATGGAATATTATGCAGCTATCAAAAGAAACGAAATCTTGCCATTCGCAACGACATGGATGGAACTGGAGGGTATTATGCTGAGCGAAATAAGTCAATCAGAGAAAGACAATTATCATATGATCTCTCTGATATGAGGAACTTGAGGGGCAGGGTGGGGGGTTGTGGGGGGTAGGGAGGGAAAAATAATGAAACAAGATGGGATGGGGAAGGAGACAAACCATAAGAGACTTCTAATCTCATAAAACAAACTGAGGGTTACTGGGGGGTGGGAGGGTAGGGATAGGGTGGATGGGTTATGGACATTGGGGAGGGTTTGTGCTTTGGTGAATGCTGTGAAAGATGTAAGCCTGATGATTCACAGACCTGTACCCCTTGGGCAAATAATAAAAATAAAATTAAAAAAAAAAAAACTCAACATCAAACACGTTGATTGATAAAATATATTCATTTTGCTGGAGGTAGAGACCAGGTGGAAAAAGGAAGTTAGGCGGTGATTAATAAAAATTTTCCTCTTGCAGAACAATTTCCTTTCCTTTATAAGCTCCCCGGATGCATTGAAAATACAATTCAGTTTACTGCAATTCGACTTACATACAGATATTTTTCTAGGAGCACATCTATAACATAAACACGCCAATATGTTTTCCTAAAACGACACTATTTTGAGCTATACACTCCAAATGACAAAGGGGTGGACGAGGCACCTTTGACCATTACACTCCATGACCCAATGGTAAAATTTTCATTGCTATCATCAAAGTTCTGTGTTTTGCTTCATGTCCATAAGAGGAAAGCTTCTGGCACCAGACACAATCCCAAATGATTGGGAAGGTGGGGTTTCCACATGCCAATGAGTGAAAAGACCAAAAAAGGCAGTTTGTAATGTTGTCAGGATGACTGTGCCTGCCTCCTAAGGAGCCATGGGGCCTGCTGCCTGTGGAAAGTAAGATGAACCACCCAGATTTCTCTAAGGGAAGGACTTGCTTCCCTGCTATGAGCAGTGTGGTTAGCAGGCAGCTTCTAGCTACCAGGTCCTCTGGAGCTGCAGAGAGCCAGATCGCTGGGGGCCACATCCTTCCCGGATTAGCCCGTGATGGAGCTTTGCAGCAACCACCCTCTGGGGCTCCCCACCAGGCCGGCTGAGGCTTGCCAGGTTTGCTCTGCAGTGTGAGAACTCTTCAGTTCTGCTTCTGCTCTCTCTCTTTCTTTTAAATTTTATTTCTCAGAGAGAGAAAGAGGGAGAGAGAAGCATAAGCAGAGGAACAGCAGGCAGAGGGAAAAGCAGGCTCCCCGTTGAGCAGGGAGCCCGATGGGGGACTCCATCCCAGGATCCTGGGATCATGACCTGAGCAGAAGGCAGGCGTTTAACCGAATGAGCCACCCAGGCTCCCCAGCTTCTGTTCTCTTAACATTATAGGTGTTGATCCCTAACAAATACCTTGCATCCCAGACTCTACTTGGTATCTGCTTCCAGAGAACCCAGTCAGCACACGTGGCTCACAGTGAGGGGGAGGACTGTGGGTGGGACTCAAGGCAACCCCTGGGCTGCCTCCTCTGTTGCCACTGCCACTGCCAATGGTACAAGTCAGGGCAACACTACAGTAACTTGATACAAACCAGACCACAAGAGGCTCAGACCTCACAGAAATTAAGGTCTGGTTCACTTCATTGTGTAAAAAGTCCCCACCAGGTGAGGCGCTGGTAGAATGCCAAGGAAACATGAAAGATAAATCATAAATACCAACTACGGTATTTATACACCACTGCAGAAGTGGGAACAATTTCAGCAGCACGTGTTTTCTCCTCTGTTGTGTCATGGGTATGCTAATGTACTTCGATTTCCCTTTCTTCTCCCCTCTTTCCCATAGTTACATATGGGGCATATTGGTGGTAGTTAAGTTGAAATTTTAGTTTGCTTAATATGGACCATCAATAAAGGCTGTGATGCAACAAAAGAGAAATAGACATTTCCCTGATATCCTGGACTTAAAGCTGGACTTAGCAACTGTTTAGGCTTTGAGACATTTTTAAAAAAAAAAAAATTTCATTTATTTATTTGAGAGAAACAGCACTCAGGAGTGAGGGGAGGCACAGAAGGAGAAGGAAAAGGACAAGCGGACTCTACACTGAGTGTGGAACCCAACGTGGGGCTCGATCCCAGGACCCCGAGATCATGACCTGAGCTGAAGCCAAGAGTTGGATACTCAACCAACTGAGCCACCCAGGCTCCCCAGCTTTGAGACTTTAAAGAAGGGCTGAATACAGTTTTGTTTGCATGAGTATGCTTTTAATTTTGTTAGGTAAGAACATTTTGGGGACTAGATGTGCAAAAAAGGTACATGTTGCTATTGGGCAGTGAAGGAGGGGAATGTAAGAAGAGGAAGAAGAATTACTTTAATATCTCACATTTACTGAGCACTTGAATTAACTCATTTAATGAATTAAATCATTTAATCTTCGCGACAGCACCGAGAGTGATGCTATTACTGTCTCCATTTACAAATGAAACGGAGGCTCCTAAAGCTTAATTAACTTGGCTACAGTGGCAGAGCATTTGCACGCAGGCGTTCTGTGTATCCTATATGTGCTCTTAATTTCCCTAAGTTCTAGTGTCTTATGTTACTGTAGAGGAGACCCGTCAGTCTTTCAGGTTGCCCAGCATCTGAATCCTCTGATTGTGTTTGGGAAATTGTCTTTCACGGGAAACCAGGTAGAAGGCAGAGCCCACCTGCCACTACAAAGTTACAAGTGCAGATACTTCCCTTCCATTTTCTCTTGCACCTTGGGTGTGGACATGTTATGGATGCCACCTGGCAAATAACCTTTTAACCTTGTAAATAAAACTGTCAGTTATCTTACTAGCAAAGGCGGGTTTAGCCAGAAATAGCAGAGACTGGCACCTGGGATAAGTGAGCTGGGGCAAGTCCACAAAACAAAAGAGAAGAAGGTCTTTTATAGAGGAAAGGATGGATAGTTGGGAAGCCTGTTACAAACGAAAAGTCTTTTGAGATAAACTAGGAGTTCTATGTATAGTGGCTTCTCATTGGCTGGGCCGTCACCGTCTCTCATTGGCTGGGCTGTTGCCAGGGTGAGGAAAAAACCTGCCTTCCTCCTAAAGGAGCATCCACATAAAAGGTACACCTCTTCCTGTTGGATTGGGATTGACTAGTGCTGAGCGTGAGAGCTCCCCCTGCTGGCCTGCCAAATCCATTCTAGCCAGGGTTTGCTTTTATTAATTTTCTTTTTTCTTTTCTTTTCTTTTTTTTTTTAAGATTTTTATTTATTTATTTGACACAGAGAGAGAGATTACAAGTAGGCAGAGAGGCAGGCAGAGAGACAGGGAGAGGAGGAAGCAGGCTCCCTGCTGAGCAGAGAGCCCGATGTGGGCCTCGATCCCAGGACCCTGAGATCATGACCTGAGCCGAAAGCAGAGGCTTTAACCCACTGAGCCACCCAGGCGCCCTGCTTTTATTAATTTTCATAAGGCTTACTAATCAGATGCACTTTCTGGTGGCTATTACAGCAAGATCAAGTTTCAAAAGCACCAGGGCCAGTGCTAGTGGTGGCCTTTACTATCTGGTGCCAGGGGTGTTGAGGTGGTAAGCTACAGCTTCTGGTGCTTAGCAGCCGCCATGGGCCTGTCCTCTGCAAACCAGGCTTGTGTTATTTTGGATGTTTGGCTATAAAGCTGTTAATGTTGTCTATGCAGCCTTCCCAAAAATTCCGTGAGGTACCCAACATTCTGATTTGTGGCAACAGCCCTTATGGTTGTGTGGTCTTCTTTCTTTCTTTCTTTCTTTCTTTTTTTAAAGATTTTATTTATTTATTTGACAGAGAGAGAAAGAGAGAGATCACAAGTAGGCAGGGAGGCAGGCAGAGAGAGAGGAGGAAGCTGGCTCCCTGCTGAGCAGAGAGCCCGATGTGGGGCTTGATCCCAGGACCCTGAGATCATGACCTGAGCTGAAGGCAGAGGCTTTAACCACTGAGCCACCCAGGCGCCCCTGTAGTCTTATTTCTTAAAATGAAATACTAGCTTATACATATATAGTTCATAGCTCTTTTCTGTACAAGGCACTGTGCTAAGTGTGTTACACACATGAGCCAAATGAAGTCTTAGACAAATCTTAGGACTTAAGTGGACTATTGTTCTCATTTAACAATGAGGAGACTTGGGTACAGAGAGAGCTTACATAACCTGTCCCAGGGCACACAGAGATGTGATTCAAGCCTAGGGTGTCTGTCACCAGAGTCTCTCCTCACCACCAGTCATTTCACCTGTGTCCCTTCATTTCTGAATTGTTTTGATTCTACCCTCCTATAGATGACTGGATTTTGTCCTCAAAGTTTTGTTTCTTTTTCAAGAATTGCTCCTAGGTGTAGTTTTGTTTGGGATCTCTCATGCTGGAGAGAGTTTATCTTTTGTCTTTAGATGAAGAGCAAACTTGCTAAGTGTAAATTCCTAGATCACACTTTGCTGTAGAATTCTGCAGGCATTGTTCTACTATCTTCTGCAACAGATGATTTTTGGTGGGGAAGTCTCAGGACCACCACATTTTTCTCTCTTGTGTGTAACTTTTTCTTTTTTTGCTTTGTATGTCACTTTTGCTTTTCTTTATATTGATCCTTTTTCCTTCATTAGGACATATTTTGACTTTGGGGATTCTATCAGCTTTTCTTGAGTCATGTTATGGCAGTTTGTCTGAAGATTCAAATCTTTATTCTGGAATAGTTTTCTCCTCTCATTTTTTGGGGAAAAAAATTAAAACTCAGTTGGTTCTATTCATTAGAAGTATCAATTATGTGTCTATTAGGTGTACTTTGACTTCTGTGTCTATCATCCCTAATATTTTTTATATTGTTACCCTTTCCCATCTCTTTCTGGGGCTTTACTATGTTTTTGATTGTGTTATTTCCACTCTCATTTCTCATGCAGTTTTTTTTTTTTTGGTAGTGGTTTTCTATTTCTATTCCAGTGTTTTTTCCCCTGAGTTCTGCTGGCTTGCCTTTTGCCTTTATTGTTTTTGAACTGTTCCTCTGTTTCTTTGGATAATTCCTCTTATGAATATATTCTTTATCTGTAGTTCATATTTATTTATTTATTTTTAATTTATTTTCTTCCTGCAGTATATATGCATAGGGCCTAGATAGTTTATTTCTGATATCCACAGGGAAATCTAGTCGAGGGAGGTGGTGAACAGTGATAATGGGCACTCTTCAGCTTCCTATAACCTCTACTTCCTCTTTCCTAAGGGATCATATACTCTTCATATTTGACGCTTAAGAGGTTAGTATGGTATGTAGCAAATCCCTTAAACTACCCCTGGAAAATCTCCTGTATGCTGTCTCAGCTACCAGGCCAGATTATAGACAATACAAATTATTGCTATCAGGGTATCTCATTCAGCTACCCTTCTCCTGCCACTTTACAGTGCAGAACGGTGTCTCCCTAGGGGCACCTACCACTTCTCCCATGGACTCCCCATGTCCCTCCATCTTGGTGCTGTAATCAAAGACTCTTTGGAACTGTCACTTATTCTCAGAAATCCCTATGCCTTGCCTGAGGTCAGTGTTCACCATCATTTCTGTTCAAATTTAAAAGTGGTTGACAAGTATTCTGCATGGTGGTTGTTTGGAATTATAGTATTTCCCTATTTAAAGATGAGATTAGGGGACACCTGGGTGGCTCAGTTGGTTAAGTGTCTGCCTTAGGTTCAGGTCATAATCCCAGGGTCCTGAGATTGAGTCCCATGTCAGGCTCCTTGTTCGTCAGGGAGCCTGCTTCTCTCCCTCTGCCTGCCACTCCCCCAGCTTGTGTTCTCTCTCTCTCTCTCTCTCTCTCTCTCTCTCTCTCTCTCTCTCTCTCTCTCCCTGACAAATAAATAAAGAAAATCTTTAAAAAGTACTACTAATAAAGAAGAGATTAGAAATCCAGGGAAGGCTTACCTGGGAGGGTCTGGATCAGGGTCTCTCACGAGGTTGCAGTCATCTCAAGGCTTGAGTGGGGCTAGAGAATCTTCTCCCAAGCTCACTGTCATGATTGCTGGCAGGTCTCAGTTCCTTGCTGACTGTTCACTGGAGGCTTCAGTTCCCTACCACATGGGCCTCTCTCCACAGGGCTGCTAAGACGTGGCAGCATGCTCACCCCAGAGAATGTGATGAGAGAGAGAGAGAGAGAGAGAGAGAGAGAGAGAGAGAGAGAGAGAGAGAGAAAACAAGAGAGCACCCAAAATGAAAACCACATTCTTTCACAGTTTAATTTCAGAAGTGACATAAGATGATTTCTCCTATATGTTATTGGTCCTGTAGATTAACCCTGGTACGGTGTGGGAAGGGACTACTCAAGGGCGTGAATACCAGAAGGTAGGGATCATAAGGACTATCTTGGGAGCTGGCTACCACAAGTCTATGTATGTGTGTGAATGTGTTTATGCACACACATGTATGAATATGTGTATATAATATATATTACACACATGCACAAACTAACTAGAAGGATGTTTATAGCAATTCTAAATTTGATTGCACTTAATAATGTAGCTTGGCAATATATGAATCAAAAATTGATAGAACTACAAAAAGAAGTAGATAAATCTCCCATTATAGCGGGAGACTTAGTTCACTTACCCATCAATAATAGATCCGGTAGATGAAACCATCAGTAAACATAAGTTTTGAATAAGACACTTAACAAGCTCAGTCTAATGGGCACACATGTAGGACCTCATAAAACAGTTGGAAAATGCACATTCTTTTCACACCCCTCAGAACCTTACGAAGTTCGATTACCTAATAGTCCACAGTTCAAGTATTAATAGATCTTAAAGAATTGGAACCACAATTTCTGAGCACAATGCAATTAAAATTCAGATCAATTTGTAAAAAGATGACCATGGAAATCCTGTATGCTAGCAAATTTTAAAGTGTACTTCTAAATATCACAGGTCAGAGAAGAAATCATAATGGGAAATTCAAAATATCTAGAACTGAAAAATAAAAACAAATGCTACGTATAACAATTTCGGAGACTCAGCTACAGCAATGAATAGAGGGAAATGTGTAGTTTTAAACTGATAATTTAGAAAACTCCAAAGACCAAAAACTAATAAGCTAAACAGCTATTTGAAAAGTTATAAAAATAACAATAGAATAAACCCACTAGTAGTAGAAGTATGGAAATAATCCAGAATAGAGTAGAAATTAAAGAAATAGAAAACAAAGGTAGAAAAGGATAAAAAAAGGTGTAAAATTTTGAAATGACTAATAGCTTTAATATACCTCTGGAAGACTAGTTTTTTAAAAAAAGCAAGAGCGGGCACAAAAACATAGTATTGGTAATAATTGGGATACGACCCAAGGAATGGCACAGATTAGAAAGAAATTAAAGAAGAAACTTCATGACAATAAATTTTAAAACAAATGAAAACAAATGCTTACAAAAAAATTCTTCTGCCACAATTAACTAAACAACAACAACAAAAAACCCTGAGGATTTTCTTAAACATGTGGAATTTTTTATTTTTAATGAGATCCTCAGAAAGGAAACAACAGGTCCAGATAATTTTGAGGACACGTTGTAACAAACATTCAGTGCAATCTCTTCTAGAGAACTGAATGAACAAGAGCATTTATTTATTAAATGATTAATTTCAGAAACCTGTAGTAACTAGCAGACTATACCAGCAAAACATTTTGTGACCTCTTCTGTTAAATATTTATATAAATAAATTCAGCCAATTTTAGCTAACTGTGGGACTTATCATGAGTTCTATCTGGTGCAGCTGACATCATTGAACTTACCTCAAATGATAAAAAGTCCAATAGATCTCTCCTCCAAATTCTCTTATTCATCTTTGTTAATAAAAGCAGTCATCCCTTGTGCTCCCTTTTGAACTTTCCAGCAGCCTCATGAGAGTAGGTTGTTACCGCAGCCCCGGCAGAGTGTCGTGTCGGCAGAGTCCCTAAGCTCTTCCCTGGGAATCACAGATGGGGAGGACTTCTTGCATTTGCCCATATCAGCACAAATTTGCCCCAGTTGTTGCCTTTAAATAATCTTACACGATATGACTGAGTTAGTTATAATCCCCCCTCTCTCTGAATTCAAAAGGGAACTGAAATCTGGAATGCAATCTTTATGACAGAGTTTTAAGAGCAATATATTTAATTGACATAAAATGTAAATTCAGCCCTTTATTTCTCTCTCCGTTCTGCATGCTGTTGAAGTTTAGACATCGTGAAAATCTGTCCACTAGTTTAGGATGCCTGAAAAATCATTTCACTAATCTCACTGTGACTTCTGATGCTCTTGCTGGTGTCCCAGCGACTGTCCTTGTCTTTCATGATCAGGTAACTGGTCTCTGCCCCAGATGACGGTGAATCACAATTGTGGAATTCTTGATTCGTCGGTTTTCTCCCTTCTCTGAGTTTATCTTTTTACTTCCGATGGAGGCGTAACTTCCAGCCTCTTCTGGAGGCCTTTTGTTTTTTAACAGACCACAGAGTCTTTCCTGCACTTACTCGGTTTCCACCTACAGAACAATCACGGGCCCCGGGGCAATTTACTTCAGGTGTTTTGCTCACATTCTCATCAGTTAACTGGGAGCAAAGATTCCTATCATTCAGGGTAGCTGTTGTGGACTGAATGTTTGCATCCCCGCCAAATTCCTATACCTAGTAACCCTACCCCATAATGCAATGATATTGGGAAATGAGGCCTTTAAGAGGTTATTAGGAGTAGATGAGGTGGTGAGGGTTAAAGCCCCCATGAATGGGATTAGTCCCCTTGTAAGGGTCTCTGGAGAGCTTACATTCTCTCCTCTTTGCCTTAGGAGGCTATTACTAGAGGTGAGCAGCCTGCAACCCACAAGGGGGCTCTCAGCAGGACTGGACTGTGCTGGAACCCTCATCTCAGACTTCTACCCTCCACAATCCTGTGAGAACAAAATTTCTGTTGTTTATAAGCTACCCAGTCTACGGCATTCCTATTCAAACAGCCAGAATGGACTAAAACGAAGCCCGTAGTATTGGCATTCCTTGGAAATATTGCAGGCTCAGTTCCAGAAAACCACAATAAAGTAAATGTTGCAACGAAGAGACTGAAAGAAATGTTTTGGCTTCCCAGGCCATATAAAAGTCATGTTTACATTATCCTGGAGTCTACTAAGTGCAATAGTGTATCAAGAAAGACAATGTACACACCTCAATTTAAAAATACTTTGCTGCTAAAAAAAAACCCCACACTAACCATTATCTGAGCTTTCAGTGAGTCGTAATCACTGATTGCAGATCACTGTAACAAATATAATAATGGAAAATTTTGAAATATTATGAAAATTACCAGGTGTGACACAGAGACACATAGTGAGGAAATGTGGTTGGAAAAATGACACTGGTAACTTGCTCAGTGCAGGGTTGCCAGAAACCTTCCAAAAATGCAGTATCTGTCAAATGCAAAAGAGTAAAGCACAATAAAACAAAGTATGCCTGTAATAAGGTTAGAATGACACAAAGTGCTTACCATGGTGCTTAGAACTCAGCAAACACTCAATGCATGGCAATCATTTTTCTAATCATAATCCCCATCCCTAAGGCCAATTTTCTGTGTATTCTGGGAATAAATAAATCTTTCCATTTTTTATTCTAATTTCGATGAATTGCCTATTGACCTTATTATGCCTTTGGTGGCAGGGTATATTTTTAGATTTTGATATATGAATAATACCCTTTGAGATCTTTGGGAGAATAAATATAATGGTGATGATTTGTGTCTCTAATTGCCTTTAATGTATGCATAACCTCTCTGTGAATGAGTATCAGGCCCTTACAAGATATCTTAGCTATTAGTGTGGCAAACCTCTGCCTTTACGGACCCTCAGCAGTGAGTTGATATTTAAATCTGACAATTGATGATGCCACATGAGACCTTTGCCCTGTGATTATCTTACAGACAGGCACAAGGCAGTCTTTCTTACATTTTAGTCCTTTTGGATCCTTTATCAGTGCTTTATCAGTGCTTGGCACACTTATGGACTAAAAATTTTAGGCGAAGAAATTTTCAAGGTTGCTCACTAACAGAAAGTAATGTTCAAAATGCATGATGATCATTTCAGATTTGTAGGAGGAATTATGTTGTATGCAATCTTTGCCAAGTCAGCAGGATAATGGATAACTTGAGCTGTCGGTTCCATCGGTTTCTTTTCTTAGTCCTTATTTTTACTCAACTAGAAGACCCAAACTCACAATCATGGGTGGCTGAGAATAGCAGTAGGTGTTGGTTTTTATACCAGGTAATTCTATTATTTGGCTCGATGTGGACCCTGTATTTTCAGCCACCAGCAGCTCTATCCCACAGGCCTCCACAGTAACCTTTGCTACTGCTCTCATCAGGAGGCAAAGTCTAGTTTATCCTCTGTCCCCTATGTATTAGTTTTCTCTTGCTGTGTAACAAATTACTACAAACTGCAGCTTAAAGCAACACATGTTTGTTGTCCCATAGCTTCCTTGTGTCAACAGTTCAGCGCATTTTAGCTGGGGCCCTGCTCCGAGTCTCACAAGGCTGAGATCAAGGCACTGGCCCACTCTATCCTCATGTAGAGGTCTGACTGGGGAAAGATCCATTTCTAAGCTCCTGTAAGTTGTTGGCAGAATTTAATTCCTCCTGGTTGTGGGACTCACGTCCCTCTGTTTTAGCAGCTACCGTCCAGGGACCACTCCTGGCTCCTAGACGCCACCCTCCGATCCTTGCCCAGTGTGCCCCCCGTCCCCACGATGGAGAACCTCCACGTCATTGAATCGCTCTTCTGATCTCTCTGACTTGCCCTTCTCCTGCCAGCCAGAGAAAAATCTCTGATTTTAAGGGCTTTATGTAATTAGGTCAGGCCTACCTAGATAATCGCTTTTCTTCAGGTCAGTTGATTACTAATCTTAATTATATCTGCAAATCTGTTTGCCTTGTAACAAATCCCTTTTCCATATACCATCACCATGGGAGCAATGGGGGTGGAGGAGGGAGAGATCATGAGAGGCATCTTGGGAATCCCGTCTACTACACTAAATCTGGGGTGGCCTATGACTTGCTTTGTACAAGACAATTTGCTCCTAGGCCTCAAAAGCCCTGCAGCCTCCACTCTGACCTCTGAAATGCTCCTTCTTGGGACCTAGCCACCATGTGGAGAACATGGAAGCGGCCATGTGGAAGAGAAGCAAGGTGTCCTGGGGCAAGCCTCAGCTGACTATTGCTGTTTCAAGCCACTAGGTTTTGGGGTGGTCCATTATGCAGAAATATAAAACTATTTTTAGGACTCCACCAGATGTTAAGACTGTAGAATTTCACACTCAAAAAAGAAGTTTCAAGGCATTAGATTAGGAGAGGATAAATGGGTTCCTTGTTCACTCTTTGGTCACAATAGAATTTGAACGTGATTGAGTCACTGTTGCAGCCTTTGAATATAAGTTAAAATATGCCAAATAATACATCATTGATTTATCTCCAGAATGTCTGAAGAATCATCAAGAGTTAGTGAAAATTTGAGGTTTTAGTAATTGAGCCAATTTTACGTAAGTCAGTCTTCTAAATGTTGATATTTTATTCTCAGCATTAAAAATCTGGATAATTCAGGCACCTGGGTGGCTCAGTCGGTTAAGAGCCTGCCTTCGGCTCAGGTCATGATCTCAGGGTACTAGGATTCAGTCCTGCATTGGACTCCTTGCTTAGTGGGGAGCCTGCTTCTCCCTCTGCCTGCTGCTCCTCCTGCTTGTGCTCTCTCTCTCTCTCTGTCAAATAAATAAATAAAAAATTTTTTAAAAAATAATAAAAATAAAAGCTGGATAATTCTTACACTGCTGGTGGGAATGCAAAGTGGTACAGCCACTCTGGAAAACAGTATGGAGTTTCCTCAAAAGGTTAAAAATAGAGCTACCCTATGACCCAGCAATTGCATTACTAAGTATTTACCCAAAGGATACAAACATAGTGATTTGAAGGGGCACCTGCACCCCAATGTTTATAGCAACAATGTCCACAATAGCCAAACTATGGAAAGAGCCCAGATGTCCATTGACAAATGAATGGATAAAGAAGATGTGGTGTATATATACAATGGAATATATACAGTGTATATATACAGCCATCAAATAAATGAAATTTTACCATTTGCAATAATGTAAATGGAACTAGAGGGTATTATGCTAAGCAAAATAAGTCAGTCAGAGGAACATAATTGTCATATGACTTCACTCATATGTAGAATTTAAGAAACAAAACAGAGGTTCATAGGGGAAGGGAGGGAAAAATAAAATAAGACAAAATCAGAAAGGGAGACAAACCACAAGAGACTCTTAACTATAGGGAACAAACTGAGAGTTGCTGGAGGGGTGGGAGGTGGGGGATGGGGTAACTGGGTGATGGGCTTTAAGGAGGGCTCTTGATGCAATGAACACTGGGTGTTATATGCAACTGATGGATCACTAAACTCCATCTCTGAAACTAATAATACACTATATGTTAATTAACTGAATTTAAATGAAATAAATAAATTAAATTAAAATAAATAAATAAATGGATAAGGAAAAGATCAGGTCTGTCCAAGTAGTATGCAATAGAAGTATTTTTAAACCAACATGGTTTAGTGATAAGATTTTTAGAAATCAAAATATTTACATAATTTCAAACTAAAGTCAAATGTGATAAATCTGTGGTAATGATCTAAAAAAATCTGGATAATTGACTTAATGCCTGAAGTTAGTTCAGGTCAGTTTCAGGTATACGTTTTGCTCCTCCTGAGATTTCCTTGGATGCCACAGCCAAACCCTTAGTTACTCGTTTTACCTTAGCCACACCCAAAGCCCCTCAACTTTACTGTGGCCCACTTGGTTTTGCTTCTTGGGTCTGACTAGTTTCTCACTGAAATTTGGGTCACTCCCCTTGCCGCTATCCTGCATCCAAGCCAACCACTCTTGTGCCTGGGAATTATGGCTCCTCCTGTCACTTCTAGACCTGAACATATACCATACCACAGGGCATGGGACCTACCTTCCCAGAAGCCACCAAAGGAGCTTGTATTAGTTAGGGTTCTCCAGAGAAAGGGAACAACAGTGTGTGTGATTGCTGAAACCAACTGATTGAAGTAGTCCTTGTAACATATTTACAACTTTAAGAATGTAATGATTATTATGCATAAAATGAGATTCACGGGAAAATTATATTTAATTAATTAATATATCTCACATTTTAAGTATAGTGCAACAGTTTATTAGGTTTTGGTTGAGTTCTTAAGGTATGATAAATTTCAGACACCAGAAGTTCTGAGACCACTGTGTAGAAACTTAATTATTTTATGTTTAAAAGTTTTTATTTATTCATCTAGAGAGAGAGAGCATGCACACAAGTGGGGGGAGGGGCAGAGGGAGAGAGAGAGAATCTCAAGCAGACCCCATGTTGAGCATGGAGCCTGACATGGGGCTCAATCCCACAACACCCAGAGCATGACCTGAGCTGAAATCAAGTTGGAGCTCAACCAACTGAGCCACCCTCGCATCCCACCACCTAGAAACTTTAAAGTAGGTGTTCAAGAACCAATAAAACCTTCTACAGTGATGAAAATGTTCTATGTCTATGCATAGTCACTAGCCACATGTAGCTACTGAGCACATGACATATGGCTAGTGTGACTGAATTTTTAATTTTACTTCATTTTGATTAATTTACATTGAAAAAGTAGAGCAGAGCACAGGGTTGAATGGCTCTAAAACCCCTCACCCACACAGAGTCTAGACAGAGAGAGTTATTATGTGCATTCCCCAACTGCCACCAAACAGCAGAGCTAGTGGGCGGATGACTCTCAATCCAAGGCTAGCAAGACAGGCTCTGTTTCCGAAATCTAAAGAATGAGAGTGGGACTGGCTAGCTGTGAATAAAGGTTTAGTGGGGTCAAGGGGCACCTGGATGGCTCAGTCAGGTAAGCGTCTGCCTTTGGCTCAGCTCATGATCCCAGGGTCCTGGGATGCAGCTCCATGTCCAGTTAGTTCCCTGCTCAGCAGGGACCCTGCTTCTCCCTCTCCCTCTTCCTCTCCCCCTGCTTGTACACTCTCTCTCTCAAATAAATAAGTAAAATGCTAAAAAAAAAAATTAAAAAATAAAAAAAGTTTAGTGGGGCCAAGCCTGGCTTGTATAGTCCCCAAAATCTACATGTGAAAAGAGAGGAAGAGGTGTGGGTACCTATCTCACACACTGTCTGACAGAATGTTCTGGAGGAGTGAGGAGGGCCTTGCAGTGACTTCTGAAGATATCTCCAGGTTTCCAGGGGCTACCTAATGAGTAAGGAGCCACACAGATTTAAGATATGATTTCTCAGGGAAGGAAGTTGCGTGTAAAAGATCTCTGATTAGGAAGTCTCTGAAGAAACTACAAAATTTACTCCTGCTCCTCATCCTTGTTTTCAAGAGTCGCCATTTTGTTCTGGTATCTAGTAGCCAGTGGCTTCAAGTTAAATTGGGCTCTTCCCCTGCAGCAAGAGGTGCATCTTGATTATTGTAAGGCTGATTGTGTAACCCCAACCCCCACCAGTGATTTCTTGAGGAGTGAGACTTGGCTTAGTTTTAGCCAATGAGATATAGCACAGAAGTTCTGGGAAAAATTCCTTTTTACTCTTAAAAAGAAAGAGGAAGAAAAAGTGCTCTTTAAGGTAGGATCCCAGTTGAGAGGCTTGAAGCTTATACAGTTTGGGGGCTCTCTTTAAGAAAAAGGACATAAAACTGTTGTGATTTTTTACAGTTTACAAAAATATATGATCAAATGAATACATTGCAAGGGTATTTCCCAGAGCCTTGGGAAGACCCTGTGACTGTAAAGCGTTCTAAAACTTAAGCTTCTTTAGTTTCATGGTAAGTCACCACTGGCAGCCTTTTATTTTTTAACATTGTTGTCTTCATGGGATAACCGGAGCCATGGCAATCATCTTGGGACCGTGAGGAAAACCAGCTCAAAGGGACAGCCAACACACTGAGGAAGGCACAGGACAAAGATGAAAGGAATCATGTTGGAATCACAATGCCTGCATTTCTCAACTCTGGAACTCCTTTAACGGCAGGCTTCTTTTACAAAAAAATGATAAACGTGTTTATTATTTAGGCCATTCTTCAAAAATCTGTGGGCAAAAGCATCCAAACAAAAACAACTACCACCTAGTCTCTCCATTGTTTCATGCACACACAAACGTCTGCATGTGCCCACATTCATGCCCACACACACAAATATGTGGAAACAGTATAACCTTAAATATGTGAAAGGAGATAATCTCAGGGTATGGGGTGGTTTTCTAACTCAAATTAAATTAGCTTTATGGAAAAATTAATTCACTACCCTAGTTTTTCTCATTAGATCTATACCCAGTGACAACACCACCATGGTATTTGGGAAGCACTGGTCTAGACCAGTGTGGGTCCTTAGGTTACTGCCAGTCCATGATGAGATAAGTACCAAAATTGAGGGTAAGAATTTACAAACATTTTATAGCACTTAGAGATTTGACAGAGTAATTTTTTTTTTTTAAAGATTTTTATTTATTTATTTGACACAGAGAGAGAGATTACAAGTAGGCAGAGAGGCAGGAAGAGATAGGGAGAGGAGGAAGCAGGCTCCCCGCTGAGCAGAGAGCCCGATGCGGGCCTCGATCCCAGGACGCTGAGATCATGACCTGAGCCGAAAGCAGAGGCTTTAACCCACTGAGCCACCCAGGCGCCCGACAGAGTAATTTTATGTTGGTTGAATATAATAATTTAAAATTTGGGGGATTGGTTATTGTCATTATAGTGAGCTAATAACATCATTATTAATGAAGTCCATAATTTATTCAGATTTCCTTAGTTTTACCCTTTCCTGTTTCCTTGGTCCTTTTCCAGTGCCAGAATCCCATCTTGGATGCCACGTTCCATTTTGTTGTCATTCCTCCTTAGGCTCTTTGTGGCTGTGACAATTTTTCAGACTTTGCTTGTTTTTGATGACCTTGATCGTTTTGAGAACTGGTCAGATATTTTATGGAATGTCCCTTAATTGAGATTTGTCTGATATTTCTTTCATGATTCATATGTCTTTGTTTTTAATTTCATTTTTCTAGTATTTTTGTGTGTGCATATTTTACAAAAGTATCGATCTGCAACAGATTAGAAAAACCCTTCTTACAGATAGTTTGAGAAGCACTGGTCTAAACCATTATTGTTCCAGTCTTAGCATTTAAAATTCTGAAAGAATTTCTCCGAATGAAATCATTGGGTTATCTTTAGATACCACTCTTTTTCTGAATCAAGGTATTAGGAGTGGGGGGGCTTCGAAATTTGAATCTTAAGAAAAGATAAGATTTAGATTTCTAGAAGATGATCTTTTTGGCTAGCTCTAGTGTGTCAGTAAATGCCTGATGGCTTACAATGCATTTTGAAAGAACACACACAAATGAACTTTCAACCATGCAGGAATGTAGTGTTTCTGAATCAAGACCTTTATTCAAGGGGGTTTTGTTAAATATAAGCCAGAAGCCCTAGAGGTATGGTACAAATCCAAATATAGCCATAGTGACGACTCACCTCCTTTCTGCTCTGTTTTGCCTCCTTGTCAGCTGTTCTGTTTTGTATTTTCCCTTCTCTTTTAATTTCACTATACCAAGTACCTCGAATATTCCAACCAAAATTTTTCCTTTATATCACATGCCCCCCTAGGTTATCCTGCCATCTTCATCTTTTTTATTTCATGTCTCCTCTGATATACTCACTTTGGAGCTCTAAGGAGTCTCCTAAACTTTCTTTCTTTGGGGATTCTCTCTTTGATCCTTGTGTCTGGAAACTTTGCTATAATAAGCCTGCTTTGGGCTTTGATGCTAAAAGCTTCATTTGGTATGTGTTTCCTCTTTGGAACTTAATTCTTCCAGTTGCAAGATGTGTGTTCAACAGTGTATATAAACCATTGTATGCCACTTCCTTTTGTTTATTTTTGTAATTCATGAAGGTATAGCCCATTTTTGTTGTCTTTGTTTAATGTCACAGCCTTTAATTTTTGGTTTAGATCTCCTTTTTGCTTTTGAAGATATTTTTAAAGATTTGTTTATATTTATTTTCTTGAAGGGGGGCAGGGGTGAGGGGACAGCAGAGGGAGGGGGAGAGAGTCCCAAGCAGACTCTGTGCTTAGGGCAGAGCCCACTGCGGGGTTCCATCTCACAATCCTGAGAAGACAACCTAAGCTAAAACAGAGAGCCAGATGCTCAACCACCTGTGCCACCCAGGTGTTCCGCTTTTGAAGCTTTTGACTCCATTTTGAAAACCTAGTTCTAATTTCTTGCCTCACTTGTTATGATAGATACAGCCATGAATCTGAGTTCATTTTGGTTAGTTGTTTAGTGAGTCAACTGAGTAGCTATGGAGGATTTTCAAGACCAGTTTGCCGTAAGACTCTTGAACCTCATTTTGAAACTGGTAAGACTGTCTTTGCCCCCCCAACCCCCAGTCTTTACATCACAGTTGCCAACAAAGAAGGAAGACGAAAGAACACGTAAGACTACACTTTCATTCCTTCAGTGAACAAATATGCGAAGTTCACATGCAGATACTGTTCACATGCCAGCCCAGGGCTGCAGGGGCTTTCTTGGAAGGCAAATTGCTCTTGTTTGTTGTGGAACTTCAAGAAACTTTTTTCCTGAATATGTTTCTTTGGCACCATTTTATTTCCTTGCTATAGTTTTGTCTGTATTCGCCTCTGATCCTGAACTCTGAGTTTCAGATATCTGTCCTGACTGGTTTCTTTATTTCCTTTCCCATCTCATTTTAAACAACTCAAGGAAAGACAAATTATATATTCTCCTTGGGTCTGTGTAGCCAAATGTGATTTTGCCACAAGGTCATTTGCTCGTTCATGTGTTCATTCACTCATTTTTTTTATTCATATATCTGGCAAATGTTTATAGGCAAGTTATTAGAGGGAGATGTGAGTGCCAGGGAGTAGTGCAGTGGTGAAGACGGACACGATCCTTGATCAGAAACTTCTGATTTCATGGGAAAGAGACACAGGAAATACATAGTTACGTACATAATTAAAGATGAAATTCTGATCAGTGCTATGAAAAATAAGTAGGACTGCAATTACCCAGTTTGGGGTTGGAGAATGGGGGATTGGAGAATGGGGGAGGCAGAGGCTTTCTCGAGGAGTGGCATTCAGATTGAGACTTGCAGGACAGGGCTGCTGGCCAGGTGGGGTGGAAAGAAAGAGCTTTCCACAAGGAGCCACGTGCGGGGGCAGTTGGGTTAGATTTGCTTTGGTCGTTAGCCTGGAAGAATTTGCTCACTCAAATATTGAGACTCTACTGTTTACCAAGCAGAGATAAAAACTCGTATGTGGAAAGATGTTGGACTAAATTCTCTTTAGTGATATAGCAAAGTAGTTTTATTTATGATTCTGAGATGATTTTTCTATCTAGAGTTCATTTCTCCTCTCCTTTATATCAATAACTGATTAGAAAAATGCTTAAAGAAGAGCACGAAGGATTGAGAGATGAATTATAAAGGTGGGCGAAAAAGGGATCATCTGGAACTCATCAATAATCCTCTCTAGGAGACGGTGTCTTCATCTTTGACACGATGGGCTGGACTACACCCGGCACAAGGGTTCCCCCCAGCTTCAAGTTTCAGGGAAGAGCTGCTAACTTTCAGTGCTTGTCTGCGAGAAATAATTCTGACAGCATTATTGGAACGTTTTACCTGAAATATACAAAAGAATTACTTCTGTATATACAGTTTTGAATTATATGAAGATGTTTGCAAAATCTTGTTTTTATTTAGCCGTCAGTAAATTTCTTGGCATTATTTATTCCGGTTCCAATTCACCAAATGCACTATTGCTTAGAAACTTGTACTCAGGAAACACTAAACTAATCAAGTGTATTTTCAGACAAGGGTAATCAGTTACATAGTTAATTATGTATATAAATTTCTTTTTGAATCCCTTGCTGTTTAAGCCCTGAGATTTGAAACTGTTATTTGGAACTGGAAAGCAAAATTTAGTGCCAGGCATTATATTTTTTTTTCCTCCTGCTCAGTTGCAGAAAAGTATATAAGATACTAAATCTTGACCTAGTAGTACAGTTATAAAATGTCATATTTTCCATATAATCTTTATGTGTATGCACACACACACACACACACACACTGCTCAAAGAGATATGCAAATACTGTTAAACGTATTACAATTTTGACCAGAAACAAAGTGCCCAGCAAAAGACTAAGAGAATTTGAAGCATTTTACCACTTTTAAACCTGCTTCTGTTCATCTTCTGATTTATGGCTGAAGCAGGAGTCATCTTTACCATATTGTATAGATGACATCAGCCCGGCTGTTCCCTCATCAAATTAATTAATAAAGATCCTAAATGAGTTTTAATAATTTTATCTAGGAGTAATTTTGGCAAGAGGATGACTTGGATGGACCTTCTTGCTTCTCTTCCTCCAAAGAGAATATTAGTCTTGGAGTCCTGGCCACATTTCTATAATGCATCCCTACGGATCACTACCACTGGACAGAATGAGAGGTTTCTCTAAAGTTGACAACACAGAGAATCAAACCTCTGTTATACTTACAAGGGAAGAATCAAGGTACTGTTTAGGTGGGAAAGGGGCTCGGGATCAATATCAGAATACTGTTTTCGGCGGTTATTTGTGATATAACTTCAGTGTCCCTGTCTGAAAATGGGGTAATGATTCTGTAATCCATATGTGAGTAGTCCTTGTTGATTGCTTCAGACTTTCTTAAGATCCAGCTCAGTATATAGACATTTCTATGGGAAAAAAAGCCAAATCTCCATTGAAAAGTAACGAAGATCTTGACTGGAGGTTTCTCAGAAAAAAATAAGGGGAGTACATTACACAATGAAAGGCTCTCTGAACCTCCTCCTAAACATTTTTTACTTTCCCCCAGATTACAGTGCCTACATCAGTTTTCATATGCATTAGTTGGGGCATTGACAAGATACTATAATAAAGAGTCCCCAAATGGAGTGGTTCAAAAATTGTCTCTCTGTCTTTCTCTCTCTCTCTCTGTTCCCTAACAGCTAGGATGTAAATGATCCTATTCAACAGGACAGCTCTTCCCCCTTGTTATTCAAGAACCCAGGTTCTTCCTAAGGCTTCATTCTGCTCTGCATTGATATCACATGCATAATAAAATCAGATGGATTCCAGTTGGAGGGAAAGGAGAAGAACGTGAAGGAGGGAGAGTTTGTACCTTTCACTGCTAACATTTTACTGGTGATACCTAGTCACTTGCCATACCTAATGTGGCTGTTTGCAAATTGGCCACAGCCCTTCACTCTGCCCTGTATCTAAACCCTTTTCAGGGTGACTCTGCAGATCCTCTGATCAAGAGGTAGAGTTTGTTTCTGCCCCTCTCGAATCGAGCTCGGGCTTGGACTTATTTTTGCTGGTGCCAGACTGCGAGACTTGGTATTTTTGCTTGGACTTATTTTTCTGGTGCCAGAAGGGATATTGTAGCAAAGAGTTAAGAGCCTAGACTTTGAGGGGCCTTCTACTTCCTTACATCCAGCTGCCGTGTGAGCAAATGAACAAGCCCAGCCAGGCTGCTGGAGGACCGGAGACCATGCGGAGTGGTGAGGAGCCATCCCTGCTGAGCTCGGCCCAAACTGATGACCTATGGAATTATGAACAGAGTACATCACTGTTTGTGGGAAGCTGATGCTGAGATGGAGGCAGGAATCGAAAATACCCATGAAACGAAAAGGACGGGAAGCCCGGTGTGGCTGGGGGAGGAGAAGGGCGCAGAGCCATCAGAGCATGATGCCCCTGACAAGTGTCCATCACGAAGTTCCACTGCAAAGATGGCCTATTAGCCAAATCCTGAACTGGACCAAAATGGCTAGACTTTTGTACCACAGCCTTGTTCTGGTATTGGGTGTGTGCCACCCGGAGGTGAGAACGACCAGTTTGAAGGCTGCCAGCTGACTCTACTTCTTCCTGTCAAGCGGCGAGTTGTCCCTTGAAAAATGATCTGAGTGGTGCATCTCCATGAATGCAACCTTGTTTTAAGCCACCAAAATTTAGGGTCATTTGTTATGCACCAAAAGCTGACTGATTCACATAACCACCAGGGAGGCTGGGAAATATAGTTGAGGGGGACAACCTCAGCAAACAAAGGAACCTCCTTTTTCAGAAAAGAGGATGTGGGTGTAGACGTGTGTGCAGGTGATCACGAATGGTGATAAATTGTTTATGTCTATTTCCCATCTTGTGTAGTTGTGAAAATTAGAGCTAATATACATAAAGTACCTCGTAGACTTCTCTGACATGGATCCAGGTTTTGTCAGTCCAGAAGCTTATATAATTTGGAGGTCTCTTTTTAAGAATACAAAATTACTAAAACAAAATTAAGAACAAGACTTGGAAGGGGCCCCTCTCAGTGAGAGCCCCAAAGCTTATCCTTCTTTAGCTTTATATAGCAAACTTGTCCCCCGTGATGCCTGATGGATGATAGATATTGAAAAAAATTGTTATTATTTGTCCAATGAAAATGACATCACATGGCCATTAATTTATTATCTAGTCATCATTTGCACAAAGAAGGTGTCAACAGGTTCACATAGGTGCAAAACCCATACCGACTTCAATTTCCTTCTGAGGGGAGTGGGCGGTGATCATCATGGGCAGAGGTCATCAATTCCTTGTATCCTTCCATCCCATGAATCTCCTGTGACAGAGGAATCTGCAACAGGTCGGGCTTTCTCTCTAGAAGCTGAAAATCCCAGAAATGCCCTTTCGGAGCCTCTTGCAGCCAGGGCTGAGGCACAGCACCAACCACTCGGGACACATACCCCAGACTCTGAAACGAAAATTACAGTGTGAAGAAGGGATCCAGCAGAATGCTGTCTGGCAGCTGTCTGGAGGCCCAGGGCAGTGTCAGGAGGCCAGGGGCAGCCCCAGCACTATGGTCCTTGCCCCAGCGGGAGTAGAGATCCCGAAGAGTCCCTGAGGTACCCAATATCTTTCAATAGATTTCCTTTCTTAATCAGCCAAAGCAGGTTTCTCATGCTTTTGACTGGGACCCTGAGTGACATACGATCTATGGGCTTTTTTGTTTTTGTTTTTTTAAAGATTGTATTTATTTAACAGAGAGAGACACAGCGAGGGAGGGAACACAAGCAGGGGGAGTGGGAGAGGCAGAAGCAGGCTTCCCGCTGAGCAGGGAGCCTGATTTGGGGCTTGATTCCAGGACCCTGGGATCAGGACCTGAGCCGAAGGCAGACACTTAACTGACTGAGCCTCCCAGGCGCCCCAATCTATGGGTTTTTAATTTCAGGCCACACAACGGCGGAGCGGGAAATGTTCCCTTCCACTTTGGGTGGGTTCCTACATCAGGAGGTGCTGTGGAAAGAAGATCATGTGTACGTGAGAATCTGATGAAAAGCATTTTCCTCCTTCCCATCAGATTACCTAAGCTTGACAGCTTCAGCCATTTACTTGCTATATGACCTTGGGCCACTCACAGTTTCTAAGAGTCTCTAAAATGTTGCTCCTAATACTGGGGTTGGTGTTAGGCTTACTGTGATGGCCTATCTGAAAGCGATCTTTAAATTGTTAAATGCTTAACAACTGTAAGTTATTTTTACATATAAAAAAAAATCTGCCAAGCTCTTGCTCTAATCCTGATCCACTAATTCCCCCCTTTGGGTAGTTTGGGTAGTAATTAAAGTCAGTTTACGGGCTTGTACACATTCTTCACATAATTTGAGCTTGTTCCAACTTGTTTGTGTAATTAATTGGTGGCATTTCCCATGCCAAATGTACCTTTGTAATTTTCTTCTTGCTGTATGGGCAGTAGGAGTCATCCATCTCAGCAACTCTTAGGTAGTCTCAAAATTTGTGAAGAAGTACACTTTATCATTTGGGTTCTTAAGAAAAAAGAAAGTAAATTTAATGTGGGTGAAAACAATAATTTCAAGATCATTTATGCAATCCACAGATTAGTCCTCGTGGTTTTCCATTCTTAGTTTAGAGATTCAGAGTTTTTGTTTGGAGTTTTCTTTCTGGAATTTCTCTTGGTTAGAGACTTTGGATAAGGAGTAGGAAGCCAGTCTTGGAGAGAGTAGGCCTATGAGTATTTTTGTAATTATTAGTGAAATTCTTTTGTAAAACATCGTTTGGCCTATACATAATATATATTTGTGCAGAGAAATTGAAAATACAAAGAAGAAAACTTTCTAAATCCTGCTTTTGCTACTTTGGCATTTAGTTATCTGTTGTTTAGTTGTTTATTTTGTGTATCCATTGCACATAACGCACTACCCCAAACCTAGCGGCATAAAACACTTCATGATGCACAGATTCTGTGTGGAATTTGGAAATTCAGGCAGAGAAATTCAGGAGTTTAGAGTGGAGTGGCTGTCTCTACTCCAGGGCCTTAGCTGACGGAACTGCTGATGACTCACTAGGGGGGACTGGAATCATCTGGTGGCTTCTTCACTCACACGTCTGCTGATTGAGCTGAGATGACCTGGAGGTTGGACATGGCTGGGGTTCTGACTGGAGTCCAAGCATCTAAATTCAGCCTCTCCACCATGTGCATGTGGTTTGGGCCTTGCATAGCATGGCGGCTGATTCTGAGAAGTGTCTTAAGAGCAAACTTCTGGAGAGCATTCCAAGAGAACCAAGCAGAAACTCCATGACTTTTTATGAATTGACTTCAGAATCCACCTAGTATCACTTCCTCCATACCTTATTGGCCAAAACAGCCACAAGCTCATCCAGATTTGAGGGGAAGGGGACCCCACCATCAATGGGAAAAATAATGAAGAATGTGGGGGCCAGGTTTAAAACACACATCTTGTAAGACCTTTTCACATGGTCAGCACAGTATACCACATACAAACATGCATCTACATTCAAATACATTTTTAAAACAAAAGTAGAACCGCATTGTATATTAAATATAGTTTTATGTAAAAGGAAATGAAATTTTATTGAGATGATTGTTGATTTTCAAGAACTTTTAAATTCCAAGTTCTATACAAGGATCTTAAAATGATCACAAAAGTACATTTTAGAGTTTCGTAAAAGTTAATTCAGGCAGGGGGTGCCTGGTGGCATAGTCAGTTAAGCGATAGATTCTTGGTTTTGACTCAGGTCATGATTTCAGAGTCCTGAGATCCAGCTCCACTGCACCTTGGTCTCCATGCTCAAAGTGAGCTGGCTTAGGTTTCTTGTTCCCTCTGCTTTTCCTCCCCACAAGTGGGCATGCACATGCTCTCTCTCGCGCGCTCTCTCTCAAATAAATAAACAAATATTTTTTTTAAAAAGTTTAGTTCAGAAAAATAAAATTTTGGAAAAACAATATCTATCGAGTTAAAAATATGTAGGTCTAAATAGTGATAGTATTTCTAGTTTTGAAGCTATTATTTGGTGTTTTTTTTTTTAAGATTATTTATTTATTTATTGAGAGAAAGAGAGGGTACAAGCAGGGGAAGGGGCAGAGGGAGAGGGAGAGAGAGAATCCCAAGCGGACTCTGTGCTGCCTAAGGAGTCGAACATTGGCTTGATTCCATGACCCCCAGACCATGGCCACAGCTGAAATCAAGAGTCAGCTGCTTAACTGACTGAGCCACCCAGGTGCCCTCAACATTTTATTTAAAGACAAATATAGGGGCGCCTGGGTGGCTCAGTGGGTTAAAGCCTCTTCCTTCAGCTCAGGTCATGATCTCAGGGTCCTGGGATCGAGGCCCACATCGGTCTCTCTGCTCAGCAGGGAGCCTGCTTCCTCCTCTCCCTGTCTCTCTGCCTACCTCTCTGCCTACTTGTAATCTCTCTCTCTGTGTCAAATAAATAAATAAAATCTTAAAAAAAAAGACAAATATAGGACTCTAAACCCAGCCTGTGTGTTTAAAAAAAAGCACTAAATAAGGTATATTTCATCTAATAATTTTTAAGATAATGTGAATTCCACGTAAATCATGGCTTGACTCTTTTGTGGTCACAGGGCTATGGAGAACATTCCTCCAATGTTGCTATGCTTCAAATAATCTGGGGCCTATTCACCAGTTAACTCTGATTAGGAGGTCTGGGCTGGGTCCTCAATTCTACATTTCTAATTAGTTTCCAGGAAAAGCTGCAGCTCCTCTCCAGGCCAATTTTTGAGCAGCAAAGGTTAGAACAGAGAGAAGCCCTGAACAGAAATACACCTTGCATAGCTCCTATTCTTTAACTTTTTTTAATTGTAAAAGAAATACATGTTCATGATATAAAATTTTTGTATTGCAGACATATATAATCCCCGAAATGACTACTATCCTTAAGAGAATGGAAAATAATATTAATTAACATTTATTTGTTTGCTTACGTCTGTATTTGTTTATTGAGCTCTAAGTGATTTATGTGCATTTTCAGGTATAACATCAGACAATCATATGAGGGAAATGCTATTACTCTCCCCATTTTACAGATAAAGGAATGGAAGTACAGAGGACTTAGCTTACTCACTTAGCTTCACAGCCAGAAGATGCCAGAGGTAGGATTCAAATTGACCAACTTGACTCCAGAGCCTTCCATCTGAACCACAGGGAAAATCTGCCTAGTCTGTTAATTTTCTTCTATTTTCTAATTCTAATCATAATTTTAAAACAAACATGCAATTTTCCCATGCACGTCATTCATTCATTCATTCATTCATTCATTCATTCATTCATTCATTCATTCTGCTTGCCAGTAGTTTATTTGGGGAAGAATTCCAGGAAGCTGGAGTGGGGGGGTTCTTCTAAAAATGAGACAAGGAAGGAGACAAAACCAATGCAATGGTGAGTTAGTGAGCTGGTTCCTATTCTGGGCACCTGAGGCTCAATCCCACTGGAAAACTTCGACAGAGCTGGAGTACATGCCAGAGAGGCCCCAGGCAACAGGCAGGGAATAATTGATTGGGCAAAGAGGAGGCACTATCTGGCTGTACCTGCGCACAGCTGGTGGCGTAGAGTAGTTTTTAAATTTAAAATTTTTGAAATTTAAATTTAAAATTTTTTGAATGTAAATTTAAAATTTTTTAAAATTTAAAAGTTCGTGCGTATAATTAAAGATTTAAATAGAAATTAGTGTATGGATTAAAAAAGTAAGTCCCTAACTTCACCCAGTCCTCCTCCCCAGGTGCAACTTTTGAGTGTAACTTTTCAGAGGTATGCTGTGTATATGCAAACAAATCCTTAGTTCTCCCTGTTTAAGTTCTACTGGACTATGCTTTTAAGAATTTCTATCTAACCATCTTGATAATTATTTATGTACATGTTTGGAACTCTGTATTCTTTGAAAGGACCACAGTATTTTATTTATTTTTGTACCACAATTTACTTAACACCTCACTGATGATTATGACATTGCCAGTATTTTTTTTTAAAAGTCAAGATAACTGAGGTAACACATGCAGTAGATTTCACCCTCCTATGTGTACAACACTATGAATTTTGGTAGATGCATAAAGTCCCGTCACTCCAGAAACCTGAGTGTGCCCTTGTGGACAGCCCCCAGCATTCCTCCCCAGCCCCTGGCAACCACTGATCTGTATTTTGCCTTTTCCAAAATGTACTATAAACGGAATCCTATAGGATGTAGCCTTTTGGGTCTGGTTTCTTTCACTGAGCACAACACAACTGAGATTTATCTGTGTGTATATCAGTGGTTGGTTCCATTTATTACTGACTAATAGTCCACTGTATGGATATACCACAGTTTATCCATTCACCAGTCATAAGATGTTGGTTTGTTTCCAGTTTGGGGTAATTATGGATAATCTGATGTATCTGTGAGCATATCTGTAAGATACATTCTTAGAACCAGAACTGTTGGGCCAAAATGCAAAAGATCAACCCGAGAGTGTCAGGCAGCCTTCTGGGAAAATGGAGCCAACTAGGCATGGCGGTGCATTTCCCCCATCCTCAACAGCACAGTGTGTTATTCAATCTCGGTACATGTTTTTAAGTGAAATTCTACTTTAGATGATCACCGTGCAAGTATGTATCTCATCAGCCCTGCCCTAACGTAAAGCTTTTAGGGCGGGGTTTGCTGCACAGAGGGTGACAGAGGATGTTAATTATTGGATGATTGTCATTGTCAATCAATGAAGCACATTATTATTTGCTTTGCTGAGCTCTTTGTATATTCAGGGGTGCTTTTCTGTGAAGATCTCAAGCATTCTATTTGTGCTGGCTAGGAATTTAAGTACTGTGTTGTTGTTATTTAATTATTAAATTTTATTTTTTAGAGCTGTTTTAGGTTCATTGCAAAATTGAGTGAAAAGTACAGACAGTTCCCATATATCCCCACCCCCTCCCATAATTTCCCCCACTATCAACATCCCCCACTGGTACATTTCTTATTATTGATGAACCTATAATGATACATCATTATCACCCAGAGTTACACTAGGGTTCATTCTTGATGTTGTACATTCTATAGGTTTTGACAAAAGTGTAATGACATGTATGCACTATTGTAGCGTCATATGGAACAGTTTCATTGCCCTAAAGAATCCTCTATGTTCTGCTTTTTTTATCCCTCCCTTCTCCCTAACCCCTGCCAACCACTGATCTTTTTACTTTCTCCATAGTTTTGCTTTTTCCAGAATGTCATAGAGTTGGAATCATATAGTATGTGGCCTTTTCAGATTGGCTTCTTTCACTTAGTAATATGCCTTTAAGTTTCCTCTGTGTCTTTTCATATCTTGATAGCTCATTTCTTTTTAGCACTGAATAATATTCCATTGTCTGTACGTACCAGTTTATTCATCCACTCACCTGTTAAAGAACATCTTAGTTGCTTCCAACTTTCAGCAATTACGAATAAAACTACTATAAACATCCATGTGGAGATTTTTATGTGGACATAAGTTTTCAGTTCATTTGGGTAAATACCAAGGAATGTGATTGCTGGATCTTATGGCAAGAGTATGTTTAGTTTTGTAAGAAACTGCCAAACTGTCTCCTAAAGTAGCTGTACTATTTTTTTCATTCCCACTAGCTTTCTGTTCCTGTTGCTCCACATCCTTGCCAGCATTTGGTGCTGTCAGTGTTTTGGATTTTGGCCATCCTAATAGGTGTGTAGTTGTGAGATGATAAAAAATATATATATTGGCCTCAGCCCCTGGTTCCTGGCACAGAGCTTGGAAAGCCTTGTAATTTTCTAAGTGATAAGAGCATAGGAGCATCTTTTGTTCTAATATTTGGTCTTTTACCCCCATTCCTGATACAAGCCTTCTAAATCCTTTGGCATTTCCTGGGTGATAGGAGTGTCTTTTGTTCTAACGAGGTAACTCCTGATGGGCTTCTGGAAGGGGGCTAGCCACCAGAAAGACCAAGCCATTATTAGAAGCTTGTGATTCTTCAGCCCCATCCCCCATTCTCCAGGGCGGAGAGAAGGGCTGGTAATGGATTAAGGATCAATCATGCCTAGGTGAGGGAGCCTCCATAAAAATGCCAAAAGTATGTGGTTCAAAGAGCTTCCAGGTTGGAGCATCCATGTGGAGGTGTTGGGAGAGCAGTGCCCAGAGAGGGGATGGACATTCCTCTCCCTTTTCCACATACCTTGCTCTACGTATCTCCTCCGCCTGGATGCTCGTCTGTATCCTTTATCATACCCTCTTACAATAAATGGGTTAGCAGTAAGTCAACTGTTTTCCTGAGTTCTTTGAGCACCTCTAACAACCTAATCTAACCCAAAGAGGAAGTGGTGAGGGGCACCTGGGTGGCATAGTCCTTTAGGTGTCCGGCTCTTGGTTTTGGCTCAGGTCCTGATCTCAGAGTCATGAGATCGAGCCCCAGGTCAGGCTCCATGCTCAGCAGGGAGTCTGAGTCTCTCTCTCCTTCTGCTCTTCCCTCTCCGCTCTCTCTCATTGTCTCTCTATAAATAAATAAATAAATAAATAAATAAATAAATAAATAACTAGCAAAGAGGGAGTGGTGAGAACCTTCAATTTATGGGCAAAGGATCAGAAGCACAGGTGATAACCTGGACTTGTGACCGGCATCTGAAGTGGAGGGGGAGGCAGTCTTGTGGCATCTGATGCTTTCTCCACGGAGATAGTGTCGGAATTGAGTTAAATTGTAGGACTTCCAGCTGGTATCACAGAGAATTGCTTGGCTGGGGACCGCCACCCCCCCCCACACGGCATCAGTGTTGTGAGTGTGGCCATAGCATAAGAGTAAAACAGACACATGGGAAGAGAGTTGTTTTTCCTACACAACAGTGATACCTCATTGTTGTTTTAATTTACATTTCTCTGATGACATGATGTGGAACATCTTTTCATAGACTTACTTCCATTGGTCTATCTTCTTGGGTAGGGTGTCTGTTAAGGTCTTTGACCCATTTTTAATTTTCTTTATTTCTTTATTTTGTTTAAAGATTTTTATTTATTTTAGAGAAAGAGAGTGTGCATGTGTGAGCAGGGGGGGATAGAGGGGGAGGGAGAGAGAGACTCTTTTTTTTTCTTTTTAAGATTTTATTTATTTATTTGACAGAGAGGGACACAGAGAGAGAGGGAACACAAGCAGAGGGAGAGGGAGAGGGAGAAGCAGGCTTCCTGCTGAGTGGGGAGCCCGATGTGGGGCTGGAGACCAGGACCCTGGGATCATGACCTGAGCCAAAGGCAGATGCTTAACGACTAAGCCACCCAGGTGACCCTGACCCATTTTTAAAAATCAGGCTGTTTGTTTTCTTATTGTTGAGTTTTAAGAATTTTTTTAATATATTTTAGATAATAGCACTTAATCAGATGTGTCTTTTGCCGGTATTTTCTCCTGGTCTATGGCTAGTCTTCTCATTTTCTTGAGAAAATTTCATTGTCAACTTGTTCCTTTCTCACTTAACAGTGCATCTTCTACTTGATTATTTTTTATATCAGGTTCCATTCTGAGAGTATGCTCAGCACATACACTCTGGGCATAGGCTGGCACTCGGGTTCAGATCGCTGTCTTTAATAATACTTGTAGATATTCTTTACTTAGAGCTGTGAAACATGAGGAAGATTAGTTGAGACAATTGAATCCATATTCTGGAATAACCTATGTACAGATATAGCTTAGTTATAATTATTTAGTATGTATACAGTTATAATAATTTATAGGTAAATTAAATATGACTCTAATCTTTCTATTTTCTATATAGTATTAATCTCCAGCTCAAACATTATGTTTTTTGCTCATTTATATAGCTCCTTATAATCTTAGCTCTTCTAGTGAAATATAAGTGCTAAGACTATAGGGAGCTGTTTTGTTCACCACTGTGAGCCTAAAACTACACCTGGCACAGAGGACGCTGTGTGTTCATATCTGATGAATAAATTTATGAATAAGTTACGCAGGTGTTCTGTATCCTTCAGATATTGGTGAGACCTTAAGGCAGCTGTGGCTAAGGGAAATGTGTCTGCCTTGGTTCTGAGCCAATCTCTGATCTGTTCAGATCTGCCTGTACTTGTCTTCAGATCTATCCTGCAACCAGCAATGATTACGTTACTTTCTATTGTCAGAGCAGAAGCCCTCATTGCAGGGAACCCTTTGTTCCCATGTCTGAAATTGCTCAGAGTGCAGATTTAAAGTACAGAGTATCAAAGAATGGTATTTTTAAGACTCTTGTTATAACATATGTGACTCTATTTCCGCAAAATCCTTGCTATAGCTCCCGGGGAAATGCCCTTGAATCCTGGCAACCGTCAATTGCTTTCTGCAAGGGCTGTGGCAACTGAAAGTTTCAGCAGGAAGAGAACCACTTTCAGTCTTGGGCTGCCTGGAAAAGTCCCCATCTGACTCCCTCCACACCAGAGACCTTCTTTCCATTACCACCTTGGCTATTTCAATCATGACGGGCTGAATGAAGAGTAAAATCCAACTGGGGTTGTTATTTTTCTATGCCAGGCATACATATGGTGTATCAGGCATAGGAGAAGATACTCATGACATGCTAACAGATTAAGTCTCATTAAGATTTAAGGTTGATAATTAGGAAATGTGTATCTAAAAATTTACATTACACCAAAGAAGATATACAAATGGCCAATAAGCACTCGAAAAGATGCTCAACATCAGTAATCATTAGGAAAATGCAGATCAAAATTACAAGGAGAGGGGTGCCTGGGTGGCTCAGTTGGTTGAATGTCTGGCTCTTGGTTTCATCTCAGGGTCATGGGATCAAGCCCTGCATTGAGCTCCATGCTCAGTGGGGAGTCTGCTTGGAGTTTCCTCTCTCCCTGTGCCCCTCCCAGCCCTCTCTCTAAAATAAATAAATAAATCTTAAGAAAAAAAAAAAAACAAACAACCACAAAACTACAAGGAGACAGCCTTTCACACCCAATAGTGCAGCTGTTACAAATTTATTTAAAAAAATTTTTTTAGGGAAGGGGTTGGGGGCAGAGGGAGAGAGAGAGAGAGAGAGTCTTAAGCAGGCTTCACAATAGCTAAAAGGTGGAATTCAATAACCCAAATGTCCATCAAGGAATGAATGGATAAACAAAATGTGGTATATACATACAATGGAATATTATTCAGCCATAAAAAGGAATGAAATTCTGATACATGCCACATGGAAGACATTAGGCTAAGTGAAATAAGCCAGTCACAAAAGGGAAATACTGTGTGATTCCACTTAGGTGGTACCTACAGTAGTCCAATTCATGGAAGACAAAAAGTAAAATCGTAGTTTCCAGGGGTTGGGAGAAGGTAAGAAGGGGGACTTGCTGCTTAATGGGTGCAGTTTCAGTGGGATCATGAAGAAGTTTCGGAGTAAGATAGTGGTGATGGCTACACAGTAGCATGAATGTTCTTAATGTTGCTTAACTGTGCATTTAAAAATGGTTAAGATAGTCAATTTTATGTTACGTACAGCTTACTACCAAAAAAAGACCCAAAATTTACATCATACACAGCTGGGTCTACTCCAAATTAAAAATGTAAATGAGGGGCCCCTGGCTGTCTCAGACGGGATAACATGCGACCCTTGATCTCGCGGTTTGAGTTGAGTTGAGTTTAAGCCACACCTTGGATGCAGAGATTACTAAAGACAAATAAATACATCATATATCAACTTAAAAAAACACCCATGACTATCTGGGGCGCCTGGCTGGCTCAGTCACTAGAGCTTGCGACTCTTGATTTCAGGACTGTGAGTTCGAACACCACCCTGGGTGCAGAGATTACTTAAAAATAAAATCTTCAAAAAAATGTAAATGAGAAAGAAGTAACGATGGTAGTAAACCCCTGTAATATGCTTACTGTTTGTCGGGCACTTTGCTAAGTGCTTTGCCTATGGTCATTTTGTCCTGCCAACAGCCAATAAAGAGATGGGTTCCATTATTATCTGTAATTTACAGCTAAGGAAATAGAGGCACAGAGAGGTTAAAGAGCTTGCAAAGCGTCACACAGCTAGTAAGCAATGAAGCCAAATCAGTCCCAGGCCCGCCAGAGACACTCTGTGGCACACTGCCTCTCTACTCCTGTCATACACTAATACGCTTGCTAAGCTAACACAGGGGGCCTCAGTGAGAAAATAGAGCCTGCCCCATAAGGCAAATGAAACAGCTAGCTGAAAGTGACACAGCTTTTTCATTTCCTCGTTTGACAAGCTCTGACTTTTGAGAGGGCTTAAGGTCTTTGAGCAGTGAGGAGCAGATTATTCTAAACCCTTCCTGTGATTGGACTCACAGATTATTAAATACTGATGTGCACCCCTCTTGGGGATCCTCTGGGAGATGCTTAATTTTTAAATCACAACATGAGCATTTCATTCTGTATTGACTGCTACACAGGAAATGGAGCGAGCAGAAGCCAGCTGATTTCCAGAGAGGCAGAAAGCTCAAAAATCACAACTGAGAGTCATTTCGTCCTTGGATTCTATGGCATTCTCTCATGGATGCGCCCAAAATCAGCCCTGCCAGACCATTCTGGCCAGTGCAGCTCTGGAGGACATGAGCTCCAGAGAGGAGAGCAGTAGGTGCTGGGAAATGGGCTGGAAACTGACTATGAGGATCGCGGTCCTTGGCTGTGCTTTGTTATGATTTCAGAGTCTCTCAACTTAGAGTAGCAAAATTGAACCCAGCTCTCATATTTGAAACTTCCTTACCTTATAGAAGCTATCACCTGTGACTCTTGTTAGGTTTTTGTTACAATAGTAGCACTAATTGAAGCTTACTAAGTCCAGGCACTCTGTCAAGCACTTGAAGTCTCTTATGTCACTGTCGCCTCACCACCTTCAAAGAGAGGTATTCTCACCTGCATTTTATGGGCCAGGAGGCCCAGAAAGGTGAGGCCTGCCCAAGTCTACACATCCACAAAGAGACAGAGCTAGGATGCAAACCAGGTCTCCTGAGTCTGTTGTTTGCCCTCTTCCCTGCTTAGTTACTCTTTTTTTTTTTTTAAATATTTTATTTATTTATTTATTTCACAGAGGGAGAGAGATCACAAGGAGGCAGAGAGGCAGGCAGAGAGAGAGAGAGCGGGGGAAGCAGGCTCCCCGCTGAGCAGGGAACCCGATGCGGGCCTCGATCCCAGGACCCTGAGATCATGACCTGAGCCGAAAGCAGAAGCTTTAACCCATTGAGCCACCCAGGCGCCCTCTTTTTGTTTTACGATAAAATGCATTTCCATCCATTCTCTGGTAGATGAAGAAAATAAAAGTAGGATTGTATTGAGTTGAATGATGTGAAAGGGCTGTTTTGCAGGTCAAAATGGTAAAATATTAGCAATATTAGCAATTTCATGAATTCAGTCTAACAATTCATAACTGGCCAACTGATGAATTTTCCTTTTCATATCTTGAACATGCTAATATTCACACACAAAGCTCTGCATTGCTGTCAAGTTTTGAAAACACAAGTGTCCCTTAATAGTTGCATCAGAACCCCGAGACCACCCTCTTCCGTATAAACTTTACAGCAAAGGAAGTCTCCAGGGAAAGCAGGGCTACCAAGTAGACCTCTGTTCTTTGTTGGCCACAAGTGGACAGAGAAAGTATAGCCCTTTTGGGGAAGGGATGGGACCTGTCTGTGATGGGGTGCTTCATGTTTTTAGTGTCTCTCCTCTCCATATAGCAAATCCTTGCATTATTTAAAGTATTAAATGTTTCTTCTGAATATCTCTTGGCTTCATTATCCTATAGTGGTCATTATAATGTAAATACACACACTCCATGTGTGTGTGTGTGTGTACATGTATACATAATTCACTTAATGTTTGATTAAGAAAACCACTATTTCGGGGCAGCTGGGTGGCTCAGTCATTAAGCGTCTGCCTTTGGCTCAGGTCATGATCCCAGGGTTCTGGGATCAAGCCCCACATCGGGCTCCCTGCTTGGCAGGAAGCCTGCTTCTCCCTCTCCCACTCCCCCTGCTTGTGTTTCCTCTCTTGCTCGTGTTTTCTCTCTCTGTCAAATAAATAAAATCTTAAAAAGAAAAAAAAAAGAAAACCACAATTTCAAAACAGTATAGTTCTCTCTCTTCCTTCTTACTGATACCAAAGTAGCCTAAAACAGGCCTTTACAATAATACGATAGACGACTGAAGTTTTTTAAAAGGAAAGAAATTCTGACACATGCTATAACATGGATGAATCTTGGGAACATTGTGCTAAAATAAACCAGTCACAAGATAGTAAATAATGTATGATTTTACTGCTGTGAGGTATCTGGAATAGTCACATGCACAGAAAGCAGAATGGTGGTTGCCAGGGGCTTCGGGGAAGGGGAAGATGGGTGTTCATGGTTCAGTGAGTGTAGAGTTGCAGTTTTGTAAGATACAGAAGTTTTAGAGATTGGTCCCCCGACAACATGAACATACTCAAACACTACTAGGCTGTACGCTTAAAAATGGTTAAGATGGAAATTCTATGTTATGTGTATTTTACCACAGTGTTCAAAAAAGATTGAAGTTTTTAAAAAGTCCAGCCTTACCAAGATTTCTTATTAGTATATGGGAAGGAGTGCGACTCATCTATGAATATTATTTTAGAATGCAAAAGTAAAGGGGCACCTGGGTGGCTCAGTTGGTTAAGTGTCTGCCTTCGGCTCAGCTCATGATCTTGGGGTCCTGGGATTGAGCCCCGCATCGGGCTCCCTGCTCCGTAGGGAGTCTGCTTCTCCCTCTCCCTTTGCCCCTCCTCTTGTTCCTTCTCTCTCTCTAATAAATAAATAAAATCTTAAAAAAAAAAGAATGTAAAAGTAAAGACAGCCATTAATTCCTCTTTTAAAAGTAGTCCTTGAAGGCTACAGGGCTCTCTGAGTAGAAAAAACTAGCTGACAATTTTTCATTTACTGCCAGACTGACTACATTTTACCTGCAAGCATCTACAGTTTGAATGCAGTGGTTGTATGTTCCTTCCAGAACAAACAAGCATGAAGCTGTAAAAACATATTGACAGTGGTTTACTTTTATCAGTTTAATGACCTAAAGCAGAGTTTCATACTGTTAGATGGTTTTTAAAAGCACAGCAACTCTGAATGCAAGACTTTTTATCCTTCCCTCTATGCCCCAAAAACCTTAATCAGTAGTTTCAGGCAAATAGAGATCAAGTTTATATCTTACATTAGCTTTAATGCTGCTAACTGAATGTGCACCATAGGTATTTGCTTTTATGTTTTGTTTTGTTTTGTTTTTGCTGTTGTTGAGGTGACAGGAAGTTACGTTTTTGTTCTTAAAATGGAGAAGAGTCAAGAATATTTCATACAACTTAAGTCTTATTGTGAATACTGTGTAAATGAATGCTCAGAGCACAAAGGTACAGGTGGAAAGGGCGAGAGCTTAACGGAAGTCACAGGTATTTTATAAGAATAAGGTAATTATTATGTGTCAAAATTAAGGAGCTCAGAAAGTCAAATGCAATGGAAAAAAGAGCACAAACCTGATATCTATAATTAAGAAGCTTCCAGATCAAAGACTCTAAATAAGGTCTTAAAAGCCTTCAAGGTAAACTCCTTAGGTCAGGACTATGGAATACCTACTTTGTTTTTAAGTATTCTGTGTTTAATACCATGTATTTAATGTAAATACTGCATATTTATTATGGAGATACCTCCCTAGAGGTGGGCAGGCTGGCTGTCCGTGAAAATCATGAGGCGAATTTTCTACAGTTACCCTTTCATGCCTTTGAAAAATTTTTATTTGTCCTGTTCTTTCCTTCTGTAAAATGTATTTCACGTGGTCGTGACCTTGTCGTTTTATTACTTCATTTTATTACTAGTCAATAACCATGAGTGATTAAAACTGTCTTTTCAATTGATCAGTTTTAAATAATGCATCAGCCATGACGACTCATTATTGAGTTAGCTCATAAATCATTTGAAGTTGGGATCAGCTCCTTATTAGAGGAGTCAAACAAATAGGGGTTAATTGTTCTCCTTGTAAGAAATCCAGGATTATGGCAACTGACAGTGGCTGGGCAGCCTAATTTGTTGTCAGACTACTGTCTGGGTCAGCGGACCTCAGACTTTTGGGTCCAGAACCTCTTCACCCTCTTAAAAATTATTGAGAATCCCCAAAGAACTTTTGTTTATGTGGTCATATCTATTGATATTTACCATAGAAGAGAACTTATACATTTAAAAATTATTTATTCACTCATTTGAAAATAGTGATAAGCCCATTACATGTTGACATGCTTTTATGAAAAAAAACAACAACTATACTTTCAAAACAAAATGAAAATCAGTGAGAAGATTAGTGTTTTTCTAATTTCTTTACTCTTTGGCTTAATAAAGAACCAGTAGATTCTCTAGACTCCTTCTGAAATCAATCTGTTGGACCATGGGTCCTTTGGTTGGAGTATACGAGGGAAATCTGGTCTCACATAGATAGGTGGTTGGAAAGGAGATGACCTTGAGAACCCCCTGAAAGGACCTGAGGGATCCCAAGATCCCTGGGCCACACTTTGAGAACCACTGGATTGGATGATTCTTTTTCTTCATGTTCGTTGACTCCTACTGAAAAGATGACTATTATACCTCTGATTGCTATTTTCAAAGCAGACTGAAGAGGGAAAAGTATAGGGTTTTCTCATAAGGGATTTCTTCTCAGTAGATTTCCCTCATCTTGCTAATCATACCTGGGTAACAAACCATAATAAGACCAATCATTAACCAAGGGGAGTGAAAAGATGATGAGTGATTTAGAACTGGGGCTACCCTAAGGCTGGGGTAAGATTTACCATTGCTGGGATTAAGAGATCTGCCTCTGTTTCAGGTTACCAGATTTAGCAAATAAAAATACAGGAGGTCCAATTAAACTTGAATTTCAGAAGTCAGAGTACTGGCTTCAGGAGAGCTGTCTCTATGAGGCAGGACTGCTAATGCGGGTGACACGGGGGGAATGCAGAGAGCAGGAACTTTGAGGATGGGGCTCTTTTCTGGGCTCCCACCATCCAGGGGTACAGAGAGAGCCGCTGTACTGGAGGAAGACAGCAGCATGGCTAGGACAGGGCGCCTGAGCAGAAACCAGGGGGAGACGTTGGGTTAGGCTGTGCAGAATGTTTGAGGAGCCCTAGAGGACCCCATAGAGAGGCTTGCCCCCAGTTTCTAACTGCTGATGAGAGTCCAAGACAGAGGAAGGGAGGAAAAATAATGTCTCCCTGTCCATATACCTCCTTTCCAATCACTCTCCTTTCTAGCTCAGAAGCATCTGTATTTGCATTATCTAATGTTGAATTTACATTCACAGATCTGCAGACTTCAGAAACTATCCTTTTTTCTTTTTTTTAATTGAAATTCTCAGTACTAACTCATGCCTCAATAAGATTATAAGTAAGCAACAAAACCAAATGAACCACAACGCTTTTGGGGTTTTGTTTCTCTTTTTTTTTTTTTTCGAAGATTTTATTTATTTTTTTGACAGAGAGAGACACAGTGAGAGAGGAAACACAAGCAGGGGGAATGGGAGAGGGAGAAGCAGGCTTTCTGAGGAGCAGAGATCCTGACATGGGGCTCGATCCCAGGACCCTGGGATCATGACCTGAGCTGAAGGCAGACGCTTAACAACAGAGCCATCCAGGTACCCTTGTTTCTCTTTTAAAGCAAACAATTTCCCTAGGCAACAACCAAGTGACAAAATAAATTCTTTTAATACTATTTACCGATCGGCTTGCATAAATCATTACCAATTTAAAGAAATGGGGCAGGAAGCTATTGTAAGAAAGCTTCGATAGGAAAAGGAAAGCAAAAATTATGTCACCAGAGATTGAATTTTTCTGTGGGAATAAGACACCATCCATGATAAAGTATTAAATTTCTCTCTCTCTCTCTCTCTCTCTCTCTCTTTTTTTCCTCTAACATCCTTGAAAGCCCAAAGACTCATTCATTTATTCACTCAACAGTTACTGTGTCCTTCTCTATGCCAGGCCCTGTGCCGGTGGTGATACAAATATGAATCAGACATGGTCCCGTATGGCTAGGAATGGGGGTGTGGAGGAGGGGACGCATAAAGAAATGACTAACAGCCACCAAAAAAAATTCTAAAAGATACTTTAATAGATAAACGAATGGAAGAAAACATTCGTTGTCAAGCACCATACAAATGAAATGCTCTGTACTGAGGATCTCATTTGATAGTAGGCATATGAGGTCAGCACTATCCTTATCTTCTTTTAGTAGATGAGAACACTGAGCTCGGGGAAGTTGAAAGATTTGGCCAAGTTAGTAAGTAGAAGAACTGGGATTCCAATGGTGACCACTGGCAGGTGAGGAAAGTTTTTAGCGAGTGGATGATCCTTGAAAAGCAATTAGGTGTTTCCTGGTAGGAAAGGTGGAAGGGATGGGGTGAAAGGATGGGACAGTCCAGAGAGAAGAACGGGCGAGGAGAGGGGAGGGGGAAACAGGGAGCAATGCCAACCAAATGCCAGCTGGGCATTTGGTGTGACGAGTGGGAGAGAAGTCCAGCAAAAGACACAGGGTCCAGACGTGGGGGAGGGGAGGGGCCTGAGACTCTTTCTGAGGAAAGGTGGGTTTGTTTCCATCAAAGGGACTTAGGCAAAGGAGTGACAGAAGCAGATTTGCATTTCAGAAAAATGACCCTGGCAGCAGTTAGATTATAGAGAGGCAGGAAACGATTTGTCTCCCTGGCTCAGGAGAGCAGGAAAGTAATGCTACTCCTGAGAATATAGCCTAGAGAGCCTCTCCAGCATCTGCTCAGAGACCAGCGCTGCACTGTTTGCAGCAGCAAAATTCCTCAACGTCCTTCGACAGAGAATAAATAAATAAATTGTGGTCTCATCACAGAATGTGCACCATATGGTGGTTAAAGTGAATGAATTAGGGCAACACATGTCAACAGGAAGAAAAAACAAAATGGTATGAAAAAAGTGAGTGGCACAGGGAATATATAGCAGGAGGTCCTTTTCATAAAGCTTAAAAACCTACAAAGCAATGCGCTAAATTGTTTACCAATTCATAAATATCTAGAGAAAGCACAAGACACACATGATAATAGCAAATTCATGACAGCGCGCTGGAGAAGGGGGCACTTGGGGATGGGGGCAGGCCAGTTAAGGTGGGCTTAAATATCTTCATCTATAGCTGTATTTATAGCTATAGCTATATCTGTAGCTGGATAGCTTCATTTCTTTAAAAAAAAAATGGCAACTAGGACAGTGTTAAGTGATATAGGTAAGACGCTAGGGTCGAAGCCGACAGCCAAGAAAGAATTCTTGAGACATCTTTGGTGCAGAAAAGGTGATTTTATTAAAGCATGGGGACAGGACCTGTGGGCAGGAAGAGCTGCACCCGGGTCACGAGGAGTGGTCCATTATATACTTTCAAGTTGGGAGGGGTTAGGGATAGCGTAAGTCTCTAGGGAATTTTGGAAGCAAGGTTTCCAGGACCTTGAATGGGCCCGCTATTGGTGGGAAAAGGTCATTTATTACCATCTTATAAAACCTTAGTCATGAGACCCTTCAGATGTATATCGGTGGCCCATATGCTTGGGGGGTTTAGAGATAAAGGACGTTTCCAAAGCCATTTCTATATGTTAAAGTAGACTTATAGGATCC
>LNAC01000145.1:1625186-1657028 GCA_002007465.1 Ailurus styani | reverse complement strand
GGGGGGGTCAGGCTAGGCTTGCCTTTTGCCCTGAGCAAAGTATTAACATCAAGGTACTTGAGTCCCTAGAGGAATGTCACTCTGCCTGTTTCAAGGACTTGTCAATGGGCCATAGACAGCAAGGAAATTTAATAATTTTTCTTCTTCCTCTGTTTCCCACATCATTAAGGATTTGATAAAACTGGTAGAACACAGTTGTTTGTTCTCTGTACTCGGTTGCATATTTGATATATAACATTAGAAACATTTAAGCTTGGATCCAAAAGCATACACCTTCTTCCACAAAAAGAAAGAAGAGAAATAGAAAGCAACAAGGTAGCCCAGAGAGAGTGAGCTGGGAGACCACTACAATGTCCAGGCAAGAGGTGATGGGACATGAGGTGACACAGTGGCAGTGAGAACGGAGAGGCAGAGATGTAGGTGCTTACTGGTTTTGGCGAGTGGGAGAAAGAGGAGAATCCTAGCTTCTGTCTTGCATTACTGAGTGGGTGGTGGGGCCGATTGCCAAGGGAATGTAGAAGAAGCAACAGGTTTGGTTGGGGTGTGGTGTGTGGACATCTGTTTCAGGCAAGTTCAATCAGAGCCTCATCTTCCAGGAAGAAACATCCAATATACTATTTGATATTCAGGTCAGAAGTTCAAGGTCTGTGACAAAAATATAAAATTGGTTATCGCCAGCATTTGGGGGAAACCATGAGAATAAGTAATGTGATTATAAGTTTTATCAGAGGACTAAATATAGACATATAATATGGATAACACTGAAAATTTCAAATGAAGAGGAGCTCAGATATGAGAAGTATGATGTGTAAGTAAAATACAAATGCTGACTTTTACTCATAGTATTTCCAACTTTTAAAAGAAAGTAGTAATCTGCCTTTGACAAATTATACGTCTAAGACCTGGAGTATGTGTTGCCTTAACCCCTCATCACCGTGACAAGGAACTTAATAACGATCCTTGAAAAGTCTATGGTCTCTCTGCTGGGTGGTTTGGAACCAGCAAAAAGACATTGCTAAATTACCAATGGGAAACCAACCTGATCTTGGTAACCCCGCTAATGCTCAGAATCACCCAGGGAACCTGCAAAACAGTGCAGATTCCAGACCAATTGAACTAGAACCCTGGGGCCAGGGCCTGGGAACCAGCATTTCAAAAAGCCCTCTAGGTCAGCCTGGTCCTCAGCCAAGCTCAGGAGACACAGTACCAGCTCCTGGACAGCTGTCATGTGATGTAGCGGGGACTGTCCACCTCCATTTGACTACTAATCCTCCCTGGGACCTTGGGCAGGTGACCTAACCTCTTTATGTCTCAGTGGCCTCATCCCTATAATGGGGATCAAGATAGCACCTACTCTTAGGGGAGTTGTAAGGACTAAACGAATTAATTTATGCCATGTCCTTATAATACTGTCTGACATAACAGTGTAAACATGTAATAAAAGAGAGTTTCTGTAATTATTATCGTTATTAACATATGTGACACCATTCCTACTACTATTTTTGCTAACTAAATACCCTAAAAATTTTCTTGAAGAGAATAAAATCTTACACTTGAGTCCTTTGTACTGTCCTTGCCTCCCCTATCTTCCCAGCCTCTTGAAATAGTTGTCTTGTCTCTTTTATTTCTCTGGCACAGGAAATTTATCCTGAAGCTATTGGAAACATGAAGGCATATTTTATGCATGAACTAGTCTATGAGAGTTCTGGTATTCGATAGAGGATTGATTGGTATTCAGATGGCTCTTATTATTATCCAAGTCCCTCAGCAGACCCTGAGGATATTTGGAGTTTCTGGTGGTTTAAGAGGAAGTTTTTCCATGGTTAAGAAATTTACTGTAAAGCAAATTTTGTTTGTTAGACTTCACATCCATGCATGCCCTGAAGACCTAATTATATGGACTTCCTGAGGTAAATGTATCATATCACACCCAATTTTTCAAAGGGAACACTCCTGAATTATTGTAGTGCATATAGATTCCTAATGCAAACAGGTTCACAAAGATGAAAAAAACCCCACATGTGTATTACAGACATACTCTTTACAAATCATCTTGCTAATCATCTCATACTAACCATGCATCTTGGGTATATTTTATGAATATTGCATTGACTCATCTTTAAAAATTATGTAAGTTTTGGGTATATAGCATTATAATTCAACATTTGTATACACTACAGAATGGTCACCCCCCAAAATCTAGCTACCATCAATTACCCTACAATTAATCCCTTACCCCTTTGTCCAACTACCAATCCAATCTGTTCTTTGTAACAATGAGTTTGGTTTTGTTTTGTTCTGTTTGTTCATTTTTGTTGCTTTTTAGATTCCACATGTATGTGAAATCACACAGTATTTGTGTTTCTCCTTCTGACTTTTTTCACCTAGCATACTACCCTTAAGCTCCATTCGTGTTGCTGCAAATGGCAAGATCTCATTCTTTTTTATGCCTGAGTATTATTCTTGTGTGTGTGTGTGTGTGTGTGTGTGTGTAGTTTACATACCTTGACTATTGTAAATGATGCTGCAATGAACATAGGGGTGTATATATCTTTTTGATTTTTTTTAAGATTTTATTTATTCATTTGACACAGAGAGAGAGAGATCACAAGTAGGCAGAGAGGCAGGCAGAGAGAGAGGAGAGAGGAGGAAGCAGGCTCTCCGCCGAGCAGAGAGCCCTATGTGGGCCTCGATCCCAGGACCCTGGGATCATGACCTGAGCCGAAGGCAGCGGCTTTAACCCACTGAGCCACCCAGGCGCCCTGTATATATCTTTTTGAATTCATGTTTTCATTTTCTTTAGATAAATCCTCATAAGTGGAATAGCTGGATCATACAGTTCTATTTTGAAATTTTTAGAGAATCTCCACACTGTTTTCCACACTGTTTTCCACGGCACCAATTTATAATCCCATCAATAGCCTGCAAGTGTTTCTCTTTCTCTAAATCTTCTCCAATGCTAGTTATTTCTTATCTTTTTGATAATAACCATTCGTATAGGTGAGAGGTGATATTTCATTATGGTTTTTGTTTTTAAGATTTTATTTATTTATTTGACAGAGAGAGAGAGAGCACAAGTAGGCAGAACGGCAGGCAGAGGCAGAGGGAGAAGCAGGCTGAGCGACAAGCCTGTTGTGGGACTCGATCTCGGGACCCTGGGATCATGACCTGATCTGAAGGCAGACACAACAGACTGAGCCACCCAGGTGCCCTCTTCGTTGAGGTTTTGATTTGCATTTCTCTAATCATCAGTGATGTTGAACATCTCTTCATGTGCCTATTGGCCATCTGTGCCTCTTCTTTTTTTCTTTTCTTTTTTGTTTTGTTTTGATTTGTTTTTTTCTTGTTTTTTTTTCCCCTCCACGCCCACCTGCAGCTGACTCACCTCTTGTATATGTCTTCTTTGGAAAAATATCTATTCAGAGCTTCTGCCCATTTTTTAATCAGTTGTTTGGTTTTGGTTGCTGTATTGATTCATTTTGATAGTATTCCTCTACATTGAAAGTTACTCAGTAGGTTTAATTTCCTGAGAAGTTAATAATTCTAAGATTTTTGCCTATTAAGTGCTTAATTATTTCTAAATCATTACTGAAGCACATTTAGAGAGCTAAGTAAAAATGTAGCCAACTGAGAGAGTGCATGAAATGATGCAACATTAAAATTTCAACAATGAAAAAAATGCTCAGAAGTACAAATTAAAACCATAAGGAAACACCACAAAACACTACTATAATGACTAAAATCAGGAACACTGATAATACCAAGTGTTGACAAGGAGGTGGAGAAATTGGAATTCACATGTGGTGGAAATGTGAAATGGTATAACCACTTTGGAAGCAGCTTGACCATTTTCTTTTTTCTTTTCTTGTTTTTTAGAGGGGTGGGGCAGAGAGATAGAGGGAGAGGGAGAGAGAGACTCTTAAGCAGGGTTCAATCTCACAACCTGGAGATCATAAGCTGAGCTAAAATCAAGAGTTGGACACTTTTTTTTAAGATTTTATCTATCTATCTAACTATCAGAATGAGAGAGAGAGACAGAGAGAGAGCTCAAGCAGAGGAACAACAGATAGAGGGAGAAGCAGGCTCCCTGCTGAGTAAGGAGCCTGATGTGGGACTCGATCATAGAACCCTGGGATCATGACCTAAGCTGAAGGCAGACGATTAACCACTTATTAAGCCACACAGGCATCCCAAGAGTTGGACACTTAACCAACTAAGCCACCCAGATGCCCTTCAGTTTGACCACTTCTTATAAACTTGAACATACACCACTATTTGACTCAGCAATCCCACTTTTATGTATTTACCCTGAAGAAATGAAAATCTTTGTTCCCCCCAAAAAACCTTCATGCAAATATTTATAGCAGCTTTATTCATAATTGCCCCAAACTGGAAATGACCCAAATGTCCTCTGGTGGGTAACTGGATAAGTACTTTGTGGCATAGCCTTTTGCAGGAGGCTGAATAATGGCATACCTGAGGATACCCACGTCCTAAAACCTAGAACCTCTGAATGTTGCCTCATATGGCAAAAAGAGAGCTGCAGATATAATTAAATATCTTGAGATGGGGGGTTTCATATGTGTCCTTATAAGAAAAAGGCAAAGGGAGATTTGACTCCAGATTGACACACAAGGAGACACAGCAACCATAAAGCTGGAGATTGGAGTGATGTGGCCATAACCAAGCTTTGCTGGCAGCCACCTGGGGCTGGAAGAGGCCAGGAAAGGCTATTTCCCTGAAGCCTCCATAGGCCCTGCCACCCCATTGATTTAGATCCAGTGATACTGATTTCAGACTTCTGGCCTCCAGAGCTATGAGAGAGTGCCTTGCTATAAGCCACCAAGCCTGTGGAAATTTGTTACAGTAGCCATAGGAAACTAATACCCCACACAATAGAATACTACTTAGTGATAACAAGGAATGAGCTCTCGATCACACAATATATATTGTGTGTATATCACACAATGTGAATAAGTTTCAAATGCATTATGTTCAGTGAAAGAAACCACTCAGAAGGCTGTATGATGTCACTTTTTAAAGATTTTATTTATTTATTTGAGAGAGAGAGAGAGAGAGAGAGAGAGAGAGAGAGAACATGAGAGGGGAGAAGATCAGAGGGAGAAGCAGACCCCCATGGAGCTGGGAGCCCGATGTGGGACTCGATCCTGGGACTCCAGGATCATGACCTGAGCTGAAGGCAGTCGCTTAACCAACTGAGCCACCCAGGTGCCCCTGTATGATGTCATTTATATAAGTTCTTGAAAAGGCAAAACTATAGGGACTGAGAAAAGCTCAGTAGTTGTTAGGAGTTGGGAGGGGTTGATTGTAAAGGGGCAGATAAGGGAGTTTTTTGGGATTATGGAACTGCTCTGAATCTTGACTGTGGTGGTGGTTATGTACCCTATTTGTCAAAACTCATAGAATTGTACACTAAAGAGGTAAAGTTTACTGTGCGTGAATTCTAAAATAAAACTTAAAAAAGAATTCAAGCTTTAGCAGCTGGGAAAAATGTCAAAGTGGTAATTTTAAAGATCACATAACACAAGTCCCTGCCCTAAGAGGCATTGGTTTTCAGCTCAGAACTCCATCAGAAAACTTCCCTTTCCACTAAAGAAGTTAACCCTTTGGTAGCTGGCAGTATGAGAACACAGAAGAACAGAACTGAGAGCATTTTCTCCAGGTGACTGAAAAGAACGCAGGGAATTCATTCTAGAGGGAAGAGAAGTTTCTCAGCTGGGAGAATAGAGAGAGGCAGCATTCCTAGGTAATAGAGGTCTGCATCTGTACGGCATCTTGGAGGGAATGAACTCCTTCAAGAACAGTCCTTCAGGTGAATTTTAAACAACCACATTAAAGAAAGACTGAGTCTTTCTGCAAAAGGACGAAGATGCGAGAAAAGTGACAATATACTGTTGATCTGAGTGGGTCAAGACAGAAGAGGCACAGTAGAGGTGGGGCATCCCAGGGGCGCCTGGGGAGCTCAGTCAGTTAAGCATCTCCCTTCAGCTCAGGCCATGATCCTAGGGCCCTGGGATCAAGTCCCACATCAGGCTCCCTGCTCAGCAGGGAGTCTGCTTCTCCTTCTCCCTCTGCCTGCCACTCTGCCTGCTTGTGCTCACTCTCTCTGACAAGTAAGCAAAATCTTAAAAAATAAAAAATAAAGTTGAAGATCCCTTTTAGGTATTGTTGCCCATAAAGAGTCATTAATCAGAAGCAAGAAAATGTGGGAATTTTGAAATATTGTAAATACTCCCTCTCTGGCCTGTTGGGATCCAAAAACTTAAGCTGTATAAAATGCAGAATCTTGTTATTACGTCAGTGAAATGACTGTGGACAAGCAATGCAGACAGAACAGGGCAGCCGAGAGGCACAACTAGGAGCACAAGTCTGCCATTTCATTCTATCCTGGTCCCTGCTGAAGCTTGCTATCACCTGGTGGCGTTTATTGACATTGCCATAAATAATTCTGGGGGCTGTGGCTGGCTGGGTCTTCAGGGACAGCAGCAAAGATTCCAGGAATCTCTTGTTAGTTGGCAGTAATCTTGATAGCCTGCTCTGAGGAGACTGAGCCAAGAATTTACTGTACACCCAGGGAATCACTTTCAACCTCTGTACTTCTTAAGCCTGGAATTGTCTGCCATTTCCCTGCCTGACCTAGCCCTCATTTCCATATTTCTCTGCAGAAGATAAGAATTTTAACTGGCCCTGTTTGAGAAACAAGTTTCAAAGGATTACAGAAGCCAACTGACAATTGCATATGTTTGAATTCATCTCATTGCAGGATGTGTTATCACTGTTCTGTTTTGTTTTGTTTTACAGTAAACGGGATTAATTCATTACATTTGACAGCAACTAGAAAGCTGGCCAATTATCTGTTAAGTCAGTCCTAGTTGGTGAAGAAAAAAATGTTATCTTAAAATGTGGTGAACTTAAGCCTGCTTGCTCTCAGATTCGTTCCTCATACTTCTGCTCTCCAGGCCTATTTCCTAGGCCCTTGTAACAACGAGATTCCAGCTGAGTTTGGCCAGTGGGAGGCAGAATAATGATCCTCTGAAGATGTCTACTCTTTCACCCCCAGAATTTGTGAAAATGTTAAAATGTGACGTGGCAAAGGGGGCTTTGTAGATGTGATTAAGATTATAGACTTTAGATGGGGAGATTGTCCTGGATTACCCAAGTGGACTCACTCTAACTGTATGAACCCTTAAAAAGAGAACTTTTCTTACTGGGGATGGAGAAAAGAGTCAGAAGGGGAAGTCTGTGAGATTGAAGCATGAGAACGACTTGATCCGCCATTGCTGGCTTCGAAGACAGAAAGAGGGCCATGACAAGGAATGCAGGCAGCCTTAACCTCCAGAGGTTAAGAATCACACACCCAGCAAGGAAACAGAGGCATCAATCCTACACCTGCTCGGAGGTGAATTCTGCCAACAACGGGAATGAGCATGGAAGCAGATTCTTCTTCAGAACCTCCACAGTCAACTGCAGCCCTGCAGACCCTCGACTTCAGCCTTGAGAGACTAAACAGAAGATCCAGCTGAGCCACAATACCTTGGACTTCTGACCTACAGAACTGGGGCCACTGGGTTCTGTAATATCAGCTCTTCCTATTGTCCCTCCAACCTGAAAGTCCTAAGACCTTTGTGCTGTTGTGAATATTGGGAGTAACTTACATTTCTTGCTGGTCTTCTCAGCCTCTTCCATCTCCTGGGTTACCAATTCACCCGTAGTAAGTTCCATCTGCTTTAAATACTTCGAGTGGTTTCAGTTTCCTGATTTGTCTCTGTATAAGTGTAAGATAATTCAGCATTTTGGTAGTGATTGGAAGGGAGGTTACAATCATTCATTCATTCAACAAACATGCACTGAGAGTCTATACTATGTATATTGGTGGTGAACAGGGAAGACAAGGTGCTTGACTTCAGTGAACTTGACACTGCAGTCCAGAAGACGAATTTTAATTAGTAACAAAAGTAAAGCATTAGCATTGTGATAAAAACAAGTATCTGTAAGAACATAAAATGAGGGGTTCTTTTTTTTTAATTTTATTCATTTATTTGACAGAGAGAGATCACAAGTAGGCAGAGAGGCAGGCAGAGAGAGGAGGAAGCAGGCTCCCCACTGAGCAGAGAGCCCGATGTGGGGCTCGATCCCAGGACCCTGAGATCATGACCTGAGCAGAAGGCAGAGGCTTTAACCCGCTGAGCCACCCAGGCGCCCGAGGGGTTCTTAAACAGACCTAGAAACTAGGGAATGATTGTATAAAGAAGAGATATTTAATGAGAGGATTGTATAGGGTTACCAGATAGTATGGTCAATAAAGTTGGGAGGGGGCTTTGCTGAAGAATAGGAGTAAAATAGCCCCATTTTGTTCTGCTGGAAATTTAATCAACAACAAAAAAACTACTGGAACTAATAAGCAATTATAGCAAAGTGGCAGGGTACAAAATTAATATATAAAAGTCAATTGCTTTCCTATATATGAGCAATGAACAATATAATTTGGAAAAAAATATGTTATCACTTATGTAAGAACTCCCAAAAATGAAAAACTCAGGTATAAATCTAACAAAATTTATACAAAATATTTATGAGGAAAACTATGGGACTAATGAAAAATATCAAAGAAGAACTAAATAAATGGAGATATTTCATGTTCATGGATAGGAAAACTCAATATTGTCAAGAGGTCAATTCTTCCCAACGTGATCCACAGATTCAATCCAATCCCAATAAAAATTCCAAAGTTATTAATGGATGTAGACAAGCTAATCATAAAGTTTATATGCAGAGACAAAAGACCCGGAATGGCACAATACACAATATTGGAAGAGAACAAAGATGGAGGACTGAAACTGCCCAACTTCAAGATTTATGATAAAGCTATAGTAATGAAGACAGTATATTGTTAAAAGAATAGACAAATTGATGAATGGAACAGGAGAGCCCAGTAATAGGACTATGTAAGTATAGTCAACTGATCTTTGCCAAAGGAGCAAAGGCATTACAATGGAGCAAAGATAGTCTTTTCAACAAATGATGCTAGAACAGCTACACACATACATGCAAAAAAAAAGAAAAAAAGAAGAAGATGAATTTAGCACAGACCTTATATCCTTTACAAAAATTAACACAAAGTGGATCAGACCTAAATGTAAAATGCAAAGCTCTGAAATTCCTGCAAGATAATATAGGAAGAAACCTAGATGACCTTAGGTGATGGTACTTTTTAGATATAACACCAAAGGCATGATCCATGAAGGAAATAACTGATAAGCTGGATTTCATTAAAATTAGAAACTTCTGTTCAGTGAAAGACACTGTCAAGAGAATGAGAAATCAAGCCACAAACTAGTAGAAAATATTTTCAAAAGATACATTGACAAAGGACTGCTATTCACAGTATACAAAGAACTCTTGAAACTCAATAAGAAAACAGACAACCCGATTTTAAAAAGGGGGAAAGGTCTTAACAGACACCTCACGAAAGATGATATGCAAATGGTAACTAAGTACAAGAGAAGATGTTGAACATTGTATGTTATTAGAGAATTGGAAATTGAAATGAAATATGAATACATACCTATGACCGTGGCCCAAATTCAAAACACTGATGACACTAAATGCTGGTGAGGATTGGAGCAATGGAATTCCCATTCATTACTGGTAGGAATGCAAGACAATATAGACACTTTGGGAGACAGGTTGGCAGTTTCTTACAAAAATAAACATTCTCTTTTATGATCCAATGACTGCATTCTTGGTGTTCGCCCAAATGAATCGAACACTTATGTCTACACAAAAACCTGCACATGGGTGTTTATAGCAGTTTTATTCATAATTGCCCAAACTTGGAAGCCACCAAGGTAGGTAAATAAACTGGTACATACAAACAATGAGATATTATTCAGTGTTGAAAAGAAATGAGCTGTCAAGCCATGAAGAGTGATGGAGGAAAATTAAATGTATATTACTAAGTGAAAGAATACACTTCGAAAAGGTTACCTAATGTGTGATTCCAACTTATGACATTTTGAAAAAGGCAAAACTATGGAGACAGTAAAAGGGTTAGTGGTCACCAAGGATTAGGGGAGAGGGTGGGATTAATAGGCCAAGCACAGAGGATTTTTAGGGCAGTGAAACTATTTTGTGTGATATCACAATGGCAGACACATGTCATCATACATTTGTCAAAACCCATAAAATGCACAACAAAAAGAGTGAACGTAATGTAAAACTAGTATAATGTAAACTATAAACTTTGAATGAAAATAATGTGTCCTTGTGGGTTCATCACTTGTAAAAAACGTACCACCATGGTGAGGGTTGTTGAGAATAGGGGAGTTTGTGCATATGTTGGGGGGGGCAGGAGATAAATGGGAATTCTGTGTACTTTTGCTCAATTTTGTTGTGAACCTAAAGAAAACTGCTCTAAAAAATAAAGTCTTTTGGGGTGCCTGGGTGGCTCAATGGGTTAAAGCCTCTGCCTCCGGCTCAGGTCATGATCTCAGGGTCCTGGGATGGAGGCCCGCATCAGGCTCCCTGCTCAGTATGGAGCCTGCTTCCTCCTCTCTCTCTCTCTGCCTTCCTCTCAGCCTACTTGTGATCTCTCTCCCTCTGTGAAATAAATAAATTAAATCTTTAAAAAAATAAAGTCTATTAATTTCAAAGATCCTCTATGCTATTTTAGTGAAGAGCCAGATTAGGTCCCATCTTTGACAATTAGCTTTCTTGGCCAGTCTACCTGCTCTCAGAGAAATTCGTTCTGGAACCGCACTGCTGTTTGACTTTATTTGACTGGATACCAGATCAGATGTCTTAAGTGGCATCTTTTTCATGCATTCCTGAGAAATGCATAAAGTGAAAATGATTTTTTTTTGCTAAATCAAATAGATAATGTACCCAACAGGTACCCTTATCAATTTAACACAGGACTATGAATCTAACAATTCAACTTCTAATAATTTATCGCGAGAAAATAATCATTTAAAGAAATTCAACACGGGGCAACCCTCTTGGGTCCCCTGCCTCCCCAGGAGCTTTGTACTAACTGTGCTATTGCTCAGTAAACCTTGCTTTGCCGCTCACCACTCTGTCTAGTCTACCTCTTCATTCTTTGAAGCAGCATGACCAAGAACCACGGGCACCAACAGAGAGAAAATCCTGTAACAACTGTGCTTTAATAAAACCACCATTTCGCACCTAAATAAAGTCCAACATAGCATTGTTTAGAATAGTAAAAATAGAATGCAATTTAAATGTTTACCAGTAGACAATCAATTATAAAAAGCAAAGGGCATCTATGCTATTTAATAATGAAAAATGTTGATGCAGATCTATATTTATTGACAGGGAAAGATACCCACAGCATTTATTGTAAGAAAATAGCAGGTTATAAAACCATACATATATCTGTGTGTGTTCCCATCCAGTATCCCTAGGTGGTAGGTTTTGGAAAGTATGCCAGTTATCAATTCATTGCTTTTCTGTTTCAAATTCATACTTCATTCCTCATTCTGCAAAAATGGAGATGGGCCCTTGTGTATTTTTCCTTTGCCAGCGGATACATATGTTAAACTTTACCGGTACAGGGAGCTTTCATCGTAGTTGGAAGGGAGATTCCTCCCTTGTTCCAGTGTACTGCTCTGGCAGGCTCCTGTCTCCAGAAAACTCCCCCAGCAGACATACCCAACCTCTCCGGTGGGTTTTGCAATAGAATGCTTCCAGGAAGACTCCTCCCTGTGATTAACTCTCCCCAGCACCCGAGAGAGGAGATTTTGAGCCAGTTTGGACCACACAGCAACACAGTAACTTCCCTGTTGAGCTGTGGCCACAACCTGCCCAACAAATCCTCTCCTCAGCTCTTGGTGGGGAGGGTCCTTGGACCCTCTATCTCAGACCTCGGGGTTGGGGCTGCCCCTCATATCTGCCCTCCTACACTCTTTAGAACTCTCTTTGTTTTCTACTGGCTGGCTCCTTGTTACTCCAATCTTCTGCTATAGTTAGTAATTCTTTATATTAAACTACCCCTGCTCAAAAAAAAAAAAAGAAAAAAAAAAGCCAACCCACAAAAGCAAACCCTAGGTAAAAATACCTAAAACTGTACTCTTTCTGTGATAACTACCATTTACACCTTGATGTATACACGCTAAACCTTTTCTCTTGTATGAATGTGTATGCATGTATTATATGTGTATGTATATACATATTCAGTACATATTCAATACATAGTCCATAGATAGTTTTTAAAAGCAAAGGTAAAGCACATTGCATGGGTTATTTTGTGAGCTTTTCTGTATCAATATTGACAATGGTTCCATTGAGGTATTTATATACCTTAAATTTATTAAAATTTCCCCCTTGTCTTGGACATTTAGGATCCTTTCCATCTTATGTTATTATGAACAGTGCTCCAGTGAACATCTTTGTGTCAGATATCCCTTGTTTATTCCACCAGATCCTCTTCCTACTCTTCTCCATCCTTTTGTCAGCTCTGCTCACCTTTAGGGAGTACATTAACTGGTTCCTTTGCCCTCTGGTTTCCAGTGCAGTTCAGCCAACATGAGCTCCTGCCGGAGATTGGAGACAAGACTGAGATCAGGGTATTAGTCCCTGGCTTCCCTCCTTGTGAGGTCTCCTAGAGTTGACTGTGCTCCTCCACTGAAGGTCACTGTTCTCAAGGTGGCCAATCCTCTTTTCTCAGTTCTCAGAACCATTCCTTCCCTTGTCCTTTTTCCTCTGCACCTCCACAAGCCGTGGGTACCTGCACCATCCCCTGTGGTTTTCCTATGGCTTCTCCATTTCTTTGTAAATGAACCCCATGTGAATTATCCTAGTTTGAGTGTGCCAGTTGTTCTCTTACTAACACAATCTTTAAACCTTAAACTCTTTCATTATAGTCTTCAAGTAAATTTCTAGATAGAGAATTTGCTAGGACATTGGGTATACCTGTTTGGTTTTGTTCTTTTTTTTTTTTTCCTGCAAAAAGCTTTATTGTTTCCATTTGGTGCATGGCTTGGGTGAGGGCTCCAGGATGGTTAAAAAGCTGCCTAGTGACTGCAGGGAGAAACTCAGGCAGAAGACCTGGCATCAGGGGGCCCCTGAAAGGCTGCTGGGCTTCAGGGTTGTGGTTGAGGGTAAGTCTTTGAACGTGATCCTAATGTAGCCCAGCTGGGGGCAGCTAGGCTGAGGAGGTGAGTCAGGTGGTCCCCATCTTCTTGATGTGCTTCACCTCTTCATCTAGGAAATGGTTCTCCAGGAAGTCACAGAGATGGGGTCTATGTGGGTGGGCAGAACCCAGGGCATGAAGCTCCAGAAGGGCCTGGTTCTGGTTCTTCTCCAGAACCAAGGTGGCTTCCATGGCATCCAGGTCTTTACCCCACTCATCTCGGGAAGGTTTCTGCATGTCCCAGACGAGGGTGTGGTCACTGCACTGGTTTGGCATCTTCAAGAGATGTTCAACACCCTCAAGCTTCTCCTCAGCCAGCTTGAGGAAGAAGGGGCCCACGTCCTCCAGAGCCACATGCCTACAGTCAAAATAGGAGCCTGGAGAGAGGTAAGTGTAGGAGGCCGGCAGAGGTATGTTGACCAGGCAGCTGATGGTGGTGGCCTCCATCTGAGTGGAATAATTCTGACGAATCTGGGAGCTCATGGTTGATCCATAACAGGGAGCTAAGCTCAAAATAGAGTGTTGGCTGGTCCCAGAGGGGGGACCAAGCAGATGGCTCCCAGATGGCTCCCAAGGTTGTGACTGGAAGGGAGGTTGGAGTTTGGTTGAAGGCTTGTAGAAGGGGTGTCCCTGGGTGGTTCCATCCAAACATTGTTGAAGCAAAAGACAGATCCATGGGACCTCCCAGCACCCTGCCTGTGTAAACCTGTTTTTAAGCTGTGTGAAACATGTTTTGGTGTTCAGTTTAGATGGAATGTTTATAATCTTGGTGGTGTAGGGGGTCACCTTCTAAAAAATACATAGTCTAAACTCTGAGTCCAACCAGATGAGAATATACCTAAAGATTTAATAAGGATAAGGAAATTGGCACGGAATACAGCCCACCATTTACCCTGGTCCTTGAGAAGTTCTAGAGACCCCAAATCTTCCTGAGATTGTTAATAAGCCCATTTTGTGAGGGAGTATTACTAGGATCCAGCTAGAAAGTGAACTAAAAAAAAAAAAAAGAAATCCAATCAGTTCATGGAGGTTGACTGAGTAGAATAAATAAGCCTTCCACATGTTAGTTGTTATCTGGGCTTCTGAGACCTCATTCATCTAATTTCTAACAGGTGACCAAAATTTGTCTTCATGTTTCAATGTGAGGCCCAATTCTCATGGTGATAATTTCTTATACCTGAGCCTCTCTAAGATAATTTAAAACAGGTGTGGATGATATGACTTATAAACTCAGGAAGCACAAGAAATACTGCACCTTTTACAGGGTAAACCATATGAAACTAAAGTGTTGTAAGTTAAAAATTGTCAAATATCAGCGATCTCATCTGCTTTACCCTAGTACTTTTCTCTAAACAAGTTTAATTCTCTTTTGCACCTTGTTCTTGCCATACTGGCTAGAAAGATAACCTTAGCTGTTTGCAGGAGTCCTCTACACTTATTCTTCATCTACTCCTGTCCTCTCTCCAACCTCCTACACTGCTTGAGAATATGTCAGACTTTCTGGGTGAATAGGGAGTCAAGGGGAGGAGGAGAGCATCTGTTCAAGTCAATGCTGTGTCTTCCATGTTCTCTGTCTGCCTCTGTTCTTCCTAGGCTCTTCTGGGAGCATGGGAATCAAGAAGCTGCCTAGGGATCTGTCTGCCTAGGCAAACTGGTCAGCAGTTTCTTCTCTGAGGTCTTATTGTTCACACAGTTGCAGAGCTGTGAGTAAAAAGGGGTTTCCAGATGACCATGCCAAGGCTTACCATAAAGGAAATGGATCACTGTCCACAGTCCCTGGAATATCATAGGTACTCAGTAAATATTGGTTGAAGGAATAAATAAATGATCTGAAGTTGTCAACCTAAGCAGAGTGAGCAGAAAAAGAGCACTAGCAAACACTTACAGGACTCTTCATGTGACAGGCATTGTTGTAATGGCTTTACATAAATTAACTCCGTTCTTGCAATGACCCCAAGACTAAGGTAACTGAGCAGAACTAAAGGATCTTCTCAAGTGTGTGGCCCACCGGCTATAGTCTGATTCAAAAGCCTATCTGCTTAAGTTCTGGTCCATACTGCCTCCCAAGCATGGAATCAAGGATGCATTCTCACTTTGGAGGGAAGGAGGTAGGCTTTCAATGTCCTTGGGTGTTTCATTTAGCTTCAACACAGATTTTGCTGGGGAAATATCTCTATGATATGATCACTAACAAATCCCAGGCAACTTCTGGCTTGCAGCAGCCACTGGCATTCCCCTCTGGCACATTTTGCAGGACTGGTCATGTGAGAAAGACAGCTAACAGCAACAATTGCTGGATGATGAATGGCTAGAAGTAGGGCAGCTTGAAGCATGACAGGGACAAGAAATGCAATCGGGAAATGCTGACCTGGTACTTGGAGTGGGGTGAGTTGAGCCGTGATGGATGGAGGGTGGCAGCTGTGTGAACAGCATGTTGGCACACACCAGCCAAGAAGTGCTGCTTCCTTTGAACTGAAACTGGCAGCAGCTTGAGAGGCGAGCAGTGACCAAAGCGACAAACCAAAATACAAACCTTTCATTAATCTTTCCAACCACACTCATACTTTGGGGTAGTATTGTTCAGCAGCATTCTTCAATATGATAAACAACAACAACACCACCACAACCATGATGCAGGGCGATGGGCCCGGGGAGGAACAGGCAGAAGAGGCTTCGACTGGGATCCAATGCGCGCATCTGAGCTGATCTCTTTATAAAGTCTTCTGTTTAATTTTCGGAACGGCAGTTCTAGAAAGCACTGAGGTGCTTGTGCATGAGAGCAGAGTACGGATGGTTCCCTTTTTTTCACACCTCAAAGTCAAGGGCTCCCTCTGTTACTTTTCCCCTTCCCCACTGTGGTCCTACCTCTTGCATCTCAGCCCGGGTCAGAGACCTGGATACCCTGGGTCACAGGAGACTCCACCCAGCAGGAACATGATGACCCTGGGCAGTTGGTGTAACGTTGGGTCCATGCTGTGTGGGCGCCATGTTGTTCTGGATGCATTTGCACCACTTATAAGAAGAACCTTCACGTGTCTGCAACTTTTCATTAAGGCTTCAAATGAGACTTAACATGGATGTTTAAAAATTAGCCCCCTTTCAGGGCTTTGGGCTCCCTGCTCAGCAGGGAAGTCTGCTTTTCCCTTTCCTTCTACCCCTCCCCACTGCTTGTGCTCTCTCTCTCTTTCTCTCTCTCGCTCTCACTTTCTGTCAAATAAACAAACTCTTTAAAAAAATAAATTAAGCCCCCTTCAGATACATGGTTTGCAAATATTTTCTCCCATTCTGTAGGTTGTCTTTTCAGTCTGTTGATTGCTTCCTTTGCTGTGCAGAAGCTTTTCAGTTTGTAGTCCCACTTGTCTATTTCTGCTTTTGTTGCCTGTGCTTTTGGTATGATATCCAAGAAATCATTACCAAGACCAATGTCAAGGAGCTTTTCTTCCTATACTTTTTTTCTAGAAGTTTTACAGTTTCAGGTCTTAAATATAAGTCTTCAACCCTTTTTGGGGGCGGGGAGCATGGGGTTGGGTGGGCAAGAGGGACAGAGGGAAAAGGAGAGAGAATCTTAGGCAGGATCCACGCCTACTGTGGAGCCCAACATGGAGCTTGATCTCATGACCCTGAGATCATGACCTGAGCCAAAATCAAGAGCTGGACGCTTAACTGACTGAGCCACCCAGGCACCCCAAGCCTTTAACCCATTTTGAGTTGATCTTTATGTACACTGTAAAGTTAGGGATCCGATTTCATTTTTTTGCATGTGGATGTCCAATTTTCTAAGCATCCTTTACTGAAAAGGATCGTCTTTTCTCTCTTGTGTATTCTCAGCACTCTTGTCAAAGATCAACTGATCATATATGTGTGGGTTTGTTTTTGGGCTTTCTATTCCATTCCATTGGTCTATAAGTCTGTCTTCATGCCAGTATTATACTGTTTTAATTACTATAGCCTTGTAATATGTTTTAAGATCAGGAAGTGTTTTTTTTAAAAAAGATTTTATTTATCTGAGAGAGCATAAGCAGGGGGAGGGGCAGAGAGAGATGGAGAAGCAGAGTCCCTGCTGAGCATGGGGCTCAATCCCAGGACCCTTGAGATCATGATCTGAACTGAAGGTAGCTGCTTAACTGACTGACCACCCAGGCACCCTGAAATCAGGAAGTATTAATATCTTCATTTTTGTTCTTCTTTCTCAAGATTTCTTTGGCTATTTTGGGTCTTTTGTGATTCCCTATGAATTTTAGGATTATTTTCTCTATTTCAGTAAAAAATATCACTGAATTTTGATGAGGATAGCATCAACTCTGTAGATCTCTTTGGGTAGTACAAACTTTTTTTTAAATACACAAATGTTTTTGGAATATTAAGGCTTCTGAACATAGAACTCAACAGTAAAAAAAAAACAAACGAATAATCTATGTTAAAAATGTGCAAAGGCCTTAATATTTCTCCAAAGACATTTCTCCAAAGAAGATATAAAAATGACCAAAAAGTATATAAAAAGGTGCCCAGGGCTCCTGGCTGGCTCTGTGGGTAGAGTATGCAACTCCTGATCTCAGGGTCATGAGTTCAAACTCCATGATGGGTGTAGAGCTTACTTTACAAAAAAAAAAAAAGATGCTTACCATCAATAATTATTAGGGAAATGCAGATCAAAACTATAAAGAGATGCCACTTCACATCCATGAATGCTATAATAAAATAGGATGTCTGTGTTTCTCTTTTAGAGTTGTAGGAGTTCTTTACCTATTCTGAATACAAGTACTTTGTTGGATATATGTGTTGCAAATTTTTCTCCCAGCTCTACTCAGCATTTCATTCTTTTAGTGGTGTTTTTTGACTACGAGAAGGTCTTAATTTTAATTAAGTATAATTTTTATTTTTTTGTTTAATGTTTATACTTTTTTCTCTTATATTTTATGAAGATATTTTGATTATGAAGGTTATGAAGATATTTTCCTACGTTTTCCTCTAAAACCATTATTTTACTTTTCATATTTAGGGCTACAATCCATTCCAAATTCATTTTTGTGTTTCTCATGTGAAAGGGGTATCACATTCTCCTTGTCCAGTTGATCCACTACTATTTACTATTTACCATTAAGGACAGGATGCATACATTTAAACTATGGATATAATGTGAGGAATGGAAAGCAGCGCTATCCCAACATGAGAGAATGGAAGGCAGTGCCACAAGGAACAAAATATTTAGGAATGAGTAAATAGGTCTGTTTGAGGTGGATATCAAACTTTAACATCCATGGTATTACTTGGTAAAAATACTTATTCCCAGATATGCCCCTTCCCACCCCCCTATTCAGATCAGGTCTAAAGTGGATCACAAGTAATTTGTGAACTACACTTTGAGAAATGCTGGTAAAAGCATGCAGGTTCTGTATATCTGTCTTTTTCAGATGATGCTAAAATAATTACTTTAAAAACTTTGTGGAGTACGTGAGTGTCTATTTATAATCCATTCCATCATATAGAAGTCAGACTCACAAATCTCTTTGAAATAAGTTTTCCTCTATCTTGGACTCTCTGCAAAACTGCTGTGAGACAATGGCCTTAGATTCTTAAAGCCCCATTGTTGAAACAGAGAAAGTCTGCAAGACAATCTCAAAATCCTTAGAAGACTTTCTGTCTGTCTGCTGGATCTGTGAGGCACCGCCTTAAGTCTCCCTGACTTCTGAATAAAGGACCTTACAGCTCTATCCTAGATTTGATCTCTGCTCTGGAGCCCTTTGAGGATTGTTTGCCGCTTACAGTACAGTCCTACCACCTGATGAGACCAGACTAACTACAGGATTTATGAGAAGAAACAGGGACAGAGTTGAGGGATCATTCAAACCGGAAGCTATTACGTAATGCTTCAGCTGCTGATTTGAACTCCTTTTAATCAAAACATTTTTTCTTTTTTTAAGATTTTATTTGAGAGAAAGTGAGAGTGTGTGCACATGCTCATGAGTAAGGGGAGAGGCAGAGGGAGAAGCTCACTTCCCGCTGAGCAGGGAGCGCTATTTGGGATTTGATCCCAGGACCCTGGAATCATGATCTGAGCCAAAGGCAGATGATCAAACTACTGAGCCACCCAAGGGCCCAAAGCACTTTTTTTCTTTCAGAGATATTCGTTATTTCTCTTTTCCTAATATTAAATAACTTTTGACAAAAGTATTTGTAGAACTTCTAAGTGAGGCATTATTAATGCTTCATCTGGGCTTTTTACTGATCTTGACGTTGTATCTTTTACTGTTGGGCTAGGAGCTGAACAGTTTGGTGGTGTTGACCCTCCTGCACTTGTCATTCTTGGTTTCCTTCAATCTCCTGCACCAGCGGGAGTTCAGGTCTCCCGTAACCGTCCCAATGCACTCAAAGTCAGAAATTAAAGTAATAAAAGAATGAACTTAAAAGTCAAAGAAGGAAAAACATGGTTTAAAAAAAATCCCTTTCTGAGGCTTTTAGCTGACTGTAGGAATCTCCTTTCTTCCCTGGCAATTTCATAACAAGTGGACTCTGATAAACCCTTCTGTGAGTTTCTAAGCATGATGAATATATCTTGGTCAGTGTTTAAATTCAGTTTGTTGTTTCTGCATATTCTGCTCTTCTTTATTGTTGTCATTGGGCTATTAGAACTGATTCATAAGAACATAACAGAAAACTAGTGATTTACCCCATTATATGGTGGAGAGTAGCACCAATGGAAGTTTTGTGGGAGGCTATTGTTTTACCTTAGTTATTGCTGACCTGAAATGAAATACATCTTAATCTTGAGTTCTACTCTGTGATTGGTGCTGTAAGCCAAGTCCATCTGCAAGCAGATCTGATGTCATTACCCAGACACAATAGAAAATGAGACTGATGTGCAATAGTTAGAAGACCAGGGTCTCTCGTCAACAAACCCTCATTGAGTTGTGATTTTTGATGAGATGCTAAAGAACACTGAGCTTTTTCTAGGTTTTGAAAGTCAGAGCTCACAATCATTTCACATGCAAAAAATAAATTACTGGATTAAATGTATAAGTATAATTTTTGGCCACTTAAGGAAATGAATGCTTTATGAACATAACAAATCATAAACTAAAACAAAAATAAAAAAGTTTAAATAACAGAGCATTGTAAATGAACTCAAAATGTTGGGTTTGGATGACATGATTTCTGTTGTTTCTTCCAGATCTAACATAATAAATTTTCCATAGTTCTGAAAAATTAGATTGAGAATTCACCAAAAAAGATGAAGATCAAAGTACTACATCCATGCCCTAGAAAATATGAGTGAAGAGCGTAACTGAGCTGAAGCGTATGACTTCCAAGGTTTTCTCTTCAACTTGCCAAGAAAGCATAACTCTGTCCTCAAAAGCATGTACGCCACTGAAAATAATTCTGAGGAGTGAGTGAAAGGAGGCGCGAGAAGCCAATGTTACCATCAAACGTTTCTCCTTGGGTAAGTTTGGGTGTCATCAAAGATATATTTTAGGGGCACCTAGGTGGCTCAGTCAGGTAAGTGTCCAACTGTTGATCTCAGGTCAGGTCTTGATCTCAGTGTTTCGACTTCAAGCCCCACGTTGGGCTCCATGCTGGGTGCAGAGCCTACTTAAAAAAGGGGGGGGAGGTGCCTGGGTGGCTTAGTGGGTTAAAGCCTCTGCCTTCGACTCAGATCATGATCTCAGGGTCCTGAGATTGAGCCCCGCATCAGGCTCCCTCCTCAGTGGGGAGCCTGCTTCCTCCTCTCTCTCTGCCTGCCTCTCTGCCTACTTGTAATCTCTGTCAAATAAATAATGTTTTTTTAAAAAAGGATATGTTTTGGAAGGGTAGTGATGGATTTAGTCTGATATAAACAAGATCAACCCTAAAGCAATTTTACTAAATGACTTCAATGTCTCAAGTTAGGTGGGTAACTGACTGCCTCAGTTTGCCCCTAGGACTGCGGAGTTTTCTGAGATGGGAGACTTTGAGTGATAAAATTGGGAAAACCTCAGGCTATTTTGTACAAGTTGGTCACCGCAGTTATAAAAGAACTAATCAGAGGTCAGATACCCCTGGTACAGATCCATCACAATAGTCAGTAGAGTATATCCTTCCTCTTGTTCAGGCGCTTGAGAAAACACAAAATGGCCAGATGGAAGCCTCAATTTTCAGTTCAAACTGAGCCATGTTGTGTCTCCCCGGAGAAACTTTCCTCCTTTGGGAAGTAAGACTTCTAAACCTGAAGAGAGCAGAAGCAAAACTTTGTAAGTGTGTGTGTGTGTGTGTGTGTGTGTGTGTGTGTGTGTATATATACACACACACACATATAGTAACAAGAAAGGCTACTCTCCTGTCTTCCCCTTGGTTTCTGCACCTATATAATCTGTGGGGTAAAAAAAAAAAACATCCATTTTGGTAGCTGATTAAGAGTATACATTGCACTTTGTAAAAGAGCACCCTCATGTTGCAAGGTATCGTCTTTGTCTCTCATTTGTCACCAAAACAGGGTCTTTGATAGCCATTCCAACCATTCTATAATGTCAGCTACTTCTAACAAACCCCTTGGGTCCTAGCCCATTGCTTTACTCTTTTTGTTGTCAAATGAGGTCTTTTGTCAGAACAATATTATGTGGGATTCTGTGACAGTGAATAGCCATTCAGTAAGTACACAGATGGTGGTGATGGCTGAAGCATTGCCTGCAGGGAAGGCAAATCCACATCTAGAATGAGTAACATCTATTCCAGTAGGGGCCAACCACTGCTCCCTTCATGATGGAAGGTGTTTAATAAAAATCAACCTGCTATCTGATGGCTGCTGTTCCACCCACGGGATGGTGCTGTGTACCGGGTTTCTACTGGTTGGTTGGCTGGGCACTTAGCAGTGGTGGTAGCTAGATTAGTCTTGGTGAGAAGTCCCCATGCTTAAACCCTTGAATAATCTCCATCCCTGCTTACTATGGCCATTTTATTCATGAGCTCATTTAACAAATTGCAGGATGGCCAAGGAAAGAGGTTGGTATACCCATACTTATGGTTCCTCTTGCTCCTCTGATTATAAAGAACAACAATATTACGCCCTAGATAAACATTCACATGGAAATGTCCTTACATTCTTTTTTTTTGTTTTTAAAGATTTTATTTATTTATTTATTTATTTATTTATTTATTTATTTATTTATTTATTTGACACAGAGAGAGAGAGAGATCACAGGTAGACAGAGAGGCAGGCAGAGAGAGAGGAGGAAGCAGGCTGCCTGCCGAGCAGAGAGCCTGATGCGGGCCTCAATCCCAGGACCCTGAGATCATGACCTGAGCCGAAGGCAAAGGCTTTAACCCACTGAGCCACCCAGGCGCCCCAAATGTCCTTACATTCTATGTCGATTATTAAGTGGACATATCCACATGCCTCTTTCCCAAACCTCCTTGTTATCAGTTCTTCAATCTTGCACTTTCTAGGTCACTAACTTCCAGCCCATGAATCTGTGTAGACCTAAATAGATAAGCATCTGTCCTTTCAGGCAAAGTGCACACCAGATGTATGGCTTGACTTTCGGCCCACTGGGAAGATTTGTCCTCCCTATTGTCCTTCAGGGCCACCTTGAATGGGGTTATGATTCTGCAGCAGTTGACTTTCAGCTGGTGCCCACATATCGTGTAGTTGCATCTCTAAACCAGTCTCAAATTTTTTTGCCTCCTTGATCAAGTGGAATTTCATATGAGACCATAGTCGTGAGTGAAGAAGAGGTGGCACTGGAGTAGATAGCACGTTTGTGTAACTTATTTGTGCTTTCAGAAACTGCTCAAGCTAGATCTTACATAAGCCATATCTTTTTGATGATGAACATTCTTTCCCTCACCCAAAATGGGTTGATGGGTTGGATTACATCCAATTTATAATGGGCAGCTCAGGTCACCTGGTCACTTGGTGTTGCTTCATGGTTGGGTATTTGAACTTGATTAGGGCACAGTGGCATTCAGTATGTCCCAAAACCTAGATGTCTGCACTCTGATTCTATATAGACTAATACAATTGCCTTTTCCTTAGTGGTAGGAGTTGCAAAAATGTACCCACTTGACCATCACTTGGGAATACAGATTATAATATAAGCCAAGGGAGGAACTGCAAAGTGAGAGAACAAAGGGACAAGGCTGGAACCCTGAGGGACAGCAACAAGAAAGTGATAGAGAAGAGAAACTCAAAAGGAGACTGAGAGGGAGCAGCAGGCTACAGAGAAGAAGAAGAGGCAGAAGAGCCATGTAGGTATGGTCCCCGAAGTCAAGGAAAGGGAAGCATTTCCAGAAGTAATGAGTGGTGTCAAGTGACAGGAGTTAGCAGTGGAGAGATCACTGATGAGAAGTGTTTCAGAATCCAGCTGTGGTTGCAGGAGCAGGTTACTGTAGTATGAGGAAAAGTGAATGGGTAGTGAGAATACAGTTAAGTAAGTTGCCTCTTAACCAAGCAATCAACCAATGAATCAAAAACCTGGCATTGCAAGGGATGGGGTAGATGGGGTGGTCTAGAGTTTGAAGGAACTCCTCCCTCCATTTGAGTGGAGAGAGCCCTGAATGCACGAATGACTGATAGGGAGGGAAAGAGTGAAGATACAGACAGAAAGGGTATTGCTAATTAAGTGAGGTCCCTGAGGAAGCCAGGAGGGCTGACCTCCAGAGTTCTGTGTTATGAGAGTCAGCATCCAGAGGAATTATTCTACAGCCTTCACAGAATGATGATTTGTAATGGAGTTTACAATCTGTTTACCTTTTCTCATAAGTACAAAGTTTCCCAAAGAAGGGTGCCCGAGGGGCTCAGTCAGTTAAGTGTCTGCCTCCGGCTCAGGACATGATCCCGGGGTCCTGGGACTGAGTCCCTCATTGGGCTCTCTACTCAGCAGGGAAGCTTGCTTATCCCTCTCTCTCTGCCTTTCCCCCATGAGCACGGGACACTTGGACACTTAAATGACCGTGCCACCCAGGTGCCCCTGGAGGACAAAATTTTTTAGATGCACATCTTATATTTAAACATCTAAGGGGATGCTGTACATGTTGCAAATATTGCTGATTTGGTTTGATTTGATCTGCCCTCAACAGGTCACACTCTTAAGAATTATTTGGGTAGGAGTGATGATGGTTTATGCTGAAATATCCATGTTCTCTTGCCTGACTCCTTAGGCCATGGTTCATCCCTGCAACATGGCTGGTTAGGATGAAGTTTGTAGGCAATAGTGTGAAAGATAGTTTTGTTTACTTTTTTTTTCTTTATGTGACACGAAGCAGCCTGCGTGTTGACCACATTTTTTCTTTAGGCCTTACTGAATAGCTAACACTAAGGAACAGATCTAACCTACCGAACAAGTGACCCTGTCATGGGAAGACTCAAGAATGAAGAGTTAATCTTCTTCAACCCTGAGCATTATTTAGGTCTCTGATTAGTAAAAGTGTAGCATCCGCTATTAGAGTGCCATGAAAATGTTAAGAGAGGACCCCAAAGATGAGGTGAGAACTGGAAAGTAAGACAGGTAGTAACTGGATTAGAGAAAGGAGAGTACTGTGAGGGTAATTTTCCTAAACTCTTCAAGTACTTACAAAGAAATGTATCAGAAGATACAAGAAAAGGTTTAAAACCACACTGATTTTTGTCATTACGTTCTTCTGTTTTCTGCAAATTTTCTGTAACAACCATGTTTCTTTCTTTCTTTTTTTTTTTTAAGATTTTATTCATTTATTTGACAGAGCGAGATCACAAGTAGGCAGAGAGGCAGGCAGAGAGAGAGGAGGAAGCAGGCTCCTTGCTTCCTGCTGAGCAGAGAGCCCAATTCGGGGCTTGATCCCAGGACCCTGAGATCATGACCTGAGCGAAGGCGGTGGCTTTAACCCACTGAGCCACCCAGGCGCCCCCCTTTTTTTTATCTTGTGCTAAGAAGATCCATAATTGTATGTATGTATGTACGTATTTTTGGTTTTTTTAAAAGATTTAATTTATTTATTTGACAGAGAGAGAGATCAGAGGTGGGAAGAGAGGCAGGCGGGGTGGGGGGGGGGAAGCAGGCTCCCTGCTGAGCAGAGAGACTGATGTGGGGCTCTGTCCCAGGACCCTGAGATCATGACCTGAGCCGAAGGCAGAGGCTTTAACCCACTGAGCCACCCAGGCACCCCAACCATATGTTTCTTTTGGATTTTTTTCTTCAGCATCTTATTGTGGAAAAATTTCAAATGCACAGGAAAGTTGAAAAACAGTCTAATGTACACCTGCATGCCTACCTCTTAGACTCAACAGTTGTTGACATTTTGCCATACTTCCTTTATCCAAATATACTTTTGGGGAATCATTTGAAAGTAGGTTATAGACATCATGATTTTTCATCTCAATACTTCAACAGGTGTTTCTGAAAAATAAAGGGACCAGACATAGTTATTTATTGCCGTCACATATATTGTTACACACAAGAAAATTAACAATGGTCCTCTAATATTATCCAGTACTCAGTCCATATTCAAATAACCCCAATTTGTACCCCAAATGTCTTTAATAACATTTTTTGCATGATGATCCAATCAAGGATAACTTATCACATTTCTTTGTTCTGTCTCTTTAATATGTAGCAGTCCTGCCAACTTCCTAGTTCAAGTCAGAAAAAATAGATGATAAAAAAACAGGACATCATCTAAAATTTTTGAATATATTACTTCATTTGGCATTTACAATCATACTTATGATAAAAATGTGCACAAATTTTTAAAAATGGAAGAAATTTTAAAATGTTGCCTCTGGATGTAGTTCTATAGGTAGAACTTTTTTTTTTCAGACTAACAGAAGGATTACATGGGGGTATGGTGGGGGGTTTTCACACCCCCATGTAATCCTTTTACAAACATTCTAACACTGAAGTAGCTGTTTGAGGGAGAATGTTGAATTATAGGTAATGTTTTTTAGAGAAAAGAACAATTTCTACCTATCTGGTAGGGGTAGGAGTGGTTTGGCCTGAGGTGAAAGGAGAGATGTCAGCTGTCTCTTTTTTACACTGTTCAGGCAGTTTATCTACTAACCTGTTGGCGTGTCAGGGGTAGAGTGGAAAAAAATCCAAGCTTTTAGGAGTTTCAGATTCAGCTCTGCCACTAACTAGCCATTTGGCCTAGGCAGGTTACTCGACTTCCTGAGCCCACTTTCTCAACTGTAAAATGGGCACAATTACATCTCACTCAACTGTTGTTAGAATTAGCAATTATAAGCAGTATATAAAAAGTAGCTGATATCATAGTTATTTATAATTCAGATATAATTCAGTTTAAACAATACCTTATTTAATATTTATAGAGTAAGCACCTGTCATAAGGTGGTTAGTCTATAATAATATAGTAGTTATTTTACCATTTTATTTCAAAATACTTAAAAACACGTGATCTCAGGGCACCTGCCTGGCTCAGTCAGTACAGCATGTGACTCTTGATCTTGGGGATGTGAGTTCAAACCCCATGCTGCGTGTAGAGATTACTTAAAAAACATACGCACACATGATCTCATTTAATTCTCACATTAACTCTACTCTTATCTGCTGTAATCATGGAGGAAACTAAAACTCTAAAAAGTGAAGTGACTTGCCCAACGTCACACAGCTATGAAGGAGCACAGCTAGGGAGCAAAACCAGGTTCTGTGATGGCATATTCAATATTTACCAAAAATCCTTATAAGGAAGTGTATAAAATCATGGAATCAAGAATCAGAGGCTTTAAATTTAAAGGTTGTTTCTTCCACTTAACTACGTATACTTGGAGTATACGTCTTTCAATACTGAATTTTTCTTTCTTTTTTTCAAAATTTAAATTCAATTAGCCAACACAGAGTACACCACTGGTTTCAGAGGTAGTGTTCCACAGCTTATCAGTTGCGTTTAATACCCAGTGCTCATGAATTCATGTGTCCTCCTTAATGCCCATCACCCAGTTACCCCATTTCCCCACCCCAAGCCTCTTTAGCAACCCTCAGTTTGTTTCCCATAGCTAAGAGTCTCTCATAGTTTGTCTCCCTCTCTGATTTCTTCCCATTCGCTTTTCCCTCCCTTTCCTTATGGTCCTCTGCACTGTTTCTTATATTCCACATATGATAATTGTTTTTCTCCAATTGACTTATTATAATAATACCCTCCAGTTCTATCCACACCCATGTAAATGGTAAGTATTCACCTTTCTGATGGCTGAGTAATATTCCATTGTATATATATAAACCACATCTTCTTTATCCATTCACCTATCAATAGACATCTTGTCTCCTTTCAAAGTTTGGCTATTGTGTACATTGCTGCTATGAACATTGGGGTGCAGGTGACTCTTCATTTCACTACATCTGTATCTTTGGGGTAAATACCCAGTAGTGCAATTTCTGGGTTGTAGGGTAGTTCTATTTTTAACTTCTTGAAGAACCTAAATACTGTTTTCCAGAGTGGCTGTACCAACTTGCATTCCCACCAACAGCGTAAGAGGGTACCCTTTTTTCCACATCCTCACCAACATTTGTTGTTTTCTGTCTTATTAATTTTAGCCATTCTGACTGGTGTAGGATGGCATTTCATTGTGGTTTTGATTTTTATTTCCCTGATGAAAGTGATGTTGAGCATTTTTCCATGTGTCTGTTAACCATTTGTATGTCTTCTTTGGAGAACTGTCTGTTCATGTCTTCTGCCCATTTCTTAACTGGATTATTTGTTTTTTGGGTGTTGAGTTTGATAAGTTCTTTATAGGTCTTGGATACTAGCCCATTATCTGACATGTTATTTGCAAATATCTTCTCCCATTCTGTGGATTGTCTTTTAGTCTTGACTGTTTCCTTTGCTGTGCAGATTTTATCTTGATGAAGTCCCAACAGTTCATTTTTGCTTTTGTTTCCTTTGCCTTTAGAGACATGTTTAGCAAGAAGTTGCTGTGGCTGAGGTCAAGAGGTTGCTGCCTGTGTTCTCCTCTAAAATTTTGTTGGATTCCTGTCTTACATCTAGGTCTTTGATCCACTTTGAGTTTATCTTTGTGTATAGTATAAGAAAATGGTCCAGTTTCATTCTTCTGCAAGTGGCTGTCCAATTTTCCCAGCACAATTTATCGAAGAAACTGTTCTTTTTACATTTCAGTACTGAATTCTGTTAGAGTTTACAGGACAGTGGCTGATAGCCATTCTCAAATTGCTGATTTAGTTGAATGTTATATGTGTGCTCATAGCTTATGCTAATGACAGAAAAATACTGTAAGTGAAACCTATATATAAATGAAAACTTATGTTTTAAGTGTTTGTGTACCTAAGGGTTTATATCTTGGGAGTTAACATAGTGCAGTGGTATATGCATGGGAATTAGAGTCTGGGTTTAGGTGCTGGTTTTTGAATTCTGTGTCTTTGAGCAAGTTACTCAGTGTAAGCCTAGTCCAATACTATAGGGTGGTTTTGGTAATTGTGTGAACTAGTGTACATTAAATACCCGCACAATGCAAAGACACAATCAGTACTGGTTCATCTTTCCTCATTTAGTCCATCAGTTTTCAATCACTGGACAAGCCTTTGAAGATGGGAGATATAAGGTGGTTTCCATAATATTAAATTATGCTGTAAAGTAGCTTTACGTAACTACCCACTCCTGCCCAAGTTTCCCTTGAAAGTCCCCAGTGAAGTCTTGGGGTTGTATGGGTAATGTAGGAACTCCCTTCTGCTTCTACAAGACTCTAATATTTCTTGCAGCTATTTAGAAGTGGAAGAAAGATTGTTCTGCTTATCTATTATTGATTAAAAAACCACCTAAAATCATAAAAATTATATGGGGTCAGAAATTCAATTGGGGCTTGGCTGGGTGGATTCTTCTCCTCCATGTGGTATTGAGTAGGGCCACTTGGTGGTATTTAACTTGTGGCATGGATGATCTGGGGTTCTAGAAGTCTTCATTCATACATCTGGCACATTGGTAGGTACAGTTAGAAGGCTAGGCCCACGTGGGTCTCTCTTCCTCCCCATGTAGTCTCAGGACCTCCCCACATGGTCTCTCCAGCAAGGTAGCTGGACTTCTCACATAGTAGCTCAGGGCTCTAAGATCAGTGGTTCCAAGGGACAGGAGGTGGATCTGTCTGCCTCTTAAGAGCCTGGGCCCAGAACTCGGGATATTTACTTCTAGCATATCCTATTGGTCACAGAAGTCACAGAGCCCTCCCAGATTCAAGAGTAGGGGACACAGACCCTACCTCTCCATGCAGAGTGGCAATAATTTGTCATGAAAGCATTTGAATACCATATGTTTGAAGTGACTATATGTCAAAGGGGCACAATGCAGATTTCGAATAAGCACAGTTATGTGCCAGATACTTTGTTGGAATAGCTGATTACTTATAGATCTGCAGCTGCAGCTGTTCCTTGTACTTCCGCATTCCATTACTTGAGAGGAAAAGGTATACCTGGAATCTGCCTTCACTTTTAGTTCTGTGAATCACTTCATTACACTTTGATCTCTGACATCCCTGATCTGGTGGAGATGTAATCCTTTACTCACATATTACTCAGATCTCTATATAACTCACCACTTCTGGGAAATCTTTCCTAGACAAAACAGGAATAGCCAGCTTTCTCTCTCTCTCTCTCTGCTGGAGAGATGTGTACTGTGTCTTTAAAACTTTTCCAAAATTCAGAACAAAGAGAATTGAAGGCATGCTCCAGTAAACTGCACTATGTTAAAAAAAAAAAAAAAAGAGGGATGAGTACTCTTAGGTAACAGTGTTACACTTCACAATTTTCAATCAAATTTAATTTCTTAGTTGTTACAGTTAGAGATACCTCAGACGCTAATCCTTTTTAGCAGGTTAGTTGTTGCTGTCTCAGTAGCTTTGGAAGGTAGCAAGCAGCAACCAAGATTAATTATATTTTAGGTTAATTGTATGTGTTAATTATAGTTAATTATACTATACTATATTTCAAAACTTAGAGGGTGGGTCTTATTGTTAATAGGGCTTACCATGCATAACAGTTCTAGTTAGTCTTTTTGTTATGGTGTGAATAGATAAGAAACTTAGAAAAATGAAGCAACTAATCACTTTCCTTTTAAAAAGTCAAAGTTCAGTCACCCAGAAAAACTTAAATAGCTGATACATTTATGCTTCTTTCAGACTGTGGAACACAAAAATAAGCATACTCTGACTGTAAAACTGAGTATATTTAGGGTAAACATGTCCCCAAACTTCACTTACTGTCTTATGAACAAATGTACTTAAAAGTATTACTGTCTCTAAAATGACACTGAGGTTTTACTGAAGTCAGGAAAATCATAGAAATTTTTATTCTAGCCTAAAACGTGCTAGTAGGAACCCGAGGGAATTATGTGGCTATTTGTAAGCTAATCAAGAGTCCTTAAACTCCATTATACAAATGATGCACTTCCCCCTTTGTATTGGGTCTAATGGCTTCACTCTTCAATAAAGCTGGATCCTTGGGCACACACTCAGGAGACATCCAGTGGTTTAGAGATAGATTGCTTTGGGGGCATTGGAGCAGCTGAGGGACTGAATTACACTACTGAGAAAGGAAAAAGGAGGACACTTCTGGAGTTAAAATAAGACAGAATGCATCTTTGGAGGACATAGTGCCTGGAGACTGGCAGAATTCTCAAAATCTCAGACTAACACATACTTTTCAGTTTTCATTTGTATTTTGGAGGTGCTCTAGAAAGCTTAGACAAAAATAATTGAATTCAAGTGTACAGTGCGTTTTTAGCCAGCCCATATACAGGAAATTCTCTGTTGGTGTAGGAACTGTTCTGATGTTCTTTCCATAAAGATCGCTGCTATTCCCCCTAGGTCAGGATGCGGGGGAGGAGTTAGTGAAGAGCCCCTAATTTTATTTATCTCAGTCCACACTCTAAAAGCATTTCAATCATTTTGAGTTTCCATAACGTTTGAGGAGAGTTTGGGGTGTTTGTGTATGTTGTGGGCAGTGTCTGGCATTTTGCAAGAGACTGATGAGCAGTAAGTAATGACAATCAGCACATCTCCTTTGCCAGTAGACCAGGAAGATCGCTGCTCTCCTCTCAGCAAAAAGCAAACTAATAAAAAGGGATTCGGGCCAACCTCTCCTTTCCGCTGCAGCTTCTTGTTATTTACTCTGGCTTAATGAATGGCCACCAGCTGGCAGACACAACAGCTTCATAATATTTGCACACAATTTGTTTGGGTCGGTTTTTCATTTCTCTCTCCGCTTGAAGCTGGGATTACCCGGAGGAGAATTCAGAGAAACTCTGGAGACAGAGGAGCGGAAGATTTCGTTTTCCAGTGATTTCTGGGAGGAAATTTGGGACGGGCAGGGTGACATCGGGTACCATTTGGTTAAGGTTTAAAAAAAAAAAAAAGTCATCCAGTGTGGGGGCCAGGTGGCTCTTCGGTGGGAGGGCCGCGCAAGACGAAACCAGCTTTGGGGAGAAGAGGGAGAGAGAACGAGAGCAGGGCTAATGAATGAAGGCAATTCCGCTGAGCCTCCCAACCCCGTGCTCCCACCCCCCACCTAACTGCGGGACGTTGCCTCGGAAGGAAAGCCCCGGAATCCCGAGCCAGCCTCACGCGGGGGCTTACCGGAGCCCGCGGAGCGGCGCGCGGCGGCCGAGGCGGCGGGCGCCTGTCCCTTTAAGGGGCCGGTCTCCGGGCACCGCGGGCCCAGACGCCGGGACGTGCCCGGGGCCGCCCCGCCCCGAAGCTGCCCGTTTCC
>LNAC01000145.1:1444777-1624905 GCA_002007465.1 Ailurus styani | reverse complement strand
GGTAGGCCTCGGGCGCCGGGTTGTCGCGGCCGGTGGGTTCCGAGGGGCCGCTTGGCCTCGCCGGGGCGCCTAGGGCCCGACCCCGGCTCCGCGGCGGCGCTTGCGAGCGCGGCCCGGGAGTCTCCTGGGGGACGTCTCCCGGTGCGAGGTTGGCCGGAGAGGACCCGGGGGTGACCGAGGCGCCTATTTTTAGCTGGGCCTCAGGGCCCCCAGGAGGAAGGCGGATTACCGCCTCCGCGGCCGGTGGACAGAGGGAGCCCGTCTCCGGCGGCGTCCCTGGGCCGGAGCTGGGCCATGCTTACGCCATGCTGGAATTTCAGTTCTCCCTGTCCCTCCGGATACTTAGGGAACCGGCGCTGGCCCCCGTCCCAGTGCCCCTCCCACCGCCGTGTGCGTGTCCCCGGGTCCCGGTGAGGGGCGGTTGGGGCTGCGAAAGGGGCGTGAGGGGAGTTCGGAAAAATGTGTGGACCGCCCTCGAGCCGGGGGAAGTTATCCCTTCCTCTCCCCGAGGGGTGTGTCTTCCGTAGTGGTTCCCCCTCCCCCCTTCGGTTTCCAACAATGAGATTTTTGGCGTTGGGGAGCTCGGCCGAAAACCCAACCGGCAGCCTAGAAAAGTCGTTCGGTAATCAGACACCTGGTGTGGGATGTGCAGCGCCGCACGTTTGTCGTGAAGGAGCATGTGTGCACCAGAGACGGGGAGCTCCCAACGCGGGGAGCGGCATCCTAACCTCGTCCAGCAGCAGCTTGATTAGGTTAAAGAGCGGGCTGTTTAATTTTAGCCATTCCTTCTCCCGGGAGGAAGGAGGAATCGAAATTCGTATTTGGGCCTGTAGCAGAGAAGGATTCCATAGCTGACATGTAAATATGCACTGCCTAAAGAGCTAATTGTTTAAAGTTGTGGGATTTTTTGAGATGCTTTGTGGAAAGTCCTGAAAATTTTAGACACCCGTGCCCTGCTATAGATAAATACTTTGAGGTGTACGAAACACTTTGAATTGCGTAGGAATTGGTATAAAGTTTGAGTTCTTGCTAAATTAGGTTGGTTGCACTTGTTCTACCTCACCTAGCTGGCAAATGGCAACTCTGTCTCCAGCTTGGCTAAAACGGTTGCTAGCAAGACTGGGATGATCTTCCCAAGAATAACACTGAGTGCTCTGGAGTCGGTTTGTATTTGGGGTAGACGTATTTTGTTATAGACTTTCATATTTACTGTGTTCTCTGATAAACAAGCTTCCCCCCTTCTCCCTTTAGCTTAGGATCTAACAAGAAATAGCTGGGCTTATTGTAGTTCTAAGAAAAGTTAATTTCCCTCTGTAACATTGAATTAGAAATGACTTTTCTAATTTTGCAGCATGAGCAGTCATAAATTATCTGTCAGGTGTGCTTGGAGAATGAGGTGTTCTGTTTACCTTTCTGAGACTCATACCGAAACTTAAAATATTAGAAAGCCTTATGAAAAATTTTTGTTAATGTATTAAGCACTTTAAAATTATAAAGGATATCAAGTATTATTTAACCTTGGTGACTCAGGGTCAACATTATGGAGAACCATTAATTTATGATTTTGTTCCCAAGCTTGTTTTTTCTATATCATCCCTTAGTATCAGCGTCTCTTCTGCTTGGTGATGTTAAATGTTTTCTTGGGTCTCTCACTCCAGATCTTCCAGTTTGTAGGCCTTAATCTACTTTCAGTAGGAAAAACATTTTAATAAATAGATGTTAAATAACAGTCAATATGGCTTTTCTAAAGGGCCTAAGAAGTGAAGGCTTTTTTGAGGCTTCTAAAGGACTCATGTTAAAATTTTTACTGTCATTGAAGTAAAAACCGAATTTTACTTGAAAAGATATGGAATATGTATTTTTACTTGAATATTATTTTTGTATAGGGAGGAAAGTTTTAATCTAAAATATCTCTAATGTTTGGGTTTTTTGGGGCTCTGACCTCTAATATGTAATAAAGAAATGAAGAGAAATCATGCTTTGCAGGAACATTCAAATATTTGAGGATAACATCTTATAAGCTGCTTGTTCTTGTACTGTTTATGTTTTTAAATATTTCAGAGGTAAATCCGGAGTATACTTAGAGGTTAGGAGCAAGTAACTGGTTCTTTATAAATGCCATCGATTACTCTTATGCATAGAGTTGGGTTTTATTGCTTTCTCTTTCAGTTTTTGTGAACATGACTTTGGATGTTCTGATCTTAAAAATGTAGTTTATGTGCGTATCAAAGGGAAAACATTGGTTTAGATAAAGAGTATAAGCTACTTTTTCTATAAACAAACAGGAAAAATCTTAAGTATGATGCATTAAGGAGTTTGATTAACTTAACCTACTGTATCTGAGCTCTAGAAGAAGAAATGACAATTTATAATTGTTTGCATGCCAGGCTGTTCCCTTGCTGTTTGAATGTTTTTTGGTCTTTGAGAGAAATAGCAGTGCAGACCATTTAGGCTACCCGCTCCCCCCACCCCCCCCACCCCATAGGCTTTAATGTTAAAAAGATAGGCAAAATGTACTTTTAGTACTAAGCCTAGTTTTAGTAGAGACTCCAATAGGAGATAGAGTATTCCTAGGAATTTTAAAAGAAATGTTCCACTCCTTTCGAAAAAGTCGTGAGTGATTTAGTATTTTACATATCACTTTTACTACAAGTGGATTAAGAACTTTTAACTTAAATCTGGTTTCAGCAAAGTGATTTGTACAGTAAGTAGAACTTAATTTGTTTATACTCTCCCCTCCTTCCAGGACATTGTTTTTTGGGTTTCTCTCCTAATTGCTTTGCTCTTTCTGCCTTATGATTCATCCTCTACTCTTGAAGTAGAAGTGCTCAGTCCTTGGTTCACTTTTCTTTTTATACTCCCCTGGTGATCTCATCCAATGTCATGGCTTTAAATACCTATATGCTGATGGCTTCCATATTTATATCTCCAGCCCAGGCTTTCCTTCTGTACTCCAGACAACCTGTTCTGCATTTCCGCTTGTAGGTGAAGTAGTCAACTCAAAGTGAACTTCCATTTTTCCCTTTAAAACTGCCTCAGGTGCAGTGTTCGCCATCTCATTTGATGGCAGCTCCATCCAACATTCAGGCAGAAGAAAAGTTGGAGTCATTCCTGACTTCTCTTTTTGATCTTTTACACTTGGCATTCATTCTTGGCTTTATCTTATCCTGGAAATATATCCAGAATCTGGTCACTTCTTACCACCTGTATTGCTCGCTAGGTTGGTCCAAGCCATCTTATCTTTAGCCTAGAGTTCTGCTATTAACCTTCTGACTGGCCTTTCTGCTTCTTCCCTAGCTCCCTCTGGTCTTTTTCAACTTAGCAAACAGATCATATCATTTCTCAAAACACTGCAGTGACTTCTCATTTGCAGAGTAAAGGCCAAAGTCCCTATAGTAAGTCCCTAACTTACTTCTCAAGTTAGCTACTACTCTGCCCGCTGCTTATTTCTCTCCAGCCCCACTTGCTGTCTTAAGGCCTTTAAATTGACTGTTGTCCCTCCTTGGATAGGGACTTTGTCCCTAAGGTATCAGCATGGCCAACTCTCTAGTCTCCTTCAAATCTTTGTTCTTCAAATGTTTTTTCAAAAGATCTATCTTACTGCTTTATTTAAAGCTGCACTGCCTTGGAGCCCCTGGGTGACTCAGTTAGTTAAGCACTCCACTCTTGGTTTTGGCTCAGGTCCTCACCTCAGTGTGGTGATGCAGCCCCCCTAGTGGGGCTCCAAGCTCAGTTGGGGAGTCTGCTGGAGATTCTCTCTCCCTTTCCCTTTCTTTCTCAAATAATAAATAAATGAATCTTAAGAAAAAAATAAAGCTGCACTCCCCTACTTAATGAATCTTATATCCTGCTCTGTTTTCTCCATGGCACTTGCCACCTTCCAACATACTATATAACTTCCTTGTTGATTGTGTTCATTGTCTCTCCTCTCTGCCCCCAATACATACTATAATGTAACCTCCGTTACATTACAGCACTTTTTGTCTGTTTTGTTTATTGATGGATCCTCAGGGTCTCCGGCAGGTGTTCAGTAAAGATTTATTAAATATCTGTTCATTGTAAGTTAATTAAATCCTTATCCTGCAGTTTCTTACTGTGCTGGATACCTCATTCTTGAATACATGGGGTTTTCAGTTTGCTCCTTTCCTAGGAACAGAGAACAGAAGACAAGTGGCAGCAGGCTTTTGGGAACCCCTTGTTGGAGGTAGTGTTGTTAGAGTGTTGTGGAGATCTTCTGCACCTTCCCTGTGCAATTAGGACCTTTGGTTAGGTAATTTAAAAAGTTGGTTAAAACAAGAACTCATATCTGCGTACCTTAAGTGTTTTGTTTTAACTTAAAACCTTTATTTTTGTCTTTTTATTTGGATCAATCTCTTTTAGTAGGGGTTACTGATCTTTTTTTCTATAAATTATACCCTAAAAGCATTGCCTATGGTTTCTAGTGTTGGTTTCTTTAAAATGGAATGAAAATGTAGGCTCTGGGAAACTTTCCAAGTTAAAAATCATTCTAGATTTTCCACTCATTCATTAAGGACTTCCAAAAGATGTAACTTAGTTTTTATAGAAATAACAGCTTCTGTTTTTATTCTTCTATTTAATGAATTTATAGAAATAAATGAGTATATAGGAGAGTAGACTGCTCGCCAGAAACATTTAGCTTTCTGTGGACACTAACCCTTGTATTTTACCAAGGGGAGAAATGTCATTTACTCCAGTGAGAGAGATCTTTTAAGATAGCTTCATATTGAATAGTTCATGGGGGCTATAGGATCCTAGGTGCCTACCATTACTGGAGGAAAATGTCCTTTATCCATCCACATTTCTTTATTTTGACTGGTTAGTAACATTTATGATTAGTTACCCGAACTTACATGATTTTCAGTAATTTTCTATCGAGACCTGATGTTATGCTACATTCTCACTGGAAAATGTGGGGCAATTATTACTTATTTTTGCAGATGAGTCATTGAAGTTGCCAGGGAAACAGTCTGGCCTGGTGTAATAAGCTGGAAGTCAGTACTTAGGAGACCTACATGTCTTAAAACTTTAATAACTCCAAGATTTTATGCAAGTTTCTTTTTTCTCAGTACTTGATATAATGTATGGTGTAATGGAAAAACATGGTAGGGACTCTGAAAAGCTTAACTTTGGTCTCGCTAGTTAGTACCACTTACTGTATGTGTGAACTTAACTATCTTTCTTAACCTGCTTAAGGCTCTTTTGCCTTGCTTGTATTATCTTACTAGTTCTACGTTAAGTGACAGCTAATTATTAGAGTACTGTAAGTCTCTGTAAACACTTTACGTACAGTACCATATTTAATCCTTTCAAACAGTTTTATGAAATAGGTACTATTGGGTGGAAACTAGGAAGACAGGTTAAATAATTTGTCCAAAGAGCAGCAAGAAAGGAGGAACCTGAATGTGAACTGAGGTATTCTGACCCTAGAGTCTATCCTCACTCATTGAACTATTTTGTAAGTATGCTTTCCGAAAATAGAAGGAAGGAAAGATGGAAGGAAGGAAGGAAAGAAGTGCTTGGATGCCTCAGTTGGTGGAGTGTGCTGCTCTTGATCCTGGGGTCATGAATTCAAGCCCTATGTTGGGTGTAGAGATCACTTAAAAATAGGGGTGCCTGGGGCGCCTGGGTGGCTCAGTGGGTTAAAGCCGCTGCCTTCGGCTCAGGTCATGATCCCAGGGTCCTGGGATAGAGGCCCGCATCGGGCTCTCTGCTCAGCAGGGAGCCTGCTTCCTCCTCTCCTCTCTCTGCCTGCCTCTCTGCCTACTTGTAATCTCTCTCTCTCTGTGTCAAATGAATAAATAAAATCTTTAAAAAAAAAATAGGGGTGCCTGCATGGGGTTTCCTGCTTAGCTCAGCGGGGAGCCTGCTTCTCTCTCTCCCTCTGCTGCTCCCCCATTTGTGCACTCTCACTCTCTGTCAAGTGAATAAACCTTTAAAAAAAAATAAAAATAAGGCACTGTCCATGTGCAATTATCTGTTAGGTGTTAGAAAGCTACGTTAATGTTATAGATTTTTTTCTCCCAGAGTTAGAGGATTGGCTCTCAATGTTAGTGACTTAAATTTGAGAACTTGAAATTTTTTAAGTGGAGGAAATAGAGAAAGCAACTTTAAATCAGATGCCGTAAAATGTTTTATGTAGAAAATAGATTGATCATTCTAATCTAAGAAATTTTTCCAGTTTTCATTTCTTTGACTGTGTGTTATGAGTTACTGCCATGTGCTCTTGTAGGCATTGCTCATTGGTTATATCAGAAAGGCCAACCCTTACCACCCTGCCTAAAATACTCTATTTTTGTCTCAGCCTTCTTTTTCTTCATTGATCAGTTACTACCTACCATTATAGTGTGTGCTGATTTATATTGCTTGATAGCTGTCTCACCTATGAGAATATAAACACTATGAAGTAGGAACTTTGTCCTTTACCTCTGAACTCTATCTCTAGTAGGTGGTGGTCAATTCAATGAATGAACGAATTGCTTGATTGAACGTGATGAGGACTCACTGAGCCTTCTGCTCATCATTTATACCATTCTTCTCTTTTAGCAAGGCTAGTTGATTTACATGAAATGCCACGTAAAATGAGACTTCCAGAATAAGGATTTCAGGGTTACTCTTGGGAGCGGAATGGAAAGCTATTTAATACATGAATTTTAGCAAAAATATATCTGTGCTTAGTACCAGTTAACTTTGTTGATCAGTAATGTAAGTGTTCTGAGTAAAATGTGTACGTAATTTAGTGATTACATGTGTTTAGATCTAGTTGTCTTTGAAATAAACTTGAACAAGTTAAGCTGTACATTGAAAGCTCCCAAGTGTTCTGAATGCTATGCTGCTGAACATTTCAGATGTTTCCTTACATTTTTAATATCCACACACAGGTTGATTTCATTTATGTTGCTTCTGACCTGTACTTAGTTTATTGGGAACCCATATTTATTTGAAAATAATTCTTTTTACAGTTTCCATAACCTGAATGTATGAGGTTGACTGACAGTTATGATTTCTGTGATGTGAATTTCTCAAGCTTGTCATATCATTTGGTACTCTTCATTTCTGGGTACAGTTTCAGGTACTATGTTGCATAAAATTGTGGTTGGTACACTGTTCTGATGGATGGGAGTAATTTCTTAAATTGCTTTCAGTTTGACCTAGATGTTAACTGTAATTTTAAGTTTAAATTGGATCCTTTGTAAAAGTGACTTAGTCCTTTGTTCCTTTGGTGGTTGCAGGTGGGGGAGTGTCCAAAAAATTGCATTTAGTTTTAAACTGAATGAAGTCTTTCTGAATTTGAAGTTTTTGGAGGACTTTTCAAGTAAAATCCACACTTAAGATTAGCCTTGGAAGTTTATGTAAAATATAACCGATGCATTTACCTTGTCTGATGGGGGTAGGGGAGAAAAGAAATATTTTATAAAATAACTATAAAATGGGCAAGGCTGAATTCTTGTCTGCTTGTCTGGCATTATTTATCTGGCATAAATTGAATAATTATATCCTATATTCTTTCAGTTTTATTTAAGCAAAATGTCCTAGCAGCATTTAAAATAACATACTACCTTTTTTTTTTTTTAAAGATTTTATTTTTTTAAGTAATCCCTATGGGCTTGAATTCACAACCCCGAGATAAAGAGTCAATCACTCCACTGACTGAGCCAGCCAGGTGCCCCTAAAATAACATGTTACTTTTTGTGTAAGGAGTTTTAGTTACTACTTTGGGTTACTATATTTGATTTCTTAAGGTAGCTTTGTGGTAGGTCAGGAAAACCCTAGGTATTTTTGGTAAAGATTTTAGAAATTTCTTATTTTATATTTGAAGTAATTGCTTTTTTCGGGGGGGGGAGGAGGATTTGTTTCAAAGTTTAACTTTCTATAAGTATTTAGCACTGTCAAAATTGTATACATTTAATAAGGAGGGAAGTATATGCCTGTTTGCTTGTTAGTTTTAAATTATGTTTACCTCTTTGTTCTTGTCATCTTTTTATTTTGTTGAAAGTTAAAACAAATACTGAGGGGCGCCTGGGTGGCTCAGTCAGTTGAGTGTCTGCTTTCTGCTCAAGTCATGATCTCAGTGTCCCAGGATTGAGCCCCACATCAGGCTCTCTGCTCAGCGAGGAGTCTTCTTCTCTCCACCTCCCTTCCCTACCATTCCCCCTGCTTGTGTGGGCTTGCTTGCTCTCAAATCAAACAAATACTGAATGATTCAGATGCACAAGAGATTATAGAATGTGTACAATTTAAATATGAAAGAAATACCCTTGTACCAAATACCTGTGTACCTTTCATTCAGCTTTATTTTAAAATTTTTTCTTTTAAAATTAAGTAAAAAATAGTAATAAATAAATATATATATTTATATTTTTATAAATATATATTTATTTATAATTTATATATTTAAATTTATATATTTTATATATTAAATTCATAGTAATTAAAATTATATATTAATAATTAAATAAATTTGTATTAATTAAATTTATATATTTATTTATAAATAAATAAAAAATTTTAAAGTAAAAAATTAAGTAAAAAATACATAAAAATAGTATTTATAAGATATATGTAAGATAAAGTAAGGATACAATGAACAGCCTTGTACAAAATCCCCAGTTCAAGAACATTATCCTAACTTTTAGTTTCTTTTCTTTTTTTTTTTAAGATTTTATTTATTTATTTGATAGAGAGATCACAAGTAGGCAGAGAAGCAGGCAGAGAAAGAGAGGAGGAAGCAGGCTTCCCGCTGAGCAGGGAGCCCAATGTGGGGCTTGATCCCAGGACCCTGAGATCATGACCTGAGCCGAAGGTAGAGGCTTTAACCCACTGAGCCACTCAGGCGCCCCAAACTTTTAGTTTATGTGCTGTTTCACCCCAGATGTAACCATTATATTTGCCACATATATATTTATACCTAAAATATTTATTGTTTTTGAACTTTTTGTTTTGTTTTTGAACTTCAGAAAAGAGATCCTTCTGTATGTTTGTTCTGTATGTATGTTTATTTGCAGCTTCCTTTTTACCCTCAGCTTTATGGTCCTGATATTCTTCCACCATGTTATATATAGCTCTAATTCATTCACTTTCACTGCGGGGTGGAATTTTGTTGTATGAATATTTTTCATTTTATTACCTGTTCATGTGCATTTAGGTTGTTTCCACTTTTGCTATTATAAAAAATATGCTGTGAACACCCTTTGTAGGTCTGTTGGTACACTTGCATACATAAATGTCTCCAAGGTGGTGTTTTAAAAAACATTTTTGTTACTACTTACCATAATAAATTTTACATTATGAGACTTAGTACATTATCAGATGTGCCACATCTATAACAAAAAAAGTTCAAGAAGAAATACCTATGTGGTGCTAGTCCATTTCATTAAAAATAAGAATAGTGATTAAGACCCACTAAGTTGATTTTTCTGCTACCCACTAGTGAGCTAAGATTTGGAGTTTAAGCATATTGTTTTGGAGCTCTTGTTTACACTAGGAGTGGTTGCTGAATAGTTGGAGGAGTGCATTTTCAGCTTTATTAGGTAGTGCCAAAATGTTTTCCAGTGGAGTTGTACCAGTTTATTTCCCTCACTAATACATATATGTGTTGGGTCACATTCTTGCCTATACTTGATGATTGGCAAATGCTAAAGTTAGATACCCTAATGAAATGATAGCCTGTAGGTTTTGCATTTCTGCTTACTGAGAGGAAACATCTTTTCTGATGTTTGCTGGCCATTTTTTTTTCCCTTTTCTCAGAATGGCTGTTTATTTTTCTGTTGGGTTTTTCTTTTTGATTGAGAGAAGTTCTGTATATGTTCTGAATATTAATTCTTTGCTGATTAGTATCACAAATGTCTTCTCCCACTTTGTGGCTTCTTCTTCTTCTTTTTTTTTTTTTTTGCCTTATATATTGTTTTAGTAAAAGTTCAAAATTTTAACTTAGTTGAATTTATCAGTATTCTTTTATGATTTATACTTTGTGTCTTAAGAAATCCTTCCCTACTCCAGGTTATAAAGATATTCTTACATGTCCTTTTATGTTGCCTTTCACAATTCTTTGCCTGGAATTGATTTTTGTTCTCTTTTATGCTACTGTTTTCTTTTCTCTAAAATTTTATTGCTCAGCATTTGTTTGTTTTTTTTAAGGCTAAAATGTGTGAATTTACTAGATGCTTTGAAGTTAAGTCTTTGAGTTACAGTTTTTATGCACTGTCCACAGCTTGCATTTATAGAGTTGTAATTATGTAAGAATGTTAAAGTATGGATAGAGTTTAAAGTACAGATAACTTTGAAGTCTCCATTCACCCCATGTGACTTTATGAGATTTGTGAACATTTTAGTGATGCCAGTGTTTGCATATGGTTTCCTTAAGTTATGGACATTTGTTGTGAAGCAATCTGGTTAATTATTTCCTTAAGTAGCAGCTCTTTGTGCTTGATATTTTGCAGTTTCACCACAGTGCATTGTAAGTGTGGACAAACTTCTATATATCCAACTAGTACTAAGAGTATACATATACTCTGAGGAATCTGATCTTCAAGTTAGGAAAATTCTCAGCTCTTTAAATATAGCTTCTGTTATTTTCATTTCTCTTTTGAAAGACCTAAGTTGGGGTCTTTGTATCTTAATTTTTTTTTTCAGTTTTTTTCTCTTTATTTTTCTATGCCTCATACTACGCGAATTTAGTACTATGTAGCAGTTTACCAGTACTACTATATTAAGTGTAGACTTTATCTTCTCTGTTGGGTCTGTATTGCTCTTACCTACAGTTTTCTTAGATTTGGAGTTGTTTTTTCATATATATCTGTCTTTTTCAGTTCTTTCTGTTTTTCTATAATCTTTTTTGCTACTTTAAAGAAGGAGTCTCTTATCTCTCTGACATCTTCAACATGTTCAAATTTAAAAATCTTTGTGAAGACTTTCGTAGAACTAGTACCATTTGGGTGTTAATTTTTTTATTAGGCACCCCACCCATCATTAAATTTCTTCCTGTGGTTTGGAATTTTGGTTTGTTAGGCTTATTTTGAGTGGAGGTTTTTTAAACTTTTTTTCCATCAGTGCTCACCCCTGTACCCCTCTTTCTACCTCTTTCCAAGTTANAAAAAAAAAAAAAAAAAAAAAAAAAAACCAAAAAAAAAAAAAAAAAAAAAAAAAAAAGTGGATAGATGTTTTTAATATGCAGTCATGTACTAAGAAGGAGATGATTATATATATTGCTCTTATTAAAAGGATGAAGTCTAAAAAGTGGTGACTAGTTATGGGGGAAGAAAGATAGTGTAGAAAAGCACAAGGGTATAATCTATGCTTTGAATTTTTCTTTTTCTGAAGACTTGACTTTGGAGCCATTTAAATATTTTACATAATTATTAAACAAAAATTTAAAGATCTGTAAAAGTCAAAAGTAAAATGAAGCCACTGAATCTTACTTGTATTCACTTGGTGGACACCAGAGTGAACTATGCCACGTGACTTTAAAACATGATACTTGAATGTATGTCCCAATTAGAATATACCCTAGGAAGAGAATGGAGGAGGGATGGCAAAAAGGAAAACAAATCTTCAACTATTATAATGATAATTTTGGTAGTAGTGTGTACATTGTTGTTCCAGTACTGAGTAATGTGTGCATTGTGGGCTAAATGAAATGAGTGATTACATTGGTATTATCGAAAACAGACTTTTAACACTGTTGAAAACTGATGTAGTGTTGAGGACAGTGAAATTAAAAAAATCCCATAGTACTAAATTTGAATGAAAGGATCTGTAGGAGTCATGCAATAATTTAGCTTATTAAAAATGTATGCATTTTCTGGCCCCAAAGACCTAGAAACAATGATTAACCCAGTAGCAAAAAACACTCCTGGTGCCTGTATTATGGTCTTTAAATAACTTTCATAATAAAAATAAACTAGTGCTTAGAATGGGCATTTTCTAAGGCAGGAATTGTATGAGATGAACCTATAAATTAATGATTAATTTCTGTGTTAAAATATTACTACAGGGTTAGAAACAACACATTTTTTATACAGCACACATTTAAAACAACACACATTTATTATACTATGGTTTCTGTCGGTCAGGAATTGCTTAACTGGGTCCTCTGCTTAACTGGGTCTATCTATAGTGTTCCACAAAGCCGCTATTACCATGTTGACCAAGACTGGGGCCCCACCTGAAGCTTAGCTAGGGGAAGATCTGGTTCCAAATTTATGTGATTGTTGGTAGCTTTTGGATCCTTGAAGATTGCCCAAGTGAAAGCCTCAGTTTGTTGTTGGTTGCTGTCTAGAAAGCTGTTCTTATCTCCTTGCGGTATGGCCCTCTCCATAGGCAGCTTAGAACATGGCAGCTTGCTTCTTCAGAGCTGTTAAGGGAGAGAAAGCGTGTTCTAGTAACATGGGTTACAATCTTAGGTAATGTAATCATGTATATGTGAGGCGACTTAGATCATGTCACCTTTGGCCTTCTTTATTGATTAGAAGCAAGTCACAGGACTCACACATAACAGGAGACTGACTGTACAAGGGTGAGAACACCGTGAGGCAGGGGCCATGGGGACCACTCTAGTGTGTTTGCCACAGCCTAGAATTTACCCGAAGCAATAGAGAGGCCCCAAACTATGAGGGTAGTGTCAAAACAACCCAGGAACCATTCTGAATAATATCTCATTGGCAAAAAGGGGGGGAATTTGAATATCAATAGATAGTAATTACTGAATTGAGACCAATCAGATGTTTAACCTGTGAATTCAAGATACTAAAAACATTTAAAAAAAACCCTTTAATTAGTGTTATTGGACTAGCTTATTGACAACTGGTAAATAAAGAAAAAAATAAACATTTGTCCTACTCATATGATTTGTGTCTCAGGGTAACCAAGTAGAGCAGGAGAGAAATTTCTATAGATGTATTCTACCTAATCAAGAAAGAATAATAGAATACACCATTTTGTATCTCTTAATAATGTCTAGGCAAAGATCATCAGTAGCTGCTGTTGTCACTACAAAGGGATAGACATCTGGACATTAGATGCATACTTTTAGAAGTATGCCATGCTATCTATGCCATAATCATACACCCAAGTCATAATTTTGAATCTGATGTAGCCTTTATTATTTTTTTAAAGATTTATTTATTTGAGATAGAGCAGAAACGAGAAGGAGCAGAGAGAGAGAGAGAAACTTAAGCAGACTCACGCTGAGCACGGAGCCTGATGTGGGGCTCGATCTTATGACCCTGAGATGGGGACTTAAGCCGAAACCAAGAGTCGGTCACTTAACCAACTGTACAACCTAAGCGCCTCCTGATGTAGCCTTTAAATTTACCAATTTATAGGGAATAAAAGGACAAAAAAACTTGTTAAATACTATGAAGATGCCATCAACAAAATTCATACTGGGAATCCCTAAAGGACTAACTGACTTTTCCAACCCCAAATTCTAAGAATGATAAACTGAATAGTAAAAAGAGAAACCAAGATGATAAATGAATCAATCAACAAAGAATAACTGAAAAGTTATTTATAAAGCAGTTGGATTGTTGTGAATACTGGCTTAATACTTGATATTAAGGAGTTAATTTAAAATTTGCTGTGAGACTAGATGTTTTGTCCTCTTTCCAGGTTCAGAGCTCTTACGAAGTTGTAACTCTAGGTAATAGGTTTGCAGCCTAATTATTTTTCATCTCCTTTCTCTTCCTCTTCCCTGTCTCCACTTTCCCCTCCTCCTTCCTGTCTGCACAACCTGTGCAAATCCTATTCCCATTCCTACCCCTTGGTGTCAAGTAGTGAATCTGGTTCAGTTCTGTTGCTGTTACCTACAGGAGCTGAATTTCTGACCTTTTGCCTACGGTAGAGCGAGTATCTGGTCATCTCCATTCTTTCTTTTCTACACTGTATTTAGGTATTGGTTACTGTTTTGGATTTTATTTTTTCTGACTTGGAGATGTTATTTTAGTTTTGAGTTCAGCCAAATCTTTGTTAATCTCTTCTTATGTTTAATCTATCATTTTAAATGTTTGGAATAGAACCATCCTTATTGGAAGTCTTCATCTTCATTTTTACCTATTATAATCCTGATTTGTTTTTTGATGCTCAGCTCACAGTGTCCTGACTGCTTTAGTTCTGTTATTTGTTCTCTTCCTTTGTGCAACTCTGCCTTCTTTTAATCTTGTTGGGTGTTTTTCAACTCTATAGAACAAATCTGATTTTAGTATCATACTAATTTGTTATGATTGCGATCAGTTAAAATCCATAAGCCTTGAGGTATGGTCCTTGTTCCTGCTAGTTGATATCACTCATCCTATGCTTCTTTAGTCTGTTTTGGAGTGTAGGTATCCTTTGCGAGTCTACCTGAGGCTGAATAATTTTTCTTTTCAAGGTAGAACTGGTATCTCCTGCTGTCTTAACTCTTGTTGTGCACTCTGGTTTCTCTTCAGATCATATCAGTCTTTTGCCTTTTAACTCTGTTGCTTGTTGCCTCAAACTCAGAATCAAATGTATGTATCCTTTATTTTTTTTTTTTAAAGATTTATTTATTTATTTGACACAGAGAGAGAGATTACAAGTAGGAAGAGAGGCAGGCAGAGAGACAGGGAGAGGAGGAAGCAGGCTCCCCGCTGAGCAGAGAGCCCGATGCGGGCCTCGATCCCAGGACACTGAGAACATGACCTGAGCCGAAAGCAGAGGCTTTATCCCACAGAGCCACCCAGGCGCCCTGTACGTATCCTTTAATGTCTTGAATTCATTCTTGAAAACTCTCCTGCTAAGTGAAAAACCATTACATGAAAACATATTTCCATTAGTTAAAATTTTTTTAAAAGATTATATTTATTTATTTGAGAAAGAGAGATTAGTACAAGTGGTGGGCAGAGATGGAGTGGGAGGGGGGTTCAGGGGAGAGGGAGAGCTTGGGAGAGTAGGAGTGGAGAGGTGAGGGAGAGCAGAGAGCCCAATATGGGGCTTGATCTGAGGACCCAAGGATCATGACTTGTGCCGAAGGTAGACTCTTAACCAACTGAGCCACTCAGGTGTCCCTCCATTAATTTTAATGGGAAATTATGCTGCTTTCCATTGCAACTGACCGACTTCATACATAAGAAAATATTAATTTAGCGGGACTTCTGGGTGGCTTAGTCGATTAAGTGTCTGCCTTCAGCTCAGGTCATGATTCCAGCGTCCTGGGATCAAGTCCCTCATTAGGCTCCTTGCTCAGTGGGGAGCCTGCTTCTCTCTCTGCCTGCTCTGCCTGCTGCTCCCCCTGCTTGTGCTCTCTCTCGCTCTGCCAAATCAATAAATAAAATCTTTTATAAATATTAATTTAGCAATGAAGATGAGTTTATGTAAATGTAAACTATTTGAAAATAAATATACTTTGAATGTAAAATGTTATTGATAAAATAAAGGTATATTGTACTTGCCAGAAGTGGAAGAGAAAACTTGGTGATGGTGGTAGTTGATGGGATGTTTACTTTTTGGAAAGTTTATTCTTTTTTACCATTTTCTTCACTCATGTCAGCTTTTTTGATGCTCAGGGTTATCTTGCATTTTGTCTGTACTTAAAAGTCAAATTGTGGCATAGATAAGCACCTTTAGGGGAATAAAGGCCAAGCAGAAGTCCTTTAAACACTGTGGAAATAGAACACAGGCAGAAAAGACTGAAGAGTTGTAGGAGATGATAGCTCTGCATTCCTCTTGGTATATATACAAAGCAAAACATTCTGAGTTCATCCAATTGTGTGTCGTTACATGGATACCTATATATAACTGGAAGCCATTATGTTGAATAAGCTTTTGAGTGTGTCTTTAGCTTAAATCATAATGTTGAAATTTCATTAAAATTCACAAAAATATTTATTTTGTGTACTCCCTGCAAAGCATGGAGACTGATGCTGGCATGACCTCACCACAATGGGATCATGACCTGAGCCGAAATCAAGAGTTGGACACTTAACCAACTGAGCCACCCAGGCATCCTTAAGAATCTTTTATGAAATATTTAGTTGGTTTATCCTTTGTTTTCCTCTTTTGAGATATTCTTACGTTCACATCATTATAAACTGGCAAGTCTTATTATCCAAGAAATTGATTAAAATGTTAGTAAGTTCAGACAAAGGGTAGAATCTTTTGATATGTGGTTGAGACACTTTCTAAACCATTAATTGGCAAGTTTTGGATATGATCTTTTAACCTTTTAACATTTAACTGATTTGCACTACCATTCAGTCATGTTTAGTTTTGTCTGCAAGGGTAGCTTATCTACTTTATCAACTGTTCTATTAAAATCAGACATTCTATAATATGTATTGGGTTTTCCTGATAGAGTAAGCATTTTGTATATAAAAAAGGGGCATTGGAATGACTTATTTATAGTGAATGACTTTTGATACACATAAATTTTTTAGTGATATTTTCTGGATTTATCTACAATGAATTTACCTATTTTAGTTTTACTACTTCCTGCTATTTTCAGTACATGACAGCTTTTACTTTTTTTTTTTTTGAAAACTCTTCAGGCTTCTAATAAAACAGAAGTCTTTCATGGATCTTGAAATGCAGAATTGTGACAGCTGTGTACTGTCTTTTGAAGGCAGTATCTGTCTTTGCATGGCTTTTAAGGTTGTTGTGTAAACATGATTTCTAAGCACAGTCTGCAGAACAGGATAGCCATAGGACAGGAGCCTCTTATTGTGGCTATGCTATACTTATTTTTTCCAGCATTGTAGAGATGTTATTGACAGAACATTATATAAATTTAAGGTGTACAGTGTAATGATTTGATATATGTATATTTTGCCATATGGTTACCACAGTAAGGTTAGTAAACACGTCCATCACCTCATATAGTTAGTGTGTGTGTGTGTGTGGGGGGGGGTGAGAACTTTTAAGATTTACTCTGTTAGCAACTTTCAAGTACATAATAGAATATTATTAACTGTAGTTACCATGTGGTACATTAGACCTCCAGAATTTATTCATCTTATAATTGGAAGCTTCTACCCTTTGACCATCTTCACCAATTCTCCCGCCCTCTCTTTGCAACCACCAACCTACTTCCTGTGTCTATGATTTGGATTTTTTTTTTTAGATTTCACATATAGATGAGATGTTAACAGTATTTATCTTTCTCTGTCTTCCTTATTTCATAATGCCCTCAAGGTCCATCTATGTTGTTGCAAATGGTAGGATTTCCTTATGTTTTATGGCTGAATAATATTCCTCTGTGTGTGTATGTGCATTTTGTTTATCCATTCATCGTTCAACAGACACTTAGGTTGTTCCCATGTCTTGGCTGTTACAATGCAGCAGTGAACATGGGGGTGTAGATATCTCTTTGAGGTAGTGATTTCATTTCCATCGGATATATACCTAGAAGTGGGATTGCTGGATTATATGATAGTTCTGTTTTTAATTTTTGAGGAACCTCTGTACTCTTTTACACAGTGGCTTTACCAATTTACATTCCCACCAACAGTGTACCAAATACTCTCTTTATGTCCTCACCAGCACTTGTTTTCTGGTCTTTTTGATAATAGCCATCCTGACAGGTTTAAGGTGATACACCATTGTGGTTTTGATTTTCTTTTTCCTGATAATTAGTGATATTGAGCACCTTTTCTTGTATCTATTGGCCATTTGTATATCTTCTTTGGAAAAATGTCCATTTAGATCCTTTGCCCATTTTTTAAAATCTTTTTTTTTCACTGTTGAGTTGTCATAAAATTTGGATATTAACCCCTTACTTGATATGTAGTTTACAGATATTTTTGTCCCATTTTGTAGGTTGCTTTTTCATTTTCTGATTGTTTCTTTTGCTGTACAGAAGCTTTTCAGTTTGATATAGTCTTTGCTTTTTGTTGCTTGTGCTTTTGGAGTCCTATCCAAACATCACTGCCAAAACCAGTGTCAAGGAGCTTTGTCCTTATGTTTTTTCCTAGGAGTTGTACATTTAAATCTTTAATTCACTTTGAATTAATTTTTGTGAGTGTTGTAAGATAGGTGTTCAGTTTCATTCTTTTACATGTGAATAGCCAGTTTTCTCTGCACTGTTTATTGAACTGCACTGTTTATCTTTTCCCTATTGAATATTCTTAGTTCCCTTGTCAAATATTAGTTGACCAGATATATGTGAGCTCATTTCTGGGCTTTTGATTCTGGTCCATTGCTTTATGTGTCTGTTTTTATTCTACTACCACACTGTTTTGATTACTGTAGCTTTGTAGTATAGTTTGAAATCAGGACGTATGATACCTCCATCTTTGTTCTTCTTTCCCAAGATTGCTTTGGCTATTTAGGATCTTTTGTGGTTACATATGAAATTTAGGATTATTTTTTTCTATTTCTATAAGATGCGCCATTAGAATTTTGATAGAGATTGCATTGAGTCTGTAGCTGTAAGGCTTAGGGCAGTATGGACATTTTTTTCTTTTTTTTTTTTTTAAAGATTTTATTTATTTATTTGACAGAGCACGTGTGTGCACAAGCAGGGAGAGCAGCAGGCAGAGGGAAAGGGAGCAAGAAGCCCTATGTGGGGCTCAGTCCCAGGACCCTGGGATCATGACTTGAGCTGAAGGCAGACACTTCCACCGACTGAGCCACCCAGGCGCCCCCAGTATGGACATTTTAACAATATTCTTCTATTCTATGAACATGTGATAACTTTCCATTTATCTGTATCTTCTTCAATTCTTTCATTGTCTTACATCTTTCAGTGTACACATCTTTCACTTTCTGGTTATGTTGATTGAATAGTGTTTCTGGTGTTATTATGAATAGGATTGTTTTCTTGTGGCTATATTTTAGATTTCTGATATCTGATCACCTTTGAACCTCTTAAATATTTCTATTGTCTGGAAGGGAGACTTGGTAATCACAACTTTAAAGGTTCACTGTATTCAAAGCTTCAATTATGTTGACTAGATACACTTATAAAGCAACTTTGAGTGTGGAAATTCAATAGGTGAAATCTCAGAGACTTGACTTTCTTGGCGATTGTTCTTCGTAAGGTAACTTTTTTCACTGTTTTTTGTTTAGGTTGTTTATTGGGAGTCAAAAGACTAGCACCAACAGCAAAAAACAAACAAAATAACCCAAAAACAAAACTTGTTTTTTTGGGGGGGTTGTTGCAGGTTTAAATGTTTGCTAAAATACAAACGCTGTACTTCCAGTTTATGGTAGTCTTATCTAGACTTTTTAATCTTTAACTTTCTGTTATATATTCCTTTTGCGGTTTCAAGAACATTATGATGAAGTCCATATTGTGATAAAAAGTCCTTGATTTTGTTTTTCAGAGTACTAGTGAACACGGATAGGATTAATGTGTATTGTATTTATGAAGGTATATTTTGAAAGAAAATCCAAAGGGAAGGACTCGTAAGGACTACCTGTATAAAGTTATTTATGTTTTGAAATTATTTGTGTCATGAAGTAAACCTTTTGTAGTTCTCAAGGTACAATTTCTGACTATGTAAGATTGTGAATGTAAAAATAAATGCTGCTTCAGTTCAGTGAATGGGAATGGGAAAATATTCTTAATTTTTTTAAAGATTGTTTAACCTCAGTGTAGGTTAATAATTTATTATGTAAGTGATGTTCCAGAAAAATATGAAAATGAAAACATATAAGTAGTTGCCTTGCCCTTTTTAGTTCCATCAATTTATATGTGCTTATAGTTTGGATACTTGTAAGATTTTGCTATTCACAATTTTGCTGTTTGTGTAGACTTTATATCTTTGCTTTCTCTTTAGAAGAGGTAGAGATTTGTGGAATGACATTAAAAAAATTGAAATACAGTTGGTTAAACAGCTGCCTTCGGCTCAGGTCATGATCCCAGCGTCCTGGGATCGAGTCCCGCATCGGGCTCCTTGCTTAGTGGGAGCCTGCTTCTCCCTCTGCCTCTGCCTGCCACTCTTCCTGCTTGTGCTCTCTCTCTCTCCCTGATAAATAAGTAAAATCTTAAAAAAAAATTAAAAAAATAAAAAAAATTGAAATACAGACTGGAAGTATAGAAATTGAAATGTAGACTGAAGAATAGGTTGTATTGTCTTAGAAAAAATAATCAGGGTTTTACTATTTGGTGCACTTGATTGTAAAATACTGTGAAGTTTTGTTCTAATTTTATATGGTTTTGTATTTGGAAGCTCTGAACACTTTATTTTATTTTTAAAGATTTTACTTATTTATTTGACAGAGAGAGAGGGAACACAAACAGAGGGAGTGGGAGAGGGAGAGGCAGACTTCCCGCTGAGCAGGGAGCCCCATGTGGGACTCCATCCCAGGAGCCTGGGATCTTGACCCGATCCTGAAAAGTTTATTAGGAAAAAGGTCAGCTGTAATTCCTAATGTAATGAAAGAGTTTTGTAATATTCTCAATCATATTCTGATAGGAAGTATTGCTCAGTTTTAAAACTGCATTTTGGATTATTAAATTTCACATCAATTATTTTTAATTGTTTGCTAACATTAGCAGTTGGTTTTGTTTGTACACATAGCTGACAGTCTTTCCTGCTTCTGAAAACTAGATATTCCAGTGTTTAGCTGGATCTGGAATTTTGTATTAATGGTCGTTTTTTCTATGGAGATTTTATTCCATTATTCTTTGGCTTCTATTGCCGAGTGGTATGTAAATCTAAGTTAATTTTTTGTAGGTTTTTTCCCTATTTAAGACCATTGCATCTTCTGTTATATTGTTTTACTACATATATATGTGTGTGTGTGTGTGCGTGCATATATATATATTCTATTTAGAATATTTATATATATATATTCTATTTAGATTTTATTACCCTTCTAGAATTGGAAGGTTCTTATCTTTCAATAGTTTTTGAAAATTCTCAGTTATTATCTGATCAAATACTACCTTTCTTGGTTCTTTTCTGTCCTCAAATTCCCATTTGACCTTCTGGACCTTTTCTCATTCTTTCCTTCGTGTCTATTAGTTTTTCTTTCATGTTTTCTCTAATGTATTCTTTTGTGCTGCATTGTCAGTTTTGATCAGATCTTTGTTTTATAATTCTTTATTTATCATTATCAGTCTATTTAGTTTTAAAAGTCTGTATCTGTATATGTATATATGTAAGGATGCTCACACATAATTTCTTCAGTTCTTTCTAACCTCTCTGGTCCTTTTTATGAGTTTTTAATTCTTTTTCTTTTATGTGATTTCTTTTATGCTTCTAGCAAGTGGAAGTTTTTTTTAATACTCTTCACATTATTCTGCTTGGAATTCTTGAAGGTATAATCCCTGTTTGTAAGTTCAGTTTCAGCAGGAGTGTAAATACTGTACTGTGCAGGCTCAACTGGGTAGAAGGAATTTTTTTCCAGAGGATTTCGGGACGTTGGCACCATTTATGTGTTATTTTTGATTGAAGGGGTGGGAGTGTTCTGGACTGGCAGAGACTGTGGATGCAAATCTTAGAACCCATGGTTATAAAATCTTTATGAAAACTTTCTGTTAGCTTTTGAATGGTAGGAAAAGTGGGACAAGCTTTCTCTTTTCCTTGTGTAAATATGGGAATTTCTTCCTCTTAATTAGCCTTTGCTGACTGGGGAACCCCTGAAAGTCTCAGTTTTGGTACCTGTCTCATTTCCACTTCCCCAACTGCAGCTCAGTGTCTTCTGTCTTTACCTTAAATTGGCCATTAACACTTTCATTTCCTATTTGAAATGAAATAGGATTTCCCTTAGGAAATTTCCCTTAGGATTTCTTAGGATTCCTTCATTAGGCTTTCCCTTAAACACCAGAAGACTTGCCTGTTTTAGAGCAAAATAGTTTTTTGTTTTTTGTGTTTTTTTTTAAAGATTTTATTTATTTATTTGACATACAGAGAGAGAGATCACAACCAGGCAGAGAGGCAGGCAGAGAGAGAGGAGGAAGCAGGCTCCCTGCTAAGCAGGGAGCCTGCTGAGCAGGGAGCCTGATGAGGGGCTTGACCCTATGACCCTGAGATCATGACCTGAGCTGAAGGCAGAGGCTTTAACCCACTGAGCCAACCCAGGCGCCCCAGAGCAAAACAGTTTTTATATTTAATTGGAAGAGTATTTGCTCATAATGCTAGACATGGATTCCTCAATTTGGTTTTTAAGTCATAATTTAAGTCATAATTTAAAAGCAATTAAATTTAAGTTATGTTATAAAAGTAATGTGTGCATGATGGGAAAATGTAAACATTCTGAAGGATAAAAAATGAAAAGTTACCAAGAAAAGTACCCAGAAATCACCATAGAGTTAATGGTTTCTGATGTTTCCTAGGAGTTTTCTAAGCATGTGTGAGCATGACTCTGTCATATAAAAGGTAATTTTCTGTCTATACTGCTCTGCAACTTCCTTTTTTTTTTTTAAAGATTTTATTTATTTATTTGACACAGAGAGAGATCAGATCACAAGTAGGCAGAGAGGCAGGCAGAGAGAGAGGAGGAAGCAGGCTCCCTGGTGAGCAGGGAGCCTGATGTGGGCCTCGATCTCAGGACCCTGAGATCATGGCCTGAGCCGAAGGCAGAGGCTTTAACCCACTGAGCCACCCAGGCAGCCTCTGCAACTTACTTTTTATGTGTGTTTGATTTATGTACATTATTTTAATGTCTTACCATATTACATGCGAAACTCTACTACAGGCTTATTTAATCATTTCCCTAATTCTGGACGTACAGTTCTTTTTGGTTTTCACAGAGTTACATTGCTTAGCGAACACTGTTGGGCATATCTTTGTACTTGTGTGATTAGATCTATAGAATATGGATATCTGGTAGTTTTTCTGGAGAAGGAATTTTCTCTGTTGAAGAGTATGCACTGTTTTTATACTTCATGATTTCCCCAAATTTCTCTTTAAGGAGATTGCACTATTTATAATTAAACACTAAATGAGAATACTCGTTTTCATACTCTCTGGTCCATGCCCAATTTTTTTTAGGCAGCTTTATCAAGGTATAACACACAACAAACTGCAAATATTTAAAGTGTACAATATGATAAATTTTGACATTGCTGAAACCACCACAATCATGATAATGAACATATATGCATCACCTCCAAAATTTCCTTATTTTCACATTTTCTTGCACTGCCAGTTTTAAGGAGAAATTTGCATTTCTTTAAAGTGACTGAGGTTGCATTTAAAAAAAATACATTTATTGTATATCTTTTTTTCCCCTTGAGAACCTTCTAAACATGATATTTGTAAGCTAAGGCAATAAGACCTCAGTCATTTTCTGGGATTTTGTCACTTTTCTTTTGCTGTAAAAATCTTTAATGTTTTCTAGTCAGATTTCTCAGTCTTTTCCTTTATGGCACTTGGTTTTACTTGAGACACAGAAAAACCTTTTTCAAAACAGGGTTATTTTAAATGCAAAGAAACACACTTCTGTCTTCTAGTCATGGTTTAATTTTTTATCCTTTAAAACTTTGATCCATATATTATTGAAGTGTAGGGGCTTATTTTCTTATGAAAATGGCTGTCATTTGTGTTAGTACTGCTTCTTAAATAATCTATATTTTTTATGTATTGATTTGAAATGGCCTATCGATTATATACTAAAGTTTTTATATGTATTTGGTCTATTTCTTCTGTGTTTATTTGGCTGTTTGGGGCAAGTTTTAAAAATTCTTGTTTCCTAATAAGTGAAGCTTTTTCAATAGTTCCCTCAGTCTTTTGGATAGTATTTGACATTCTTGTCTCATCATTGGCATTTCATGTTTGGTTTGTGAAATGATGTTTTTTTTAGTATTATGCCTTTCCTGGGAATAGGCAAGAATAAATATTATGTTTTATTATTTTAGTATTTTCATTGTTGAGTGACCTAAAGTGATGAACATAACAGGCTGATAAAATAACTCTTAGGTGCAGCTTTTTAACACTCTAGTCTGGCTTTCCTAAGGGATGACAGATTTTGAAGTAGGTTTTCTGTTTGCTGGTAAATTGAATTGATACATCAGTTATTAGAACTACTTTTTGGTAGTGGGATTGGATCTATTTGGTGAGGTTAGGCAGGAGTAGGACTATGGGAAGAAGTATAGGGAGATGAGATTTTCGATCAAAATTAGGGAAAATGTTCCAACAGCTTTCTAAAGCTATTAAAGGGGCTTATGGGAAGTGCTCATCCCAGGTTTTCAGAGACTCACTGACTGTTCAGGTGGGTCCAATCTTTGAATGGCTAATTGGATTAGATGGCCCTCTCTAACCCAAAAATCTAGTGAAAAGGTAGGTCAAGACTGTAGATGTTAGGGGAAGGAAGTCTTCTCCAGATGGTATAGCTATTTTGCAATTATATTACTGATGTGAATTTTATGTCTTAGTGGCCATTTTTGAATAGTTTTGATGATTTATGTTCTTATCTTTGGAAACTGTGTATTGATTTGAAATACTGAGTATTTAGGGGTGCCTTGGTGGCTCAGTTGGTTAAGTGTCTGACTCTCGATCTCAGCTCAAGTCTTGATCTTGGGGTTGTGAGTTCTAACCTCGCATTGAGTTCCATGCTGGACATGGAGCCTACTTGAAGTACTGCATATTTAAAGTGTGCTTTTGGTATTAAAGTTTTTGATTTAATTATCACAAGTTAGATATCTTTATAGAATAAACTTTTAACCAGATTACCACCTATGGAGGTGTTATGCAATGTTGTTTCCTGAGAAAATGGACTAGTTTGAGCTTGATGGTTAAACAGAAGTCTGAAAGATACTAATTTAACGTTCAGTACCTCCCAAGCTGTGCAGATCCTTTTTAATTTCTTGAAGAAGCTGTTCAGACTGATTTATCTATTCTTGTATTTAAAAAAAAGTAAGTTTGGCAAAAGAAAATATAGAAGTTTCATCATGTATTGTGACATGATACCTAATGGAGAAATTAAATTTTATTACTCATCTCTGGCATTAGTTGGATTTGTTTCAGATTGGAGTAGAATGTGTATTGCTTCAAATAAGTTAAGAGGTGTGTTAATAAGGTATGAGTCACAGAAATAACTGTGTGTTGCAGTTTAAAGGAGAATTTACACCACAGCTTTGAGATTTCAGTGTAGTCTATAAAGTTAATTTTAGAAAAGCTGTTGTATATAGAATTCCCATGTCAGGCAATTCAGTGTTTGATTTACTAGATGATTTTTTAGTTACATTGAAATTTTTTCCTCTTATTTTAAAAGATGAATTTATAGTTTTACTGTGGACTCTGGGACCATTATGCTTTTGGTGTAGCAACTGACTAGAGAAGGGAAATTTAGATGAGTTTTTATATTTTGATGGCCACTTCAGCAAGTGGCTAATGGCTTTGGTTTTTCTCATTGGTGTCTTTTTCTTATTCTGATGTGTAGAATCAAGTTTTTAAAAATTCTTACTGCAGGTAAAATACACTTGTAAACTTCTAACCATATACAACTGTACAAAATAAGGTGAGTCTTTTTTTTCCTTGTGTTTTCTTTAGTACTTTATACATTTTCTCAATGTTTAAAACTTTAATCCAATGTCTTCCTTTGATGTAAATGATCCAGCCTTTCCTTTATTGATTTGGAATAACATACAGTAAACTAAATATTTATCTATTTGGCTCCATTTTAGATTTTGAGTTCTGTTATTGTCCTTTCATCTGTATCACACTGTAGTAGATTGCTGCCTCCCTTGTTAGATAGACTGTTTCCTATGTCATAGTATTCTGTTAATGTGTGTACATGGAGAATGAGTACTCTAGGATTGTAGAAGTGGGGGGACTAGCTGTAGGAATGGTACTTGAGCTGGAAAAGTAGAACCACATGGAGACTCAGTTGGTTTTTACGCTCTGATTTACTGATACTGTGTGCTTAACTTCCTCAGCAAGAACATGAATTCATTTAAAGTCAGCAGATCAAAAAAAGATAAATAAAGTCAGCAGATCAATTTGTACAACACTGCTAAATCATCCTGTGTTCTCCATTCACATTTTTAAATTTAACTGGACAAATAATTTATAAAGAATAAAAAATTAACAATATAATAATTACAGTGTTTTCAATGGGACCTCCAATACCATCATTTTTACCCTTACTCTGGACTAATAACTGTTCCCCATTTCATTAAGAAAATGGTAGCATTGAGGAAGAGTGTTTCCACAAAATTCCATACCATATCTATCCCCTTGCCTGTGTTGGTGCCTCTTCCTTCTGTTTTTACAGAAGTTTGTGCTTCCATCTAAGGCCACTCTCTCTACTTGTACACCACATCCTATTCTTGCCCTTTGAAAACACTGCCCTTCATTTCTCCTGCAAGATCAATCTTTCCCTTTCTACTGGATCATCTTTGTTAGCATATTAATGTGCTGTAATTTCGTCTTCTGTTTTTAAAAATCAAACTCTCAAGCTCATATTTCCTTCTATCTTCCATTTCATTTCTCTTCATTTCTTCATAGAAACTCCTCCCAAGAGCTGTGTCCACACTTCCTGGCATCCTTCTCACTTTTGAATTCATTTCAGTTAGGTTTTGAACACAACTACTGCTTTAGCCAAAATCACCACTGATGTCTGTGTTGCTAAATCCAACAGTCACTTTCTAGTTTTCATCGTATTTTATTACCAACACCGTTTGATAAATTTGATCCATCTCTCCTTCATACACTATTCATTTAGCCACCAGGGTAGCATGCTCTTGATTTTCATTAATTGGCTTTAGGTGTAATTCATGTGCTGAATACTTCTAAATTTGTATCTCCAGCTTGCATGTCTCACCTGTCACACACTCTTTTGTTTAGCTGTCTCTTGGACATCTCCACCTGTTTAAAACCTATCTTCTGATCTTCAACCCCAATCATATCCTTTCCACATTTCCCTTATCTCAGTAAAGGGCAGTTCTGTTGTTTTTGGTGTAGTCTAAAATCTTTGGAGTTGACTTTGTTTTTTGCTTGTTCTCTCACACCCCACATTTTAGTGCTCAGCAAATCATCTTATCTCTGCCTTCAAAATGTATATTACTTGACAACTTCTTAATCCCCCCCATGTCACCAACTTGTTCAAATCATCTCTTGCTTAGGGTATTTCATTAATCTCTTAACAGTTTTCCCTGTTTTCAGCTTCCGCTACATCCTTTTCTACTCAGAACCTTCCACTAGTTTCCTATATTACTCAGAGTCCAAGCCATAGTCCTTATAGTTGCCTTTGAGAAACTACATGATTTATTCACTGCCCCTGCCACCTACAAATGATCTCTTTAACTTCATCTTCTACTTTTCATCTTGTTTATTATACTTGAATTACACTGTCCTTATTGTTCTTGCTCGAATATGCCATGTATTTTCCTGTCTCCTATACTGTAAATTGATTGCTGGCCTCTCTTCCTTTTAGTAGAATGATGACCATAAAAGGGTAGGGATTGTGGCTTTTTTTTCCTTTTCACTGTGTTTTATTCAGAAAACTGTAGTAAACAGTGCTGACGTATAATTGATGCTAAGAAACTGTATTAATGAATGACAGCCTATTATGGAAGACCATAGTTAAAAAGATACTTTCATAGTATGATTTGAACTGGGTTTTGAAGGGTAAGTGAAGATTTCATGCAAAAGACAAGGCAGAGTTTTTTAGATTTGATAGTAGGGAGGAGGTGAGATAGAAATTTTTTTTGAAAAGTGACATTTAGGTTTTTTGACTTAGAACCTGTGGTAGCTTCTTTCTGCTGATTTTGTCTCATTTGAGTGCTGATCTTTTCTAGCTGGTTGTTCTTTATAAATTCTTCAAAATCATATCTAAAACTCTTAGACATGAACATATCCCTCTATTCTTGATCTTGGCAAGTGATTTTACCATTTAGGGACTCTTCCAAGCTATAAATGAAGAGTGTGTTAGTCTCCTCCCTTACTTTGACTATGTTTTAAGAGTTGCCCTGTCCCCATTAGTTCCACATAAGTGTCCCTGTCTGCATTGACTTAATTTACTCTCGTCAAATCTCTCTGGCCTAGTGAAATAGTAATTTTAATTGGCTTCCTTATATCTATGTGTTATGTATCCATTGGATTTAAAATTTTAATTTTATTTTTATTTGTAGATGTTCTGATTGATTCATATATAACCAGTTACTTTTGATAGTTTCAGTTCTTTGTTTATTTTCCCAATTCCCTCTTATTTATGTGTGTATGTTGTATCCATTGGTTCCAGTATCTTTAATTTTTAGGGATCTAATTCCTTACTTTGTTTTTGTTGCCTGTTGCTCTTGGTGGCTTATCTTGTGTTCTGTCATTTTGGATTGTGAACTCTTATCTGGATACAGTCTTTGGGTATCTTGAGGAGCCTAGCTTGAGAGAGCATTCCACCAGATGGGGTGTGTGCATTTATTTCTGGCCGCAGGGACTGTGGGCACCCCCATCTTGGGACCACTTAAATTTTTTGGCTCGGGTAGTCCAAAATCATGTGGGTTATTTGGACTGTAAGAGCTTTGTAAGAAAAGACCCCTGGAGCCAAGGCAGAAAAGGGACCAAAAGTCAAGACTGTTTGATTTTAGTGCTTTATTATGCTGCTATTCATTGGTCTTAATTTATTTTGGCTTGGGATATATCTGTACTGTAACATACATACTGTATTTGAGGGTTAGCAACAACACAATGCCTACTCTTAAATTTTAGCAGAAAGAGTTCAGAAAAATATTATATATACTTCTGTTGTGGAATGGAAATCAGATTAAATGATACTTGTCCACCAGTAATAGACTTTTTACCACTGTACTTTCTATAAACCATTTTTCATAAAAGGATTAACTTGTTCATTTAAAAAACGTGAGATGTTATCATGGATTTAAAGGAAGGGAAACGTGGTATGAGTAGTGGCATGTTTGGAATGCAGACTATTTAGATTCAGTGTGATCAGGTTACAGATCTCTTTTTTACTTCTGAACAGTATTTTTACAAAGAATCTGTAATAAGAGCTTTTAGTTTAGGCTTCACTATTACTTTCAAAATTGTAGCTATGTTGTATATTGAATAAAGCTCCTGTAAGCTACTCTGAGTGTCTGTATATATTTTAAAGATGTGTTTATTTAGTTGTCCAGACAGTATTGATTTATATAGGAACTTTAATGAAATTTAGTATTCCTGGGTTGAAAACTACCTTTCCCTCAATTGATTGCTTTTTTTTTTTTTTTTAAACAATAGTGCCTGCTTACTACTATGTTTGGTGTATATCAGTGGAAAAAATTTGACTTTGTTTGAATTTTAGTCTAAATTTTGTTATATTTTTCCTAGTAGTACTTTGAGTCATCCCAGTTAACATAATTTTATCAATTTTATCAACTTATCTGCAGAAGAATTTATAAAATTAGGTTTTTTTTATGCCCTTTGTTTTAAATCTTTTGGGTTTAACGAAAATGATGGCAGAAACAAGAGTAACTGAAATGCTATGGTAGTAAGAAAGTAGAATTTAAAATCTTACATTTCCTTGAAATTCAGTAGTATACTGATCAAATTGTTTTAGTGTTCCCTCCTTATAACATGTAACCAATTCCTTTTTATTTTTGTTTGCTTAAACCATTAAGAGTGTAATATGCATTCAGGATGGTTACTTAAATTTCTGTTTTAATGTAGAAGGATTTAAAAAGTTGAACAGTTACGCAGGGTTTAGAGGCAGTCGAAAATCCACATTAAACTTGACTGCTCCAAAACTACTAATAGCATATTGTTGACTGGGAGTCTTCCTGATGACACTTAACGTGTTTTGTGTAATCTATGATTATATACTATATTCTTACAGTAAAGTAAGCTGAAGAAAATAAAATATTATTAAGATAATCATAAGGAAAATACATTTACAACACTGTTATATTTATCGATAATGAAAGTCTATGTATTGAACAAAAGCTGCTCATCGGTGGACCTAGGCAGTTGAAACCTGTGGTGTTTGAGGGTCATCTGTACATTAAATATATTTGTAATCTCACTCTAAAAAATGATTCTCATTTTTCTCTATAAGCTCGGGTTATATCTATATGTATTAATTGTGCTCAACATAGTTTTTAGCTTTTTTGTTATTGTAATGTATTTTGCTGCATTATACTGTCTTAATTATTTTATTTTATTTTATTTTTTAAAGATTTTTATTTATTTATTTGACAGAGAGAGAGATTACAAGTAAGCAGAGAGGCAGGCGGAGAGAGAGGGGGAAGCAGGCTCCCCACTGAGCAGGGAGCCCGATGCAGGCCTCGATCCCAGGACCCCGAGATCATGACCTGAGCTGAAGGCAGAGGCTTTAACCCACTGAGCCACCCAGGCGCCCGGTTTTAATTATTTTAAAATGGCTTGATTTTTAAAGATTTATTTTAGAGAGAGTGAGGGCAGGAACACTAGGGGGAGGGGCAGAGAGAGAGGGAGAGTCTCAAGCTGGCTCTACGTTGAGCTCGGAGCCAGGCTCGATCTCACCACCTTGAGATCATGACCTGAGCAAAAATAAGAGTTGGATGTTCAACGGACTGTGCCACCCAGGTACCCCAAATGGTGTGATGTTTAAACGTGTGATGTTTCTGTAGATGTCCGACACTTAGATAATTTTGTTGCTTTACCATTATGAACAGTGAATCTATTATTATGTATGTAGTTTTATCCTTTTTGATTAAGTGGTTTGGTTGAAATTGTAATAATTAACCTATTTATTGTCTTAGGGTATTTATACATAATTTTTCTTCTCGTAAGCACTTCTATTTATTTTTTTAAAGATTTTATTTATTTATTTGACACAGAGAGAGAGATTACAAGTAGGCAGAGAGGCAGGCAGAGAGAGAGGAGAGAGGAGAAAGCAGGCTTCCCGCTGAGCAGAGAGCCCGATGTGGGCCTCGATCCCAGGACCCTGGGATCATGACCTGAGCCGAAGGCAGTGGCTTTAACCCACTGAGCCACCCAGGCGCCCAGGTTTTACATTATTAATATAAAAATGTTGTTGAATCTTCTGAGAAGTTTACAAGATTTTAACTCAGCTCAAATTTTGTATGAACAAATTAAGTTATTTGTTGAATCTTCTGAGAAGTTTACAAGATTTTAACTCAGCTCAAATTTTGTATGAACAAATTAAGTTATAAGGACCAGTAAATGGAATCTTAAAATTATTAGATTAGCATTCATAATACATACTGAGATGAAAAACAGAATCACACATACTCAAGTGAAGCAGAATTTTATATATTGTTTCTCTATTCTGATGCCTTTTTTTTTTTTTTAAATTCTAAGTCCTTTATCGGTAGGGCAGGGATGAAAACTCTGATCTCTTATTCTAGAGCAGGATTTTAAATGTGGGATTCATGTATACACTTTAGGGAGTCCAGAAACCTTTTGTGCACCTTAGCATGTTAGACTTTTTTTTTTTTTAAGATTTTGTTTTCAGGGCACCTGGGTGGCTGAGTGAGTTAAAGCCTCTGCCTTCGGCTCAGGTCATGATCTCAGCATCCTGGGATCGAGGCCCACATCGGGTTCCCTGCTTGTCGGGGAGCCTGCTTCCTCCTCTCTCTCTGCCTACCTCTCTGCCTACTTGTGATCTCTCTCTCTCTGTGTCAAATAAATAAATAAAAAATCTTTAAAAAAAAAGATTTTATTTTCAGAGAGAGAGAGGAGAGAGAGCGAACACAAGCAGGGGGAGTGGTAGGTAGAAGGAGAAGCAGGTGCCTCGCTGAGCAAGGAGCCTGATGTGGGATTCGATCCCAGGACCCCGGGACCATGACCTGAGCCAAAGGCAGACGCTTAACGACTGAGCCACCAGGCATCCCTACTTTTGAGGAAGTGGATTGGTCTTTGATTAGTTTTTTGAAAGATTTAAGTCTAAATAAAATATTAAAGCCACTGATATGGAATATGGTTTGGGAACTGTTTGAGCTCCATTTCTTATGATCCCATGATATCTCATTCCTGCTTTACTTGTCCACCATTGGCTTTTACATTCAGATTGGAATCTGTTAAGACTTAAGGTATGATGAGGTTCAGAATTCATTAACATTACAAAGGGAATAATAGGGGAGAAATTATTGATGTTGGTGAATTTTGCTGTCATCTCAAAACCTGAGTTGCTACTTGTCTCCATGTTTTATGAACTCAACAAACGTTATTACATTGAGTTGCATATTGTGGACTGAGAAAATTTTAGCAACTTGATTCCCGTCACCCTGAGCTAAATTAATTTTGTCTCAACTTCTCCTATCCCTTCCCTTTATTTTTCCATTGTCTTCCCCTGCCCCCACCTTTGCTCTTCTCTGGATTTTTCTGGATTTTGTTCCCAGTTGCTTTTTGCCTCTTTTCTCTCCTTAAATTACTTTTTTTTTTTTCAGATTTACTTACTTATTTGAGAGCTGTGTGTCCACGCACTTGGGGGGGGGATACAGAGGGAGAGAATCTTATGCAGAGTCCCTGCTGAGCACAGAGCCCTGTGCTGTTTGATCTCATGACCCTGACTGAGCTGAATCGAAGAGTCAGATGCTCAGTTGGCTGAGTCACCCAGGCACCTCTCTCCTTATATTACTCTTCTACCTATGTATATAATGTGAAGTTTCGTATTTTAATTTTTTATTAGTTTATTCTAATAGTACTTACTTGCCAGTTTTTAAAATAAGCAAAGAATTAAGCATTTTTATGAATTTCTTTTAAACAAAAAAAGTATAAAACTAAAGTATTAAGGCAGGTGAGACTACACCCATGATTCTGGCACAACTCTTTAAAAAATTATCTTGATATATCCTATTATACATAAAATGTTCGAGTAAAATTATGGTTTTGACTCTTTAGCTTTATTGAATTGAATTTGATAAAACTCTTATTTTTGTAAAAAATATTTACGTTTTTTTTTTTTAAAGATTTTATTTATTTGACAGAGACAACAGTGAGAGAGGGAACACGAGCAGGGGGAGTGGGAGAGGGAGAAGCAGGCTTCCCGCTAAGCAGGGAGCCCGATGTGGGACTCGATTCTAGGACCCTGGGATCATGACCTGAGCCTAAGGCAGTCGCTTAACTACTGAGCCACCCAGGGACCCGAGTATTTATAGTTTTAATAGCAATGTTTTATTGAGTTGATATTTGCTATAATTGAACCTATTCTGATATTGGATATTTTATGTCTCTCTCAGTTTTTCATGTTATGTGTAATTCTTGCTTTGAACATCTTTATATGTGCTTTTCCTTACAGATGTCTTGGGTTAAGTATCAGGATTATTGGATTAACAAAATGCAAGCATTTTCTTGACTTTAAATTTGTCTCAGTGTTCTGGTTAGGCTCCTGTAGATGTGGAAAGCAAGTTCAAGAGAACGTGATTGAGTTGGGTGAAGGGAATCTCCTGAAAATCCAAAGATGGGAATCATGATATTTCAGGCTTATATGGGACCTGGAAAAGGAAATCAGAAAATCATCAGAACAGGATGGAATGTGGTTTGAGGAATGTGTGTTTCAGAGTTCTTTTGGCCTCATGGCTTCTCTTTTCCCTGAACATTTGCTTCTTGCTCTGCTTGCTTTCCTAAGACCTGGGCTGCACATGGCTGCAGTTTGCTGTTCATCAACGTCTTTCTGACTTTGACCTGACCTTTTTATTAGCATCTATGGCTGCTGCTAAGTGCCTTTGTGTCTTTTCTTCCCCCGATTAAAAATCTGGGAACTGACTTACTATTTTGTCCTTTTTCTCCCCCCAAACTCCCCAGCTAAGTTGGACAGGCTGTGGGTAGCCTATGGATGGTAATGTTAAAACAAACAAAAAACCAAAATTAGAACATGGTTTCTGCTCCTTGAAAGCATTTCTGGTTAACCAGTGACATAGACACAGTAAAATAGGTCTAATCAATTAAAAATCGGGAGAGTTCATGAATTATCAGGGAAGCACAATTCTATTTAGTTTCTTTTAGTATTTTGTTAGCACGCGATTCCTATTCCACTTTGTTAAAGTGGAATTTGTTAAGGTTTAATTTGTTAAAACTTGTCTAAGAAAGTCTAGGGTTGTGTTAATACCATTAAAAATTGCTTATGGAAGTATGAAGTGTTAACAAATACTATTTGATTAGATTTGATTTTAGATTTGATTTTAGGTTTATTTATTTGACAGAACATGCAAACAGGGGAAGTAGCAGGCAGAGGGAGAAGTAGGCTCCCCATTGAGCAAGGAGCCCTGTATGGGACTGATCCCAGAACCCTGGGATCATGACTTGAGCCAAACGCAGTCTCAGGGTTAACCAGCTGAGCCACCCAGGTGTCCCTGCAAATGCTGTTTTAATCATAAAGATCAAGAGTGTACCTAATAAACAGCTTTGTTTTCAGGTTCCATTTCTGGCTGTTTTCAGACTTAGGTCATTGCTGGTGTTACTTGAAAAAAGTATAACGTACATTTTAAAATGAGATATAAGCAAGTTGAAAGACTAAATAATTTGCTTAAGTTTATTGTTACCAATAAAAGATTTCTAGGTCTATCTTGGCAGTTAATAGAGACTTCTGTGAATAGCTTTATTTTGTCTTGGAAAATTCGAGTCCTATTAAAATGGTTCTGGTGAAGTCTTACAATCATTAAACTCAAATTTATTCAGCTTTAAAGCCGATGTTTTCTAAGGTCTATAATAATTCTTAGAATGATTCCTCTGTTTAGGTGGAATTTTGTTTCATTAACCATCACCTGTTTTTGAGACTTCGGATGGGTAATTTAAAAACTTAAAATTCTCAGATTCATTTATACATTAAAAGTACAAAAGTTGAATTTAACTGGCTTTATCTTAAGCATGTCCTTGGGCTTAATTTTATCTGCATTCAATACCTTGCCTTTTTCCACAATAAATTTGATAAGAGTTAACAAGACTACAAACCATATTTATGTGGCTTATACATATTTATAGGAATAAGGATATCTAGAGTCTAAACATCAGAATCATTCTTACTTTGGGGTTTAATTTTAGCTGTAACTACCCTTCAGATGAGGGATTATAGTGTCTATAAGGCAGATCTAGATAACTACAGCATACCGTTATTTTCTGTAACTATTGGGTTAATCTAAAAGTAGGACTTATTCTGTTGATGAGGCAAGGCCTCAAAAAGCATTTGGGGTAGATTATGATAGCCAGCTTTGTTTTTGCAGTATATACTTTGTTCGCAGTAAGGAATACCATTAAAGAAAATCGAGAAAACTTTCTAATTTATAATTTAATACCAAACGATACAGCCTAACATTTTGAATTTCACTTTATTATATTTCCATATTTGTGATGTATCCCATTATATAACGAGGCTGTTAGTCCCTGAAATGAAGGTGCTAGGAGTTTGTGAATGGGCTTAAATCTCTAAATGAGGGAATGAACCACCTTTCTTTTTGTTTTTTTTTTTTCCACTTAAAAGTCTGATACTTTTAGTGAATACCCAGTGTTTCAGTAATAGTTAATGCCTCTATTTCCACATATAGTTGTATTAATTAATTTGTAATAAAAGGAAAAAAGCTAAATAATAAAACATCAAAAGTTGGTATTTGGGGAAAAAAGTAATGGATCTTTAGGTTCTTTTCCTCCCATAAGGATCTTTTCACATGATTTAAAAATAGCAGGATGTAAACAAACAAACAAAAATAGCAGGATGTGTTGCACTCTTTAGTTATTGCCACACATTTTTCTTTCATAGTGTATTTGAATTGTAGATGGCAAAACAAGAGTGGATTTAAACGATTAACCTGCTTAGATTGTATATCAGGTTAGATGTGAAATACTACTTGAAAGAGCAGAAATTTTGCGTGTTTAATTTTTACAATACTGACTCAAGGTTGTTTTTTCCCCCCCACATTTAGGTTTTATAGGATCACATTAACAAAAGCACCATGGAGTTTTATGAGTCAACATATTTTATTGTCCTTATTCCTTCAGTAGTTATTACAGTAATTTTCCTCTTCTTCTGGCTTTTCATGAAAGAAACATTATATGATGAAGTTCTTGCAAAGCAGAAAAGAGAACAAAAGCTTATCCCTACCAAAACAGATAAAAAGAAGGCGGAAAAGAAAAAGAATAAAAAGAAAGAAATCCAGAATGGGAACCTCCATGAATCTGATTCTGAAAGTGTACCCCGGGACTTTAAATTATCTGATGCCTTGGCTGTAGAAGATGAGCAAATTGTACCTGTTCCACTGAATGTAGTTGAAACTTCAAGTAGTGTCAGAGAAAGAAAGAAGAAAGAAAAGAAACACAAGCCTGTCGTAGAAGAACAGGTCACCAAAGAAAGTGATGTGTCAAAGATTCCAGGCAAAAAAGTAGAACCCGTCCCAGTTACTAAACAGCCCACCCCCCCCTCTGAAGCAGCTGCCTCAAAGAAGAAACCAGGACAGAAGAAGTCTAAAAATGGAAGCGGTATTATAATATAGTCAACTATATTATATATGATTGTATTTGTTTTAATAACTTTAGAGCTTGAAATATAGTTTGTTAGATGTGTACACTATATTAGATACTGAATTAGAAACCAAGAACATTGTCATTTTTACTGTTTGCTTTCATTAACATTAATTGCTGATAAATAGTATTGATCATAAAACAGCATTTGAAACTAAACTTTATATTAGAAATATAGAAAAGACATTAAGTGGAAATATATAAAATCCAACTGTTTTACTAAAACCACTAAGGGCCTGTAAATATCAGCAGTTAGAAAATTACAGTTATTTCAACCAGTACTTTCTAATCAGTGTGATAGGAATTAAAGATGAAAAGATAAATTAGATAGTTTTTTGCCTTTGATTTTGCAAACATTTATCATATAGCTTTTTTTTTAGCTAGGCGTTTTACTAGGTACTAGGACTCCAGAGATGAAAATAGTGCATTTTTAAGCTGTAGACATGAACATAAATAGTTACTATAAAATGTCTATTTCTTTCTTTTTTTTTTTTTTTTTTAATTAAGTAGGCTCATGCCCATTGTGGGTCTTGAAGTCATGACCCTGAGATCAGGAGTCATAATTGAGCCACCAGGTGCCCCTCTTACAAAATGTTTAGAATAATGATCTTGGTTATGTCTAAACCAGTGTAGTAGTTCTAAGGTGGATCACTTAGAGGATGTAATGCCTGACATTTATCTTAGAGGTTACATAAATACTAGCTAGTTTTTTGGGTGGTAGGGGAGGGGTGGGATAGGGTATTTCAGGTAGAGGGGTTAACAGATGTAATGCAGGGACACCTGGGTGGCTCAGTCGGTTGAGGGTCTGACTCTTGATCTCAGCTCAGGTCTTGATCTTAGGGTTGTGAGTTTGAGCCCCATGTTGGGCTTCACGCTGGCTGTGGAGCCTACTTAAAAAACAAAACAAAACAAACATGTAATGGAAAGCACATAAGAAATGGTATCGTGATGTGTGAAACTGCAAACAGTTTGTATGAAAGGACTTGTGTTTACCATTAAGTTGTTTGTGTCTTAACTTACGGAGTGTTAAATTAGTTGTATTGAATTTTAAGTATTTTTTTGCCAGCTATGATCAAGGCATGGTACTTAGAGAAATAAGATTAAGCACCTCTATTTTAGCGGGGGAGAAGGGCTTGTGAATCAGTAATAAAAATGTGACTTGCATAAGACATGTACAAAGTATAGAAGAAATGCAAGAAGCCTAAACGACTACTGCTTATGGGGACCAGGGGTGAGGAGCTTTATGAGGAGCCAGGGCTTGAGGTCTTCCAGAATGAATCACTTCACTGAAGCAACTAGTAGATCTCATTCCATTCTGACAGAATATCATGTAGAAAGGCATAAAGAAGAATACAGTATATTGTTGAACCATGAAATGTGAGGTTGGGAGTGGTAGGACACAAAGATGTTAAGATATGCAGGGGCTAGATCGTGATGGTTTTTGTATACGGTGTTAAGGAGATGGGATGGTGTAGGTTAGCCATTGTTGAAGATTTTCAAGCTGGTTAGTTTACATGGCCACATTTATATTTTAGAACTGTATTTTTTTCAGAGCTTGAAGAGGACAAGTTTTATGGGGCAATGTTTGATGAAGATAGACTAGTTAAGAGGTTATTTTCTGAAGTTAAATTGGATGATTAAACTATGGTGATGACAGAAGAAATAGAAAGTAGATTAGAAGGGTGCCTGGCTGGCTCAGTCAGTAGAGCATCCAAGTCCATCCCCACAGTGTGGGGTTCCAGCCCCACATTGGTCATGGAACCTACTTTGGGGAAAAAAAAAAGAAAAGAAAGTAGATTAGAGAGGTCTACAAAGTAAAAAAAAATGATATGACTAATCTTATTAGATAAGGTATGGAAGATTAAGAGAAGGCAGGATCAAAGTTAATTACCCAAGTTCTAAGTTTCTCAGGGTTGGCATACTAAAATCTTTGAGCCAAATCTGGCTTGCTTGCTGTTTTTTTTTTGTTGTTGTTTTTTGTTTTGTTTTGTTTTTGGTGGCCCATGAGCCAAGAATAGTTTTTACATTTTAAATGATTTGAAAAAAATTCAAAGAAGAATAATACTTTGTTAAATGTGGAAATTATATGACATTCAAACCTCTTTGTCCATAAATAAAGTTTTTTTGAATGCAGCCACACTCATTCATTAACTTATGTCTATGGCTGGCTTTCATACTGCAACAATAGATGAAGAGTTTTGAGAGAGTCTGTGTGGTCTGCAGAACCTAACCTATGTAATGTTTGGCCCTTTACAGAAAAAGTTTGCCAGCCCCTGATTGGTAGATGATTGGTAGCACTAAGATTAGGAAGAAATACTGGAGAGGGAGTGGAAGTATATGGAGAGGAGAATGCCTTCAGGTTGTTTCAGGTTCCTGTGGGGGGCCACTTACGTAGGGAGCAATTTAGGATGCAATAAGATGTGTAAGCACAGAGGCATAAAGCTAGAATATAAGTGCAGAAGCCTTAAGTGTGACAGTAGTAGTCGAAGTTACGGGTATAGATAAGACCATCCAAGGAAATTATTTAAATTAAAGACTGTACCCTGAGGAATACCAACATATGAGGTATTCTGTAGGGACAGCTCACAAAAGGGTCTGATAAGAAATATTTCAAGTGTAAGAATTATGGGAGCTGATAGAATTTTAAATTTTATTTTATTGTGGTAAAATAAGCAATAACATAATTTACGATTTTAACCATTTTTAAGTGTAAAGTTCTGCGGCATTAAGTACATTTACATTCTTGTGCAACCATCACCACCAGTTGTCTCAAGAACTTATTCATCTTTCCCAACAGAAACTCTGTACCCATTTGCCAGTAATTCCCCTTTTCCCTCTCCCCCAGCCTCTGGCAACAACCATTCTGCTTTCTGTTTCTGTGAATTTGACTATACTAGGTACTTCATACATTATTTGTCCTTTTGTGACTGTCTTATTTCACTTATGGAGAGAATTTTGGGAGGTAGAAAGCAGTAATATGGAATGCAAAATAGAAGTCAAAGAAGAATTAAAGGATATTTGTAGAGTACAGCATTTGGGACACTAGGTGGCTGTGTAAATCCTTTCATGGATGTAATGGAGGAGATAAAAATCAGGTCTCAGTCGAGGAATGATTGGTAGAAAAGGAAGTACAGATCATTCTTTTGTCAGTATTAGAAGGAAATGGGTATGGGAAGCTAGAAATTAAAGTGGTGGGAAGGGTTTTATTTTTTTAAGATGGTAGAGAGTTGAGCATGTCCATAGGCTGAGTACATTTAGAGTGGCTGAGAAATGGGATGTAAAAGAAGGAGCAAGTACTTACAAGTCTTGACGAAGTTAAAAACAGGTGTAACAGAGTAAAAAAGCTAGAATGATGTTAGTAGAGAGTTTAAAAATTTGAAGGTAAAGCATTCTGGGAATTATTCATTAGTAATTGAACTTTCTGCTGTGTTTGCTAATTATTCATTAGTAATTGAATCTTCTGCATTGTTTGCTATGATGACTTTTCATTTATTTTCAATAAAGATGATCAGGATAAAAAGGTGGAAACTCTTCTGGCACCTTCAAAAAAGCAAGAATCATTACCCCTCCATCAAGAGACTAAACAAGAAAGTGGATCAGGAAAGAAGAAAGTTTCTTCAAAGAAGCAAAAGGCAGAAAACGGTGAAATGTGTAGATATGTATTTTATAAATACTAATTCTAGAAAAGTACATTAGGACAAGGACCCTAGAGACCTCACGTGCTCTTTAATTCACCGGTTAATGTGTACTATAACAACTGTTAATGCTAATACAAGTCTAGAGATCTCTTGAGCTGTGGGGTTTCATAGTGCTTTGACAGATGGCCAGCGTCTAAGTTTGTGATGATGTTTATCTGAAATTTAAAAAGGACAAAGCATTTATTAAATATTCTCATTCTTTTTTTTTTTTTTTTTTTAAAGATTTTTATTTATTCATTTGACACAGAGAGATTACAAGTAGGCAGAGAGGCAGGCAGAGAGAGAGGAGAGAGGAGGAAGCAGGCTCCCCGCTGAGCAGAGAGCCCGACGCGGGCCTCGATCCCAGGACCCTGGGATCATGACCTGAGCCGAAGGCAGCGGCTTTAACCCACTGAGCCACCCAGGCGCCCAAATATTCTCATTCTTAATTGAGTTTTGGAAATAATGAAAATAGTATATAAATTATAGAAGAAAAGTATTCCTGAGACATTTGTACATTTGTACTTTTAAATATCACTTAAAGATTGTGCTGGAGGACATTGACTAGATCTGTCAATTATCCTATATTCCCAATTATTTCCTAAACATAGTTTGCATATATATTTAGGAAGCATCCAGTTAAGAGTGATGGAGCAATTTTTATGGGTTCAGTATTGTCTAGGGGAGGCAGTTAAGAAATGAACGTAGATTAAATGGTGATATTTCAAATAATATTGGGCTGTGGTATCAATTAGTGCTAGAAAATAGTACAATTGGGAAGGAAAAAGATGAAATTCTATTACTTGTTTTAAAATTATGATGTATCAAGCAACTAGGTATAGAAAAGTATTACCCTCAAATATTTGATGATATATATTTATTAAAATTTTAAATAAAAAACTATATGTGCTCAGAAATTTTTTTAAAAAGAAGTAGAGATTTCCATATGTGTGTGGAAATTTATATCTCTGGTCAGCAGACATCAGACTTTAATGTTGACACTCTTAAAGTTCTTCCCATTAAAATTGGGAACAAAGTGTAAGGAGGCTTCCTACCTCCACTTTTAATGTTGTTTTGCAGATTTAACCAGTTTAGTAAGATGTGCCATAGACGTTATAGGCATAACTTTTAGAAATGAGATGATATCTGCAAGGAACAATGACTGATTTGTGTACCTAGAAAGTGACTAACATTTGAGTAAGAATTCAGTAAAGTACCAATATAAATACAGATTATTTTCCTTGGGCACTAATTAAATGTGAATGGATTTTTAATTTAAACAGGAAGAAAATGAGAACTAACTAAAATGTAAAGTATGTAGAAGAGGACATCTTCAGATACAATTAAAGAGGAGATATGCTAACACACTTTTAGATAATTTAATAATATTGAACTGGTAAAATAATATGGAACTGGTACTGCTTTAATTAGAGCATTTTGATTTGTTAAATGATAAAATAGGAGTTTAAAGCCAAGTTGGTGTTAGGTATTTGAAAATAACTGCATTTATCATTAAACTTAAATGTGTGTGGATGTCATTAATTACTCTGTTGTATAAAGCACTGAGTAATTACAATTTTGTTGAATTTAAATTGCAGTCTTGGTAGATGAACCCCTTATTCATGCAACTACTTATATTCCTTTAATGGATAATGCTGATTCAAATCCTGTGCTTGATAAGAGAGAGGTTATTGATCTAATTAAACCTGACCAAGTAGAAGGAATCCAGAAAACGGGGGCTAAAAAATTGAAGACTGAAACTGACAAAGGTAACACATGGCGTGCAACAGTTTGTTGTATTGAAGAAACATATTTTGGGGTTCTGGTGGAGTCGAGTAAACTTTCTCATAGAAATAATGAATTATAAAAGAATAATACAGTCTTTGTAGTAAAAGGTTTATTGGTGGTTTCTGTTTAGTCTGCTAAGATTTGTAGAGCTGGATCCCTGAATTTGACTTGCCTAAGATCTCAGAGTTATTTTGCTATCTGGTGATTTTTTTTTTTTTTTCCTCCTCCGCTGTTGTCTCTCGTGAGGCTTTTATGTTAATTCACGACCACCTTTTATTACTACGTTTTTAACAGACTTTTTTTTTTTTCCAAGAGCAGTGATAGCTTCACAGCATCATTGAGTGGAAAGTACAGAGAATTCCCATGTACCCCTTATCCTCACATGCACACATCTGATTTTTTAAACTTACCATGTTACTGAACTGTTAAAACCCTGGACTTCTTTGGGTCTAATGGGTTGCAGTTGCTTTTTAAAAAGAGGAAGTTTGTACTTGATGTTAAGAGCCCCCCAGGGAAATTGGGTGAATCGGGATGTTTGATGCATGGATTTTTTTTAAATGTCAAGATTGTTTGTATTTATATGATATTGATAAAATCACATTTTATTTTTATAATTTGTGCTTATTTTCTCTTCTATAAAATTTGATTTCTATGTCATGAGTATTAAAGTTAAATGAGAATATTTGTGAAATATCTGGTATAGAAACTAGCATACTAGACATTTGAATTTTTTTTTTAAAGTGAGGGCATACTGACACTTTAAAGTATTCTACAATTTGACCAAATTTTTAGTTAATGTAATTATTCCATAGTATAGTAAAGGTGATGAACACTTTTTTCTCTCTTGACTGGAACATTTTTTGTTGTTTGACCTGAAATGTAAATCTATTTTCTCTTGGTTATTGACTTTCTGGGTCAAGAATTCTTGATGCTTACCTTTGCTGAAGTTATTACTTGTGTTTCTTAAATGCCAACTCTTTATTTTTTTAAAGAAAATGCAGAAGTGAAATTTAAAGATTTTCTTCTGTCCTTGAAGACTATGATGTTTTCTGAAGAAGAGGCCCTTTGTGTTGTAGACCTGCTAAAGGAGAAGTCCGGTGTGATACAGGATGCTTTAAAGAGGGTAAGCATATTTTTGATCATGGGCATATTTGTGAGCAGTGATTAGAAGTTCATTGAACAAGGAGCGCCTGAGTCTCAGTTGGTTAGGTATCCAACTCTTGATTTCAGCTCAGGTCATGATTGTGGGATTGTGAGATTGAGCCCCACGTTAGGCTCCATGCTGGGTGTGGAGCCTGCTTGAGAGCCTCTCTCTCCCTCTACCCCTCCTTCCCTGCTTGCACTCTCAAAAAAAAAAAAAAAAAAAAAAAGTTCACCAAACAAGATTTTTGCTTAGAGGAATAAATCCACATTCCCATCATTCATACTCCAAAGCACAGTCCCATTTAATTCCAGAATGGCTTCAGAAGTTATTTCTTATAGCCATACTAATCAGTGCACTTATTTAGTCAGGTGTCTGAGTCATCTTATATTTTGACAAAAGTGAAGTGCTTATAATGAGTAAGATGATTTATAGGACTAAAGTCATTTGGCACTTAACCTTGCTTTGCTCTGCTTAAAAGTATTGAAGGCAAGGTCAGATGGTTTCTGGGTAAACTATATGGAATGTTTCTGTGACTCAGTATAGCATACTTCAAAGAACCTGGGGGGTAGAGAGAGAGAGAGAGAGAGTAAGTGTGTGTGTGGGTGTGTATGATATCCTTCTAAAATAAGTGATTTGGATGGTAGAATTACTGCTATGACTGACTAAAATTTGTAAAAAACAAAACCACTCCCCCCAAAACAAAAGACAATCCATGGAATTAATATTTAATTTCTCATGGGTCATGCTCACTGTATTTTCATGTATACTATGTCATACTGGGAAAGGTGACAAGTTTTCAGATGTTACTTGTGTGAGATAAGATGACATGGTGTCTGATATTCAATATTAGATGCTGGACTTAACTCTTCTTATTCTAAACACACACTAACACACACACACCTAACCACTTACCTGCTTTAAAACCGTGAGTGGCTTCCATTTTTTCTTCAGTCGAAGCCATCCCCCTCACTTGATGACTACCTTCAGTAGTCTCCTAGTTGATGTGTCTGTATCATTTCCTCATATAAGGCTAATGTGAATTTCCCAGTCTAAATTGTTCTTTTTGTTATTCTTTCTCCTAATTATATGGACTTTTTTGTCATAGCATTTATCATAGCATATTAAGTCTGTCTATACTTCTGAGGTTCTATTGACAATGTGTTTTACAACTGGCATTTTATAGTGTGTTATGCTTGTTGAACATTCTCCACATGGTGCCAGCAATGGCCTAGAGTAAACAAAGTATTCCAGGGTTAATCAGGGTATGTGTGGTAACTGCATGTGACTTTGGATACAAAATCAGACTACTCTGTTCCAAGAAACTCTCGAAATTCTTAATTGAAGAATTTGCCCTTTGGTTTACTTTATTTTAATTGAGTGTGTATCTTAAAAGTGTTCTTAGTTATTTGTGGGGATAAGGGAAAAGCCTCTAGCTGCAGTTACTATGCCTAATGTTTGAATTTACTGCTTTTTAAAATTGCAAATAATTGCTTTAAGTGTTCTTAGGATGTTGGTGGTGGCTTATGGGGGCAAGAGTAATTATTTTATTGTCTGAGATAGCTTTGAGCTTTAGAGACTGGGTGGTAAATGAGCCTTCCCTTGAGAGCTGTTTTAGGCAGGCCAAAGAGGAAGTCAGTTACTCTTAATGATAGCATTTTGAAATAGGGTATTTTGCAACTTCACATTTTCCCCCATCTTTGGAACTTTTTGGCTTTCTTTTAAAATTTTGTTCTGGGTTTCTCATGGAGTGATTCTATTCTCATCTGCAGGGACTCAGTATCTTTGTAGGTCCTCTGTATCTGCAAAAGTAAGTTAAGTTTCTCCCTTTTCCTGTTACAGGAACTGTCTTGGTCAGACCTTTTAATAGATGGCAGGTTGTAGGTATAAATAAATCCCCACACCTAATAAAGATTGCTCCAGGTAAAGGGTGAAGATAAGTGCAGGAGCACCAACATAGGATGGAGATACAGGAGTTAGAGGGCTTGCTGACCTGTTAGATATGGTAACTAAAGAATGGTCTAGAATGAATCCTTGTTTTTGCTCTTGAGTAACTGGATAGATTGTGGTGGTAGCGATATTTATGAACACTTCACTGAGGAGGAGAGTATAGAGGATTGTGAAAAATTTGAGCAAGTTGTTTTAGGCATCCTTTGGATCATTTAAATGCGTATATTCATTTCACAGTTGAATATATATTTCTCTGGAGTTGAAAAAAGATCACTTAGGGTGTAACTTAGGAAAGTAATCTGTTATCACCAATGCACGTGGTAAATGTGTTTTGGACCAGAGAACATGTGGGCAGTGCTAAGAAAGTTTAAGAATGAGCCCTGAGAAACACCAACATGTAAAGGTTGGGGAAAGCCACCACAAAGGATACTGAAGAGGAGGAGCAACACCAGGAGAATTATCAAATTAAATATTTTCAAATATTTAGTGGAATCACAGATGCTTAAGGCAGGTAGAGAGTTCATGGGTGAGGAGCAAAGTCAACAGTGACATGCTTTAGAGAGATCAAGGAGGATTAGGATGGAAAAATTGGATGCGATATCCTCAGTGAAAGCAGTTTCATTGGAGTATTGGACTATAAATAAGTACTGAATAAATAGGAAAGGTGATAGTGTGTCCAGTTCGAATAACCTTAGATGGGAAGAGGAGAATAAGTGCTAAAGCAGTTGCAGAGTTGAAGAGGAAATTTTATGTTGTGTGCATGTGTGCACGCTTGTGTCTTCATCTTTAAACTACAAGACACTTGTGTTTTATATTAGACCTAGGTTAATATACTGGGTTCTAGAGTCACATTTCCTGGATTCAAATCTGAGTTCTGCCACATTGAAATTTATTTGGCCTTAGGTAAGTGACTTAACCTGAGTGCTTCAGTTTCCTTATTTCCCAAATGAGAATGATAATCAATTAGGTTTTGAAAATTAAATGAAATAATATATAGTAGGTGCTCAGAGTTCCTAGCATATAGTAAATGCTAAGAAATGTTAATTGTTAATGTAATTAATGTAAGAAAATATTTGATAATTTTAGTTGATCATTAATTTCTTAGTGTTGGCCTTTAAATATACGTGCCTCAATTATGTGATTTTCAACTTTAAATTTTAACTCTTGATTTTATGCTATGTAACAGGAGGAAGTCTACCTACTTAAATTTTTTCCTACACTTTCTCCTTTTTGCCTTTCAACCTTTGTTAATTATAGCATTTGTTTATCAGATACTTAGAATACTTAATGTTTGTTTTGTGACTGTAATTTTCATGTTTGTTTTAGTCATAGTTTTACAGGTTAATGGTAGGTTTAAAGTTTGATACCCATTTTTTTGGCCATAGTTTCTGTATTCGTGTCTTGGTTGGCTGAAGTTATTTTTCCTGGAATTTCTTCAGAAAGGGCTCTTAGGAGCTATATTTCCCAAATTCTGACAGGTTAAAATGGTTTTTTTGTTGTCATTATATTTGAATGATAATTTGGTGGGGTATAGCATTTCTGGGTTTCACTTTCTTGAGAATTTTTCATGCTTGCTTTACCATTCTCTACTCATATAGCTGGATACAGGTCTGAAACCACACTGAATTTTGCATTCTTTTCATGTATTTTTGTCAGACTACACGCTCAGAATAAAAACATCCTTCGGGGACACCTGGGTGGCTCAGTGGGTTAAAGCCTCTGCCTTCGGCTCAGGTCATGATCCCAGGGTCCTGGGATTGAGGCCCGCATCGGGCTCTCTGCTCTGCAGGGAGCCCGCTTCCTCCTCTCTCTCTGCCTGCCTCTCTGCCTGCTTGTGAGCTCTCTCTCTGTCAAATAAATAAATAAAATCTAAAAAAAAAAAAAATCCTTCGGGCAGTCTACCCAAGTATTTATTATTTATTGGACTTTCCCAATGTCCACCCTACTGTACAAACATCAAGGGATTCAGCTTAAGTTCAGCAATAAATTTAATACTGTTTTGGCCCTGATACCTGTGTCCTCTCTCAATATTTCTTTGGATAAAGCATGTCTTTTCAATCATGAGATTTGTCCCTTAGCATAATTGAAATAATGGGTATCGATTAAGCATATACTAAATCTTTTCCCATTGTCTTTATCTTTCACATTTTAATCCTTAAAAAAAAAGCTTTTGGTTTTTTTCTCTTATTTACTTTTCTCCATCCTGGACTCTGTCTCTTATTGTAGTTCAGCAGTGTGTCTTTCTGTTCTCTGCTTCTAATTGGATTTTATTTCTCAGGTGGTGTAATTTTTACTTCCAGTTCAGGTTTTGCCAGCTCATATTTTATCTCATTCTCTGCTCTTTTCTTGAGCTTATTTATTCTCATGAGCTCTGTTCTTTGCTCTTGTTTTTCCAGAAATGACTGCTATAAGATTTTTAAAAATCATGGTGATGTTTTTTGACACAATTTTGTCTGCTCTTTCACAATCCTTTTTTGGTGATTTTTCTTCATTTGTCATTTTTGTTATTTTCCTTCCTTTTTCATGTATCTTGCATAGACCCTGTTTTCTTTTCTTTCTTTCTTTCTTTCTTTCTTTCTTTCTTTCTTTCTTTCTTTCTTTCTTTCTTTCTTTTTTTTTTAAGATTTATTTGAAGACAGCGCAGAGGGAGAGGGAGAAGCAGGCCCCCTCCTGAGCAGGGAGCCCAGTGTGGGGGGTGGATCCCTGGACCCTGAGCTAAAGTCAGATGCTTACCTGACTGAGCCACCCATGTGCCACGACGCTGTTTTCTTTTTAATCAGCACTCTTTTAGTGAGGGTATTCCTCTTGGATCAGCTCTGTGCCTGGAGATTGATAATGAAAGGACCAAGGCTAACTGCTGTTTTCCTCAGGCTGTGTGTGAAAATAAGTTCTTTTAGCCTTTCCATCTTCCCAGATAAAAGACTTCACTACTGTGGGGCACGTGCATGGCTCAGTTGGTTAAGCATCTGCCTTCGGCTCAGGTCATGAGCCTAGGGACCTAGGAGCTAGTCTTGCATTGTGCTCCCTGTTTAGTGGGGACTCTGCTTCTCCTTCTCTCTCTGTCGCTTCCCCTGCTTGTACTCTCTCTCTTTCTCTGTCAAGTAAATAAAATCGTAAAAAAAACCAAAAAGACTTCACTGTGGAGTCTAACTATAGAGAATTTCTCTTGACTCTTCCTAAGTAGCTGTTCTCTTCGTAAAGTTTGTCTATATGATTTCTTCTTCTTGCTTCTTGAGCTCTCCTTCCAAGAAGATTCCTACCTTCTGTCTTTGTTCCTGATGTCAAGTGAAAGATTATTGGTTTTTCCTTTCAGGATATGCCGGTTAATTTCAGAGAACTAGGCACTGGGGCACTTCTATGGTCTTGTATATTTTGACAGGGTTTTCAAGCACTTGTATTTGATCTCCACTACTTTTGGCAGTCTTATCTGATGTACGTTTTGATGTTACAGATGGTTGTTTCATTTTAGTTGTTCGCATTTTGGTTTCATATTCCTCTTTTGATCTTTTAGGAAGAGAAGAAGGAGATTGCTATCTTGATTCTGGGTTTAAAACTGGAGTCTTAGAATTTGTGAAAAATTTATTTCTTGGTTGATATGTATCCTATAGTATGCTTCAGAACGTAGAATGATACAGTGACTTTCATGAATAGTATTTCACTGATGAGTACTTGATCATGATTGTACTTTATATATAATTGTGAACTCTGCATTGGCCTAAGAACATTTTATTAGATACTTTATTTTCATAATTTTCATTAGCTCATGTTAACTCTTACTAATTCTATATTGATTTCCCAATTGTAGTCAAGTAAAGGAGAATTGACTGCACTTGTACATCAGCTTCAGGAAAAAGACAAGTTACTTGCTGCTGTGAAGGAAGATGCTGCTGCTATTAAGGATCGGTGTAAGCAGTTAACTCAGGTGAAGACATTCTTGTATTTAAGGGTTGTATGTTATGAATCAAAAGCAGTGAAGGATTTTAGAGATTGTCTGTAATTACAGATTTAATTATTTGTATAGCAAATTTATACCCAGTAAGAGTCAATTTCTTACAGAATTGTGGTGGTGGTTTCTCACTTTTTCATGTTATAGCCTACAGTTGAATTACAAATTTAAAATAACAGTGCTCTTAAATATATTAATTTCAAATAACAGAAGCATTTGGGCATTGGGGCATGTTTCAGTTGGATCTGACCTAGAGTTAGTCTCTAGGGAAGCACAGAACTGGGTGTGATCTTGTTTAAATCCAATAGGACAAATGTAGAACTCTTAATAGGTAATTTTATTTATAAAGGTTCTTGTGATAAGTATTTATAATTTTTAATCAATGAAGTTCTTCAAACCCCAGAAATTTTACTCTTGAGAGGTAAAAAACAAAACAAAACAAAAAAACAACTTTTAAACATTATGTAGAAATTATGTCAAATGATAAAAATTTCTAATTAGAAAATAAATCAGTCCTGGGGATGTAATGTACAGCATGGTAACTATAGTTAGTAGTACTGTGTTACATATTTGAAAGTTGCTTTCAAGAAAGTATATCTTAAAGGTTCTCATCATGAGAAAAAAAATTTGTAACTATAATGGTGATGTTAACTAGATTTATTGTGATCATTTTGCAATATATATAAATATCGAACCATGTCATATACCTGAAACTTACATAATATTCTATGTTAATTATATCTCCAAAAATAATTAGGTAGACTGAGTATATAATGGGAATTCTATAGAAAATGTGTTCTTATTCCTCCTGAGGTACTTGTTTCTCCTTTTAGGAATTAAATACAATAAATGAGGTTTATATATTTTTTTATCACTCATGAAGCTACTTGATGACATTATGAGGAAGTCCTCATTTGAATATAAAACTTTTTATGTGAATTTGAAGTAAATAAAAATAGTTAATGGAAAAACTTGGTCAGATTAAGATTAATCGAAGTTGTTACTAAAATAATCATGTTTCCTTAAGATGACACACTTCAGTACAATATTATGTGGTTCTAGTTTTCTGACTAAAATTTAAAAATTAAAAAGATATCCATTTTGTAGTAATTCATTGAGATATATACTTAAGATGTGTGTGCTTTCTTCTAAGTGTATTATATACATCAGTATAACACTTTGCAGATACAAGTAAACTCTTATGGGAGGAAACCATCAAGTACTTAAAAGTTTTAAATTTTGGGGGTGACTCCGTGGCTCATTCAGTTAAGCATCTGATTCTCGATTTTGGCTCAGGTCATGATCTCAGAGTTGTGAGATTGAGTGTTGTGTCCCATGCTGGGCATGGAGCCTACTTAAGATTCTCTTTTTCCCTCTTGCTTTGCCCCACCCCCACCCCCACCTGCATCTGCGCATATACTCACTTAAAATTTTTTTTTTTAATTTTTTCAGTTTCTTAGAGGAGGAAGTGTAAACTGATCATGTCTGCAGAAAACTTTAAAGTTGGTTGGGTCTCGATAATATTTGTTCTAGGAGTTCATAATAGTTGCAATACAAAATGAAATAACCCTTTTAAGATTTGACTTGGGAGGATAATAAAACTTGGAGTTCTGATATTTTACTTTCCCTTATTCCAATCTTCCATTCTGCTATAAACATCTTTTTATCTTTTCTCTTAGGAAAGAGACTTCTTTTTTTCTCTGCTAAGTTATTTTTTTAGGTCTTTTTCTAAACCCTAATTGTTTTGCCTTAAAACTATTCTTTCTTATAATCAAGTAGAATGTAGGATTTATTCTAGTTTTAGCTCTTTAACTCTTAGACCAGAAAGTGGATTTGGAATAAGAGTAAATGGAACAGCAAAATGTTTATAAAAGTAACTGGTGTAAATGTAGGTGCAGGTAAGATACAGAGATAATTTCTTTTTTTAAACCTTTGACCTCAAGCATGTACTTATTTCAAAATTCATGATTGTCTTACATCAGTTTTGTTGATGCTAAAAATATTTTTTATTATAATCTTACAGCATTTTTTAAAATAAGTTTTCATAATTTTTTTTTCTGGTTTATTCTTCTAGGAAATGATGTCAGAGAAAGAAAGAAGCAATGTGGTTATAGCAAGGATGAAAGATCGGATTGGAACATTAGAAAAAGAACATAATGTATTTCAAAACAAAATGCATGTTAGTTATCAAGAGACTCAGCAGATGCAGATGAAGGTATCTTTTTATTTTTTTGAAAACAAAATGAAATTTTGCATTCATTAATTAGCAAACTTTAAGTGCCTAATATGTGCAAGGCTGTGTGCCGGGTGATGGTACAATGGCTAGTTTAACTGGCTCCTTGTCTGTAAGTAAGCACCTTTTCCAGGTGGGGATGAGGCAGAGTCTGGAAACTGACAAGTAAATACTCCATTACAATATAGTAGTCTGCCTTATCCTGTTTCACTTTCTGTGGTTTCAGTTACCCATGGTCAACTGTGGTCTGGAAGCAGATGATTCTTCTGACATATTGTCAGAAGGTCAGTAGTAGCCTAATGCTGTGTCACAGTCCCTATGTCATTATCTCCCATCTCATCATGTAGGCATTTATTATCTTGCATTATCACAAGAAGGGTGAATTCAGTATAACATATTTGAGAGAGAGAAATCACCTTCATGTAACTTTTATTACAGTATGTTGTTATAGTTCTGTTTTTAGTTATTAATCTCTTAACTGTGCCTAATTTATAAATTAAACTTTGTGATATGTATGTATGTATGTATATGTATAGAGAAAAGGCATATTATACCCATGGTTTAGTACTCTGCAGCTTCAGGCATCTACTTGGGGGTCTTGGAAGGCATTACCTGTGGATAAGGGGGGATTACTGTAGAGGTAAGCAGTGGGTGCTTTGGAACCATTGGGATGGGGAGTAGGGAGAGGACAATTATAGGGAAGACTTAATAGAAATGATACGCAAACTATGTTGAATGTTTTAAAATAATTAGGCATTATCAGGTAAAAGAGTGAAAAAATGGGCACTAGCTTATTACTTGGTGTGATTCCTTAGTCCCATCCCTAGAAGTGATTGTTCGGTGGATCTATTTTGGGGCCTAGGATAGAGCTTTTCAATGAGTGCATCCAGGTGTTTTTGATAGAGATTGCCCAGTGGTAATAGTCTATAAGAAATGCAGTAGAAATTGTATTTGGAAATCAGGGCTAGAATGAGGAAAAGATCTAGAGATGTGAATAGAGGCCCTGTCTTAAAGGGCCTTGTATACCTGAAGACTAGGGAGCCATTAAAGGAGTTTATGCAACTGACCAGTGTGATTATATTAGTATTTTTAGTTATTACCCTGGTAGCACTAGTGTGGAGAGTGGAACAAGATAATTGCAAGGCTTTTGCAGGAATCCAGGTTTGAGAACAAGGGCCTAAAATCAGATGTTGACAATGAGGGGTTGAGTTTGAGTGATACAGAAGAGTTAGTAGATGGGGCTTTGTGATGGAGTGGAGGAGAGAAGAAGAGAGAGTTGATAATGAAAGATGATGACTTCTGAGGTTTTGGCCTAAGTGACCTATCTATTGTCTTACGTCCACCTCTCTTTTAGCGTCTCAGAAGGTTCAGTTCTTACTGTCTTTTCTACATATTACTCATTTTCATGATTCCAGTTAAGTCTGGTTGGTTGGTTTGTCCTCTCAGATTGAAATACCATTTTTATCATTGATGAAGAGGCTGTTGAAGAACATGGTTTGGGTTGGCTTGTCTAGTGGGTGTCTAATATTTCCCCTATTTGAGCTTTCTGAGTCAGTGATTTTTTGAATTTTTTCCATTGCTAGCTGATGGCTCAATTTGGAAGCTCTCATCATCACCTCAAATTTAACGTATGTCTAAAACCAAACTCTTGCTTTTGATCAAGTTCTTATTTTCCAACATCTGAGGCATTAGTATCCTTATGCTTGAATCCTTTGACTTCTCTCTCTGCCCAGTTTATAATTTTTTTGAAATCTTTAAGATACTTTATTTCAAGGTACTCTTGCATTCAGTTCTCAGACATCACCTTAGTTTATTATTTCATACTGGCATAATTATAATGGCTTTTTAATCTCTCATTTCCATTCTAACATGTAAATTCTATCAGATATTTGTTTCTAAGATACTATTTTGATCACATTGCTAGTCTGCTGAAAAATCTTAAATTGTTCTCTGCTATCAAAGTACCAGTGTTTTCCACAGAAATACACTAATAACAAAGAAGTGAATAAATCTGTTGTCAGGTTCTTACAGTGTCCACTGCTTTGTGCTTTCATTTAACCAATCCTCTGTCTTTTCAGCCCTCAGCCATGTGAGGTATTCTTTCCCATTAACAAATGGGTTATTGAAGAACTGATTTTCCTAGTCTCAAGTGATTTTTTTCTTTTTCTTAATTGCTACTTACTATTAATTTGGAAATTAGGTATTATTGAGGGTGGAAGTTGGTTTATTTTTTCTTTTTCTTTTTTAGAAGCCAAGATAGAGGTTCTATGTGATATGTTCTCTGAAAAATAGATACATATATTTTAATTTCTCTCAATTAGGTTTTCTTAAAATTAAGATTATTTCACATTCTAAAATAAGACCTGTCCTTTCGGGAACATGAGATTCGTGTTCTTTATCTCTTGGTTCTGTAATTCTGAAATAAGAAATAAAAGGCCTGATTATTTTAGTGAATAGATTTTTGTGTGATGACTTTGCCATCTATTTGATTATAGCTCAATTTCTAACTTAATATAAATGTGTTAAACATATTTTCAGTTTTTAAACTTTTGTTTACTAAAATCTTTCATTAAAAACTGCAGATAAAATTGATAGAGGATCAAGATAGGGTTATTCTGTAGGAGTCTGTTGGGTAGGAAAGAAATTCTAAGTCTTTTATTTCTAAAATAGCATTTCTATTTGTATTTATTTTACATTTCCAGTATGATAGTAGCTAACAACATTTAACAATTAACTTTGTATTTACTTTGCATTCACCACAAAATGTAATTCATCTTTGGGGCGCCTGGGTGGCTCAGTCCTTAAGGGGCTGCCTTTGGCTCAGGTCATGATCCCAAGGTACTGGGATGGAGCCCCGCGTCTGGCTCCCTGCTCAGTGGGAAGCCTGCTTCTCCTTCTCCCACTCCTGCTTGTGTTACCTCTCTCGCTGTATCTCCCTCTGTCAAATAAATAAATAAAAAATCTTAAAAAAAATGTAATTCATCCTTTAAATTTGTTTATTTATTTGAGAAAGATGGTCCAAACGTCATTCTATTGATGCTTTTTACATTCTCATTATAATAAAATATCTTTTAAGTTAGCTTTGGCAGACATTGTTTCTAAATCTTATGTTTGTAAAATACTTTTTAGTTCCAGCAAGTTCGTGAGCAGATGGAGGCAGAGATAGCTCATTTGAAGCAGGAGAATGGCATACTGAGAGATGCTGTCAGCAACACTACAAACCAGCTAGAAAGCAAGTATGTTTCCAAATGCTTTATTTTTAATTGAATGGCAGAATATTTTCATTGAATGGCAGAATATTTTCTTGAACCATCAAAATTGTGTTTGATAATAATTGGTTAGACTTCTGTGTTTTACATTTGTTTCTAAAATGAATTAATTTTCAAAAATTTTCTTGCTATGTGAAGAACCTCTTCAGTTAAATGAGGTGGGTAAACACTAGTGCTAGCAGTGCAACATTGTCTACAAATATATGAAACTGAATTTATAAGTTTTAAAACATCTATCCCCTTTAACAGTAGTTCTTAAACTTCATTATTCTGAAGGGCATCTGGCATGTCCATTAAAAAAACATATTCTTGAGTCCTACCCCTAAAACAGTATGATTCAGTGGCTCTGAGGTGGAGCCCAGGAATCTGCATATTAAGACATAGTCCTTGTGATAGTGATGAAATTGTCTCTGGACTATAATCTTAGAGAAGAGTTAGCAGCATGTTTATAAGAATAAGCACTCTGATTTCAGTAGATTTTTAGAACACCAATTTGAGGGTGACACTGTTGACTTAAGCTCATGAGTGTGTGGTCATCCATTTTTGTTGATTATGGTGATTTTAGAATTTGTGTAATTGTTACCAGAATGATTCACATATTATAGTCAACCAGACCTCATTATTAGTAGATGTAAAACATTTTCTTTTCAATTGGCTGTAAGTGGAATTACTCAGAAAAACAAATATCAAATATGTTTTGTTTATTCTTTTTATGTGTTTGTAATAATAGAAGGTTCCTAATCCAGTTACTGTTTTCAGGCAGTCTGCTGAACTAAATAAACTACGCCAGGATTATGCTAGGTTGGTTAATGAGCTAACCGAGAAAACAGGAAAGCTACAGCAAGAGGAGGTCCAAAAGAAGAATGCTGAGCAAGCAGTTACTCAGCTGAAGGTGATCTGTTCCCACCTTTAGTTATCATTTCATAAATGATGTAGATAATTCAATTCAGGGACCTAAATGTGTATGTAGGTTTGAGAAATGTAGTTTGAGGCTTAAAGGGACCTATAATTTAAGTGTTCTGCCTGTGTAGAAGCATGTGCAGTACTAAGAAAATTGAATATAGGCTTGAGTCTGAAGTTAAAGACTGAAGAAATGAAAAATGAAATTTGCTGATTGACAGATGCAATTTCTTCTTTGGGCGGTTAGGGTTCACATGTGTGAGGCAAAAATCAAGTGGTTAAAATTACTTTTAATATTTATCACCCATAACTTTGATTTTTCAGTAAGTTCCGTAGAGCGTATTTTCCTTCCAGCATTGGAATAGATGATTTTCCTTTGCTTTAGCACAAAACACAAGAATTACTCCAGTAGCTTTCACTTGACCCATAGTATAAAAAAAAAAAAAATCACAGTTTTTTTAGACAACAGAAGGGTACTTAGTACCATGAGAAGCTCATGTTGAGAAGTCATGCATGGGGTTGCTCAGGCTGCAGAGGAATAGATTTCTTTCTTTTGTACCTTATAGCATATGCACATTGAGTAGAGGGATGAATACAATTGTCCTTTACTCCTTTTACTGGGGAGAGGATTTATTGAACATGCAGTTCAATTTGTGTAAGTCCAATGTATTAGATTCCTACCTAGATCATTGGTAGAATCATACCTTAATATCAGTTCCAGAGTGGTAGGGGTTAAAAGGACTTTGAGAATAATTGAAGGTAGAAAATAGTGCAATTTGTTTTCTTGATGTTTTCATGGGTCCCTGTGGGAGATTGATATAATTATCCTTTCTTTTATTCAAAATTTGTCTTGCCTGTGTGTTTACTGCTGGCACTTAGAAATAGGGCAGTTCCATATGGATATGGATTAGCAGATAAATGATACTAAAGACTATAGTCATCATTGAAGTGTTGTGCTATACCTCAAAATTAGAATTTTAGGTACCTACTGGGATTTAGCAGTAAAGATACCATTCTGTCTTTTGAAAGCCTATCAGCTGAAGAAAATAAAAATGGAAAACAGATCTTAGCTAAATAAATAAGATATATACATAGTAGTAGCTATAGTGATCTACCTGCACAAATACTTGGTTTTTGTAAGTCCTGCATATTGGAGGGTAGAATGACTGTGGGTGATATCTTTGTATTTTATAAGTCTAGACATATCTGCCTATTTTATTAATGTAGGAGACTGATGGAATAAGCAGTTTCATGTCAAGAGTAAAGAGGATGCTTTTTTTTTTTTTTTAATTTGAAATCCCGTGATTATGCTGACTTACTCTTTTTCCAGGTTCAACTACAAGAAGCTGAGAGAAGGTGGGAAGAAGTCCAAAGCTATATCAGGAAGAGAACAGCAGAGCATGAGGCAGCACAGCAAGGTAAGGAGAGAGGTATTCATGTAAATTTAGTATATAGTCCAGGGTTAAATTTGCTCCCTTTTCTATTATATGAAGAAAGTATGATTTGACCTTTTTGTTTAGGCCAATAAAAAAAGTAACTTTTGCACTTTCCTAGTACATTATTTTTTTAAGAGTTCTTAGAGTTTCTAAAATAAATTCTCTACTAGCTTTATCTTGAAGCGTTAAGTTGCAAATAAAATTATAGTTTAAAATGGGTTAATAGGATTGTGGTTGTGTGTGTTTCCTTTCTGTAGTATTTCCCTTTGCTTCCTTGATTACTTCTTTATTTTTTGTTTGTAGAGGAGGACTCACTTTCTGTATTGTGAAGAGAAAGAGCATTACCATTTCAAATAGTTGACTTAAAACAGTCTACTGAAATGCTGACTTTTGTTACTTATTCTTAATTTGATGAATCCATCTGGGAGATAATTGAGCTTTTATTATGTGTAGTATTTGTCTTCATCACTCCTTTTCTCCCATAAGAGTCAGTGTAGTAAAATATAGTTCCAGACAGTAGGATAGATCATACAGTTTTGGCTTTTTAGACCTTTGGTTTCCTCTGATTCTCCATGCCTGCCATCCTTCCACTCTCCTATTTCCCTTTGGTTCAGTATTTAAATATACCCAAGATACTTAAAGGCCTTTTTCTTTATATATAAAGTTTATGTCTGTGTTCAGATACATTAGCTTATTTTTTAAATTTATATTTTATATTTCATCAATGAAGCACTTATGAATTTTGACAAAAGATGAGCTATAAACTATATATATTTCTCTATAATATGTAACTGTAAACCATAAAACCTCACTCTCACCAGAAGCAGTCATTTTTGCTTTCAGTATTCTCCATATTTCTAAATACATGTATTATTTGTATGTATACTGCTATCCCTTAATAGGCATCTTTTGATTTTTATTACAGGAAATGAGGTCTTAACTCCCACACATTCCTCCCACCTTCCCTTCATTCTGCCATGATGCATACTTCTTGATCATGTCAGTATTCATTGTTGACATCATTATGACAGTGTAGCCAAGAAAAATATTAAAACTGCAATTCTTCTCATGAACAATGTTGTTTAATTTCCTAGAGCTAATTATTGCTTTATATTTTTAACTTGTTTGATTTTTATGATTTAAAATTTTACCTATGGTTAAACTCTTACCCTCTCTCCTCTGCCCACCTCTCAACATATGAGGTAGTAGAGAATCTTTTCAGTTTTTCTTGGGGATATCCCTCTAGAGTCCTCTGTCTTCCTGTTTCAGGACTTGTTTGTTTTCTAGGTTGACTCCATAGCTGTCTTCCTGAGACTACCTGGGTTCTGGATACTATGTCACCGCCATCTTTCTTGCTTTCCTCCCTCATTTAATCTCGTATCTTTTAGTCCCATGAGAGCAGGCTTTTAAGTACATTTGTTAAGGCTTTGCATATCTGAAAATATTTTTATTTTTTTTATCTTCATGCTTGATTTGTAGTTTGATTGGATGGAGAGTTCTAGGTAATAAATAATTTTCTCCACACAAGTTTGAAGGCATTAATTCAGTGTTTTAACTTTCACTGTTGCTGATAGGAAATATTACGCTCTTCTGAGTTTTAATCCTGGATATGACCAGTATGTTTAATTATAAGGAGTTCTTTTTTGAGTTGTGTTTCATTCTGTTATCAGTGTCTTGTTATGGCAGTAACATCTTTTCTTAAAATATGCACACACACCCCTTGGGCAAATAATAAAAATAAAATTAAAAAAAAATATGCACACACATGCATTTTCTTTTTTTCCCTTTACTTGCCTCTCTTCCTTGGTTGTGGTGCTGGACTTGTTTATTTTATGGGGCCAAGAGGTAGCTCTCATGATACCTAGTATCTCTATTTCCTGAGACTTACCAGATTTCCCGAACACCTTCCCCTTCCATGTTAGTGATTATCTATCTCCCCATTCATTTTATCTTAATTTCTGGATTTGGAATTAGTTAATTTCTGATTGCATCAAAGATAGTTTGTGTTTGTTTCTCATTTTCTTTGTTGTTTTGGGGTCATTGCTAATAAGAGAAGCAGACAGAAAAGTTGTATTGCTTTCTATACCAGGTCATTTGTCAGCCTTCAACATCTTGCTCTGTTTTCCAGGTAGGAGACTGTAGGGAATTTATAAGAAATTCACTAGCTAACTTACTAAAGTGTCTTTGAGGATATAAAGAATGCTTTCAAGAAATGATACAACAGTTTTAAGCATTCATGTACCATTCAGTTAACACATTTTTGAGAATGTATTGTGCACCAAGCCTTAGACACTGCTCTGGATATAGAGAAAAGGCAGTTCTGATCTCAGAAAGCTTACTTTCTGGGCGAGGAGAAGAATTAGTACAGTATGGCAGGTTCTGTGATAAAGATAAGCCTAGACTGCTTAGAGGAGCCATGTGGTGGCGTGGGGGAAGAGGAGAGATTTAAGGAGTTTTTTTCTAGAGGAGATAATGCTTGTGCTAAAGATGAGTAGTAGAAACCAGGCAAAGGAAGAGAACTTTGTAAAAATGCTGTTTTGTTCCAGATTTACAGAACAAATTTGTGGCCAAAGAAAATGAAGTACAGAGTCTGCATAGTAAGCTCACAGATACCTTGGTATCAAAGCAACAGTTGGAGCAGAGACTAATGCAGTTAATGGAATCGGAGCAAAAAAGGGTGACCAAAGAAGAGTCTTTACAAATGCAAGTTCAGGTATCTAATTCTCTCTCTTTTTTGGAAAATAAAGGTAGTTAGTGGCTGGATGTGTGTCTGTAGAGGAGAGAGGACAGTCTACCTTATCTTAATTGTGGAGTACTGATGAATAATTATAACTTAATCTTTGAGCAGTTGTCACAATATGGTGTGTTTGAATATGTGCTTAAAGATGTCCGCACTCAGTTTTAAATCTTTGTGTTAGATTAGGGACAACACAACTTATTCTTAATTTTTACCTTCTACATCAGCTCTCAAAATAGAGAGCCTTGTCATTGTTGTTTAAATTATGGCTTTTGGAATCTGAGAATGCCTTTTAAGGATAAACAGAAGTTTGTACCTCACTTAGTTTATGTACATTGGTATATTTGTTAACAGCACACTTTCCCTCCCCTCTTCTTTTTGGTTGTTATTTATGTAAGGATATTTTGGAGCAGAATGAGGCTTTGAAAGCTCAAATTCAACAATTCCATTCCCAGATAGCAGCCCAGGTAATTGTGCTTTCATATTGCTTTTTGTTACTAATAGATATTATAATACTGATAACATATTATTACTAATATATAATATTAAAATATATATAATTTAATACTATATAATACAATTTTTAGCCATTAAATTAATCACCTGAATGCCTTTTGAGTGCCAAGCACTGAATTAGTAGTCGGGAAACTAGTCCATGAATCAACAGTGATGGTCCTGATAGCTAAGCACTCCGATAATTATGTATAGTGTTGTGGGGAAACACCAAGAAAGAAATCCAAATCCAACTAATGGAGGGTTTTTACCATCGGAGGAAGAAATGTTCGTAATTTTGACTCAAAACAGAAGAAATTGGGCAAATGGTATTAAGAATAGTGGTTTATGTATTAAAAATGCTTACTAAATACTGACTAACCATAAGGGAAAACTTTATATACCCTCGGGTGGTAGCAGTATGTTAATAATACTATATGTTAATACATAATCTCAGATTATGTATGCAAAAAGATCACTTTAAAACTTGTGTTCAGTCAGTGGGGACAACTTCCAGAGTTTTGTAAGTTGTATTGTTAGACCTGTTATTCTTTGGCAACATTGCTGTGTAACACAGGTATAGTCTAAAGTGTATATATTTATAATACAACATTAAGAAAAAAAAAACTTCTGAGTACTTATTTCTGTAATTTATGTACTGTTTATTTCAATTTCAATTCCTCAACTTTGAAATTCTAAAAATTATAGAAAACATACTAACTTTTTTATGTTAAAAATTAACATTAAAAACTTGTTTTTGAGGTTCAGGCAATTTCAAACTCCCAAAACTTTGAGATTGCATGTATTTTTTTCTAGTTGTTTTCTTTGTAGAAACTTTAGTCTAAAATGAATTGGGTAAGAATTCTTTGCTATAGAGGAGGATGTTTGTATGTGAATGTACATGTATAAATTATCAACTCAAAGTGGATTGAAATCTTAAGTTACTAGCTGAGAGGTAGCTCTAGAAAATTTATCAGGAATTAAATACTTAGAGAATACTGTTTTTGAAAAGTTAAGATGAGCATGGTTATTACCAAATGACTTAATTGTTACCTTAATCATGAAATGTATCATTTCATTATTGGAAGTTGTTGCTAAGATAAAGATGAAACATGGCCTTTGTAGGTGTTTTTCTTGTATATTGTTACTTGTCAGTTATATAATTTCCAGGCCTGGCAATTTGTTTCTTTTGAACTGTGTTATGCTATGTAATTCCCTAATATTGGTTGTGGGTGATCAAGTTGCTTTCAGAATAATAGCTACTATTTATTAAACACTCATCATGGGCCAGATACTGCCTTAACAACTTGATATACATTAATTTCTTTTAATTTTTAAAGCTCTGTTTGATTATTGTATAACTTTTAGACTTTTTCTTACATGCTTTTATGTTGACACTGTTTTTCTTTCTTAGACCTCCGCTTCAGTTCTAGCAGAAGAGTTACATAAAGTGTAAGCCTGCCTTTCTATACTTCTCTTATAATTGCTTAGTCACCACTAAATGATACCTGTTCCATCAACAGTTATGATTTACTTTATATTCTGACTTGTTCAGAAAATACTCTTACCTAGATCTGGAGCAACTTTTGCTCTCCTCCTTCCCTCAGTGAGTTGAGTTCCTAAACATTGCACATTTTGTGTTTTTATGTCTTCATCATGGAAACAATTGGGGAACCTTTTTTTAATTTGGGGTTTAGCAATGGAAGAGAGAATTGTGATTTGAGATTAATGGAAGTAGATTAGTTTTTGTGCCTAATAAGTAGTTATACCTACTCTGTATTTTAACTGTATGGTGGTATGCCCAAAACGAGGTTCTATTTTTAGTGTATTGTTTAATTTGCATAGACATGGCTCACTTGAGTTCAGAAGATGTAAAATCTGGCTTTGGCATTACCAGGTTTGTGAGCTTAAACAAATTACTTCTTTTTACCTCAAGTTTTAAAACAGGAGTATGTATTTTAGGAAGTTATAGTAATGTATATGATAGATACTACTAAACTGAAAGGAGCTACAGAAATGGAAGATACAGATAGATGCATGAGAAACTAAGTAAGCATGCACATATTTAAGGCTTTTAATCCCTTGATTTGTGACTTGACTTCAAAATGTTTATTGAATACGAAAATGTATTTCCTGTTAAAGGATTGCTGAAAAGGATAAGCAGATAAAACAGACTGAAGATTCTTTAGCAAATGAACATGATCATTTAACAAGTAAAGAGGAGGAACTTAAGGTACAGTAATTCTGATAAATGGCAACAGTACTTTATAAGCGTGGAATTATCCTGATATGGTAATCAGTATGACCATTTATGAAGAATGGAAAATAAAGTCATTTAAAAAGTGTCTCTTTATTAAACTACAAGATCCTCTTTAAGCTTCCAAGAAGAGAAGTTCGGAAGACTTTTCTCACATTGATACAATTCACAGTAATTTGGGAAATATGCTAAATAGCAGGAATTGATGATTTCCTTTTCCTATTTAAGAAATTGTGATTTGAGGCCTTCGCTTTGAGACCTTTACTTAGGTAGAAGAGATGCTTTACAAAGCATATTTACATATTACTTTTTCTTCTTGTTCTAGGATATACAGAATATGAATTTCTTATTAAAAGCTGAAGTGCAAAAGTTGCAGGCCCTGGCAAATGAACAGGTAGATCTTTATTGCTGTTGAGTGTTTACTTCAGAATTTGATCTTGTCTATACTTACTTCCATTGGAATTGCATGCCCTCATTTCATTCATATACATAGTAAATATAATGGTTATTTGTGTTTGGATGCATGGCATGTTGTTGAAAGTCTCTTTATTTGACCATGACTCTCACAACCCACCTAGATAGTACTATTTTCATGTTGAAACTCATGTTTGATCAGATGAATTGATCAGTTTTAAGATCTCAGAAGAATCCATTAAGACATTCTTAATGTGCTGATTTGTTTTAGCCTTCTACTATTAATTAAAAAAGGATATACTTTCATTTGGATAAAATTTGATGAGTGAGAAGTACAAAATACTGGACAGCGAGAAGTATTACAGAAATATATAGATACTGCTTTAACTTTTACTTCAAATATATGGAAATGCAGCTTTTCAGTATATAAAAATAAGGGAAAGGATAGTTTTGAGTGCTTCCTAAAAAATGATTTAATTCTCATCCCATTTCAAACACAGGCTGCTGCAGCACATGAACTGGAGAAGATGCAAAAAAGGTGATTAGAGCGTTGCTGTACATGGAGCCATTCATGCATTTATGTTCAAGTATTGTTGCTACTCATAACTGATAGTTGTGCACATAATTTATGTAAACCTTTGAATGTATGAATTATTTTAATTGATTTCTTTTCTCCTAGTATTCATGTTAAGGATGATCAAATAAGATTGCTTGAAGAACAGCTACAGTGTGAAATTTCAAACAAAATGGAAGAATTTAAGGTGTGTGATTAAGCTTGTCAGCTGAGCCGAGAACAACCTTCTATAGTTTTCAGTTGAATGAGTCTAGAAATACTAGTTTTTATATGAAATCACCCAGAAGCAACGTTTCTGTAGTTTATTTGGGGCTGATAGGGAGAATGAATGTTATACTTTTTGCTAGATTATTTGTTCTTACAATAGACTTTTAAAATTTGCTCTGCCTCAGCTTTTGCTCTACTATAATTTTCGGTTAGTAGTCTGCGCTGGTTTAAACTGCCTCCATTGTCGGTACAGTGCTAGTTTCTGGTCATGGCTCCTCAGCTTGAGTTGGAATGCAATCTTAACTGCTGCGGTACATCTCTTCATGTGTATGAGATTTGTCGTCATCGTCGTCTTCTTTTTTTTTTCTTTTATTTAATAGGAATCCTGTAAATATTCACTTAGGAAAGCAAGATTTCCCAGAATCCATTGGTACAGACTTGTTTCAGTTTTTTGACATACACTTGAAACAGTTCTAATACAGTATTAACACTGTTCTGTTTTGGGATAAACCACGTGACTGAATTGGGAGGCTTAGTCGAAACTGGTTTTAGAGATCATTGTACATATAGTTTATACTAGTGCTGTATTTGTATATTTTGGAATATTCGTTGAAAATGAAAAATGAAAACCACATGAGATTTGTATTGTTATGTTAGTATATAATTTTCCTGTCACTTTAAGAATACTTGAAGGAATAATATGGGTTTGAAATTGGTGGGGGGGGGGTGATTTTTTTTTTTTTTTAAACTTTTCAAGTGATTGCTTTATCTTTTCTTAATAAAACAGTAAATTGAGTTTTTTTTTTTCAGATTCTAAGTGAGCAAAACAAAGCATTACAATTAGAAGTTCAGAAGCTACAGATTCTTGTTTCTGAACAGGTAAGGCTTTTCATGAATTACAAGGCAGAAATATCTAATATTAACAAGATCTGATTCTTAAATATTAACCAACTCATTCATTTTGAGGAGTTTTGCGGAATTATGGATGTATCTTTTCATTGCATTTCAGCTCATCTTGTGCTTATTATCAAGTGTCTGAATAAATAAAAATACTTTTTCTTCCCTGAGGGGAAGCTAATGCTAACTTCTTGTTTATAAGCATTTAAAAGTGCCATAGAATACATAAGCATTTAAGTCATTTTGATACATTTGGCTCTCAGGATAGAAGTCTTTACACTTTTGGAGCCTTTTTTCTAAGGCAACATGGTTTCTTAAAAAGAAAGTGGGTTTGAAACCTGCTACCAGCACTTAAAAGTGGAGTGATGATCAAATTGCTTAACCTTTCTGAGAATTTTCATTCCAAGTCTTTCACATTGAGATTTTATTTATATCATAGCTTGTTAGATTTAAATAGGGACATTTATGTATAGTACTTAGCCTAGTGGTGGGCATTAAGCAGGCATTTTACACCTCAGTTCCTTTCTCTTAGAATATTTATTTTTTCATCTCCTCTCTACCCCCTACTGTCATCAGACTCTTCTATATTTATAGCAACCCATCAAAACTGTAGCAGCCTTAGTAAGCAGGGCTTCATAAACTAGAGCCTCAGGCAATGTCCATTCTATGGCTGTTTCTAAGAGTTGTCTTCAGACTTTTCTCCTATAGAACTCTTCAAATTCCAGGTTTGAAAAATACTCCAGAAACTCTTGATATTAGATGACACATTAAAATAGAATCTTTGAATATTTCTTTAGTAGTGTTAAATTTGGGGACTTGTACTAGAAGCTGAAATGTAAGTTACTCCAAATGATAGCACTTCCTTGCATAGACACGTGCTTTCTTTTTTATTTTAAAATTCACATTGTGCAGGTATTGAATTGGTATAAATAGCTGTGCCACATGATATGGAAGTATTAATATCTGTTTACTTTTCAAGAAATAATCTCCTCCTCCTCCCCGTCTTGAATATGATAATGCCTTATATAATCTTTTATTACTTCATATATACTTCACCCTTGCAAACAAAAGGTAGTAGAGGAGATAATGCTAAACTGATGATATTTAGTTCAGTGTGGGGACATGACTTCATGCCACTGTAATCCTAAAATAATATTTAAGTCTTATTGTTAAATCTTATTCTCGTTTCCCTGTGTTGTGGTTTGGCTTATTAGAGATTCATTTCATCAACTGTAAGAATTCTCCCCCTCAGTTTATCATCTCTGACGTCTGGGTGTATCTTACAGTCTCTGGTTACGGTTTAGCTGGCAGCATTTAGAATTTTAGTAGCTACATAAAATACCAGGAGGGAAATGTAACATTAATGACTTGAATGAGGTAAAATGTGATTGATAATTTTTTATTGTGTTCCCTCTTACCCAGAAAAGCAGAATGTTAAGTTGTGAGTTGGTTATAGAGATTCTGGAACACTTATTTCAGTGTATAAGGTTTTAAATACTTCCTAAAATTAACTTCATGGGAGTTAAAACAAATGCCTGGAAATGTATGACGCTGTCCTGGAATTCCAGTTTTAATGGTCCTGGTAACTTATATTTAAACAGAAAACCGGAATCTTTACAAATCTTTTAACTTTTAGAATCTCTTAATCTTTTAGTTCTGCATCATTAGAGAAGAACAAAACCACTAGTTTTCAGTTTTTCTTTTCCTTAAAGAGAATATGATGATGATTTAAACATTGCCATTCTAATATCTTACATAAAATTCCCCACCATATATGTGGAAGTTAATATTTAAAAAGAAAATCCTCTAATTTCTACCTTAACTGAATCAGCCTTCTATCTACTTCTAAGGTTTCCATGTACATTTAGATACTCTGTTAAAATAACAACTTTTTGCATGAGATAGATTTTCATGAAGAATAGTTTTAGGAATTTTAATGAATGGACCACAGAACAAAATTTTATAGCCACATTTTTAAAAGAATTTGATAGGGAAAACTAATTTAAGATTTGCTATTTGGTAATTCTTAGAATTTTTCTTGTTTTTAAAGCTCTCTCTTTTAAAAATAGTTTAGAAAGCATGTAATTATGATGGTGTGTTTTGGTTGTAGTTGTGACTTAGCTGTCTCATCTTGGCAGACCAAAGAACCATCTCTTTGGCTGCTTCTCTGGTCATTTTTATTGCTATCATTAGTGAAAGAAGAGGTAAAGATTAGTATAATCTTAATTTCTTTGATTTCCACCTTTCTTTAACCCCTTCCAATCCAGTAGTCAGAATTTTAAGTGACAGTTGAGAGATGAACAGTTTAGTTATGTAAAAATTCAGTCTTTTTGCTCCATGGATTTTTATCTGGAAGGAAAAGATTGAACTTATTGAAACAGAAACCAGCGATGGTGCCAAGTTGTTGTTTCTTCAGGTGTAGGAGACAGAAAGACAACAAATACCAGGTAAGGTAACCTGTTTATACACTAAAGAAGGGAAGATGCCATGCTGATATAAGCCTGTATGATAATCCCAGTGAATCAAATCAGTTACTGGGATCTCATTTATTCAAAATAAAACTTCTGGGAAAGCAGGGTTCTGAGTTATCTGTCTCTCTTTTTTTTTTTTTTAAAGCAGAAGAGCAGCATTTTTATTCTTATTCTAGGAAATTTTTTCCTCTTTGCCCTGTTGCCTGTTTGTTTTATTGCAGAAGAATTTATTATTGTATAAAATGTAGTTTTGGAAATCGTCTAGAGAGAACAAAATTGGATTGGGTTAGGCCAGTAATGTACAAAGTAAAAAGGTTGGATGGATGCTAAGTTGGCCACTTTTCTGCAATTGAATATTTGGTAAGCTGATGACTGAGAGTACATATTAAACTGTATCTTTGTTAAAGGAAATTAATTTCATTACAGGTTTATGAATTGAGTATATGCTAGATACTGTGCTCCATGCTGAGGCTACAGAGATGAATAAGACTTGGTTCCCAGGAATATGGCTTTTAGTGTGGAGACAGATGTGTAACACAAAAGTATGATGAATAAAATTCTTTATGGTACAGGGTTGGAGATAGAGATAATGATTTCTGTCTGAAGGACAGTGAGGGTGAAGAGGCACCACAGAGAAGGGCCAGCTAAAGGTGATTTTGAAAAATGGCCATCAGTTTGCTCAACAGCTAAGGGGAAATCCAGGCTGAAGGAATACAGTGTTAAAAGTCATGGCAGTGTGTGGCCAAACTGATGCATTCAGAGTTTATTGGCATGTTGTAGAAGTGCAAAGTATGCAGTGTAAGGAGTAGAGAATGATTGGCTACGGCCCAGTCATGAAGGACTTTGTATGCTGTGTATGGACCATGAACTTGATCTAGTATGTTGGTAAATCCGTGAAAGATATTGCAAGGATGAGTAAGTGTTCTGCCTAGCATTTTAGATCACTCTGGTAACAGTGAGGTATTTGAATTTGTGTAGGGGAGAAGTATGTAGAACTAAAGATAAAATACAAGTGATTAAGGTGCTGATAACTTGAACTTAATAGTGTTAAGTCTTTTTTTAATTGAGATGTAATTGATATATAAGATTAGTTTCCGATGGACTAATGATTTCTGTGTAGATAATGTGAAATGAGCACAACAGTAAGTCTAGTTAATAGTTAACATTCATCACCATACAGTCAAATTTTTTGTTAATTTTTTTTTTGGTTAAGAGAGCAAGTGTGTGTGTGTGCTAGCAGGGTGGGAGTTGGGGGAGGTAGTAAGGGAAGGGTAGAGGGAGAAGGAGAATCCCAAGCAGGCTCCACACCCAGCAGGAAGCTGCAATGCAGGGCTTGATCTCATGTCCGAGATCACAGTCTCATCTGAAATCAACAGTCCAATGCTTAACTGACTGAGCCTCCCAAGTGCCCCTGTTAAATCTCATGTGAGATGGCCATCATCAAAAATAAAGATGGACAAAACCCCATCTTGATGAAAAATTTGTAAACTTATTGCATGATTTATTTTCATAGTTTATAAACCTGACTTACTATACTTTTGACAGCTCTGGTCTTCTTTCTGGTGATAGGGAAATTTTTCCCATTGGAAAGTTTTTCCTGTGTCCCTCACAAAATATTCCTTATAGGCAACAGGCAGAGAGAAGAATAGTGTGGTATTGTGATATTTGAGATGAATGAAGCTAAGGGCCTAACCTAAGGCATTGAAGAAAAGGGGGTTAATTTTAGAAATATGTAAGAAGTGGAGTCTTAGGACTTGGATTTGGCAATGGAAAAATTAATAGTATTTGTGAAAAGGGGTATAATAAAATTGGGGGAAAAGTAAGAAACTAGCAAAATTAGGAGAGTACAGGTAGGGAATGGGATGGGCAAAAGAAATGGTCAAAGAAACACCCCAAACCTGTTTTGGTAGGCTGCTTACCTGCCTGAAGGCTTAGGAATGCTAAAGGGAAAGCCCCTCTTCTGGACACAAAATAAATGATAGCAGTGGTACTTTGTGTTTCTGGAGAGATGCTAGAAGGGAAGTAGTTAAAAGTGGGGGTCAGCTTACATACCCTGTTTTTAATGCTTTATAAGGAGAATGTATTCATGTGTTGCTCCTGCAATTTATAATCAATTTTAAAACATATTTGTCTCGGTGGTGGTCACATAATATCTACATGTTAAAAATCAATTGATTTGTATATGGGATTTTTGCACTTGCCCATATAAATGTTAGACCTTAGTTTTTAAAGTAAAAAATCAATTTATAAGAAGAAAGAATAAAGCCTCCCTTCTTGGTCTTCAAGGCTTTAGAGCCTTGGATTTTTTTTATATTTGAAGAATGGAATTGATAAAGAATTAAGGCAAATTCTCTCCTTTATTCTTAAGATTTTCTTTTATGGCAATTAAAAAATTATTCAGAAGGTACTCATTCATTTTGCTAGCTCCTATTCATCTTTTTCTGTGTCTTTTGTGTAACTGCTTCTCTTCTGTCTTATGTTTTCTAAATTAATTCTTTAATTATTAGCAGTCTTCAGGTGTGGCTCACCTTCCTAAATTTTGAATCTGATTAAAACTAAACAATTTTCATAGGATTATATTTTTAAACTAGTTTTGCATCATGCAAACTTAGTAAAATTAAACTTTTGTCTTTTTTTGGGTGATTTTTATTTTAGCCTAATAAAGATGTTGTGGAACAAATGGAAAAATGGTAAGAGTTTGTTTTTATATTTTAATGACTCATTTTTACCAAATTTGAGGTAACAGAATTAGTAACTATATTAATCTTGATTTTTTAAAGTGCTCTTTGTACTTCATAATGGAAGAGGGTGGCATGCTCTTGATTGGTTTGATTTGGGATTACATTAGGTTTGTGGTGTTAGGTGTAGCAGTGATTTTATTTATTTAGGCTATTGTGTGTTACTTGAACACATTTTACATAATGGTTCAGAAGTACTTTTAGAGCATGATCAAAGATCCTTAGAAACCTTTTTATAATTAAGTTTATAAGAAATGAGGTATACCAGGTATTGATTGATATAAAATATTTAGCAGTGATAGCATTTACCTTGAAAAATAGTTGAGATGTTTTAAATTTATGATTTCAGTATTCAAGAAAAAGATGAGAAGTTGAAGACTGTAGAAGAGTTACTTGAAACTGGACTCATTCAAGTGGCCACAAAAGAGGAGGAACTGAATGTAAAACATTTTGTACATTTGTTTTCCTTGTGAGTTTGTCAGTGAATGTGAAAGGGTTACTGTAATTTAAGATTTTTCCTATAACTTTTAAAACTTAATATTTATCCACATTTAATACATGATTTCTTCCATTAAATTTAACATTTTATTAGGAATACAAAAATGAGTAGTTGATTGTTACATTCACTATCTTAATGAAATAGATACTTATTTTTGGTTCGTAATTTATGCTTCCCCACCTCCACCGTGCCCAGATGATAACAGACTTCATAAGTTCATGAAATAGTATTGGAGGCCAGGGAAAGGAGACACTCCAGTTCTATTTTGTGATTATCATTCGTCCTAACTAACTTGATTAGGACAGGGTTGCTCAAAGAAATGTTAAAAGATGTGTCTGAGTTTAGCGGGAGAAATGACTAGACAAGTGGTATACTGTGTGCTCTTGAGGTTATGGAAACATAAGTAGAAATACTAGTGGGGATAAATGAATTAAAAATTCATTTGGCTATCTCTAGAAGTTATAGAATTGTAGACATGTGTGACAGACTTCTAGGTCTTCCAGAGACGGGGAAAGAAGCAGCTAAAGAAAAATGAGAATTGAGGATACTTTGAAGATAGCTAATTTTTTAGAAAGTAAAAGTGTGTTGTGCTTCTGTATCTTTGAAAAAGGCAATAAGAACAGAAAATTCATCTCTGACGAAAGAAGTTCAAGACTTAAAGGCTAAGCAAAATGATCAGGTAATGTATTCAGTAGATCCTGCAACTGTCCTCTTTCAAACAATGCACAAATTTGTTATGTTCAGATAGAGCAGGTCTGTTGTTTATTCCTCCTTTCACCAGTGTGGAATTTGTCAATCATAGTTTTGATCTGTGACTGATTAGTGACTTGATTAACGTTACTAGAAGCTGTAATTTATTGAATGCTGACTGTATACCAGGCACTGGGTAGAGTACTGTGGATAGAATGCCATTGCTGCTTACTGCAGTGAGTGTACAAATACAGAGAAAGACTCTAAATAGCAGTAGAAGAAGCTATCTGAAATTAGGCAGTTTCCTAGTTCTATTTTCTTCTTATCTGGTTAGAATTATTAATTACTTGTAACATGTATCTATTGATTTTTCTTTTAGCCTACACTTACCATAAGTAGCCTTAAAGCTGCTTACTTTCAGAGTGCTTTTCATTTTCATAATTATAGCATTAAAAAAAACCTAGAAAGAATCAGTTCCTGGGTTTACTGTTCTCATTTGGATTTTGGTATAGTAGAAAATTTAAGGAGAAATCCATTAGTAATTTAAGTAATTAAGTAATTTAAGTAAATTAAGTAATTTAACTTTTCTATTTCTGAATTCATTTATATTTCAAGCAAATTACTAAGTAGGGTACTTTCCTATTTCCAGGTTTCTTTTGCATCTCTAGTCGAAGAACTTAAGAAAGTGTAAGTGATGACATTTTTAAATTGGTCTTTCTCTCTCTCGCTCTCTTTTTATTTATTTATTTATTTATTTGACACAGAGAGAGATTACAAGCAGCCAGAGAGGCAGGCAGAGAGGGAGGAGGAAGCAGGCTCCCCACTGAGCAGGGAGCCCGATGTGGGGCTCCATCCCAGGACCCTGAGATCATGACCTGAGCCGAAGGCAGAGGCTTTAACCCACTGAGCCACCCAGGTGGCCCTGGTCTTTCTCTTTTGGTCCACTTTCTTTGTGCTCATAAATCTCGTTTTGTGCAATTTAGATGGCTGTATGTTAATTTAACCTTCACTCTAGAGTTTTCAGTGATGGATTAAGGAAATTTAGCTGTGCTTTCCTAGTGCAGTATGATTGCTAAAACATTTATTTCTATAATTGATTCCATTTATTTTCTTGTGGCATCGAATTGTTAATTTTCTATTTCTGCAGTAGAATTGAACTATTAAAAAAAAACAGGTTATACTGGATATAGAGAGTATGTATTCTTTCCTTGACCTCTGTAAAGTTTGATGCCATAATTGTGTATACGTTCTGCCACTAGTTTCAGAACTCTGGAAGCCAATATTGTTGAGAGAAACTTGATTCTTCCCAGTGTTCTTCAGGGTATAAGTCATAACATTCTCTATGCACTTTTGAAGCAGGTCACCTGCTTCTCCTTGTGTGTATCAGCTTTAGATATCTGGTATTTACTCATTACTTCTCATTTAGGAATACTACCCCGCCCCCCCCTTTTTTTTCTTTTTGAAGAGAGGGTGGGCAGAAGCAGATGGAGAGGGAGGGAGAATCTTAAGCAAGCTCTACAGTTAGTACTGAGCCTGACACTGGGCTTGATCTCAGTACCCTGAGATCATGACCTGGCCAAAATCGATAGTCGTATGCTTAACTGACTGAGCCCCTCATTTAGGAAGACTTTTAAGTATTTTTTTCCATTCTTGTATGCAAGATACGTTGCCATTGTACTTAAAGTGGGAAGAGTTGATTGGATGACCCCTGTTGGTGCTATTTTTTTAATGTATTGGTGGATCTTGATTTCTATTAAAGTTTAATACTGCATTTCTTCATCTAAGGATTCATGAAAAGGATGGAAAGATCAAGTCTGTGGAAGAGCTTCTGGAAGCAGAAGTTCTCAAAGTTGCTAATAAGGAGAAAACTATTCAGGTATTGGGAGAGAGAAAACTGTGTTGGGTTTTTTTTTTTTTCCTTGTTTATCAGCTTCTATAGTGAATATCATTTAATTTCATGTGTGTGTCTGAACATTGCATTTTATGTCAATTTCTGTGTTTCCATTGTCCAATTTTGTCTGTTTTGTCATTGTCAAGGATTTGAAACAGGAAATAGAGGCTCTAAAAGAAGAAATAGGAAATATCCAGCTTGAAAAGGCTCAACAGGTAAAAATCCCAGAGCCATAGCATGACAGATTTGTTAGTGTATGTGTATATATGAGCTATTTGGTTTTTTTCTTCTTATTCAGAAAAAAACTTTTAGTAGTGTGCTGTAAGTATTTTGGGTTATGTGCATTTATTTATTTGTTTATGCCTGATTTGAGAAAGTGTTCTTGATATTTTATTCAATATACTTTTTTTAACTTTTAAAGATTCTTTTCTAGAAAGTTTTCTGTATTAATGTTTCATTTTAGTTTGCTAACTTAAACACAAAACAGTTTGGTAAATCTTTCCTTAACCTTTTTTTTTAATTGCATGGATTAAAATGTTTTGTTATAGAATATGTATTGTTTAATTTTTGTTATTAGAACAAAATACAGACTTCGTTAGGGGGATTTCCGAGGTAGCCAGGGATTACTGGACGTGGATGGGTTTTGGTGAATTTAATCTGATAAGGCTTCACTGAAAAAGTAGTGAGATTGCATGGAAGTGAAGATTCATTCATCCAAGAGTTATTCAACAATATTTCCTGAGTTCCTTCTACTTCTGAAAGTACTTTGTTAATGATTTAAGATCATGTGTTGAAAGAAACAGGGTATGATGAAGAGATCACAATTCTCTAGTATAGATTGAGAGGTTAGGAAAGTCTCTTGAGGAACTGACATCTAAGCCAAAAATCTGAAGGAACTGTGAGAAGACAGTGGGGGATAAAAGTTGCTGTTGAATAAGTATGTACGATTTAAAACAAAACAAAACAGAAACAAAGAAGACAATGTTGAGTACCGTTGAGTAGATGGCTTTGAAGACTGGAATGAAGAGCTCTGATACAGTAGAGAGGTACATGTATAGTTAATACTCTAATTTTCACAACTTTAGAATTATCACATTATTTAGACTTATTATTCACATTTTTTAATTTATTACTTTTACTGTCTTTGGAATCAAGAGAAGGCAAAATCCAAACACATCTCATTCTGGCATGAATAATTCAGTTAGGATCTTTGTAATTTGAAGTGTACACATTTTAAAGTTTATCATAAAGCTTAGGGTCAATTGAATGGATTATAAATTGCTTTTTTTTGTTTTTCTTTGTATTTCAGTTATCTATTACTTCTCAAATTCAGGAGCTTCAGAACTTGTAAGTACCATTTCTTTCATTTCCTTTTAATGTCTTTTTCCACAAGTTAAATATAAGTATGTATAAGTCAAATACAAATCAAATATAGGTATAATGAAAATCATAACTTCTTTTTATTTAATTTCATGTAGTATTTTTAGGAATATGAAATTATATCTCAAAAAGTTATCATAGTTTTAAGTTTTCATTAGGATTTAACTTAAGCTTTTTGATGGAAATGGGGATAGATTGGGAAGTCTTATTTTTCATAATCTATAATCTGAATATGACCTCAGACTTGAGATGTTGCTCTTTGCCCATTTTAATAGCCACTGTGAAACTGACTGTATATTTCATAGCCATACCAGTGGTAATAAGCTATCTAATTTGCTGGTATTGATTTAAACAGGATGATATGGAGTGAGAGTAGGGCTACCCTAATTTATTCATATCTGGATCTGCAGCGATAGGTGAAAGTTTTTTCTTTAATCATCTTATACTTTCTTTTTTAAGATTTTGAAAAAGAGCACATAGAGAAAGAAAGAGAGAGAGAAAAGATAAGATGAGCAGGGGGAGGGGCAGAGGAAGAGAGAGAAGCAGATTCCCCACTGAGCAGGGAGCCCGGTGTGGGGCTCGATCCCAGGACCCTAGAATCATGACCTGAGCTGAAGGCAGATTCTTATCTGACTGAACCACCCAGGCGCCCCAATCGTCTTATACTTCTTAATTTATTATCTGCAAGATCTTGTATGGTTTTGTACTTAAAATATTTATTTTTAGTTTTTTTTTTATGTCAGTTTACAACCTAAAATCTACTTCTCCAGTTGCCAGTAATTTTGGTTTGTATGGTTCTGTAACTTTTTCACCAATGGTTCTTTTTAACTTATTTTCAGATTAAAAGGAAAGGAAGAACAGATGAATACCATAAAGACTGTTTTAGAAGAGAAGGAGAAAGACCTAGTCAATCAAGGGAGATGGTTGCAGGTAAGAAGTTAAAAACAAAAGTAAACACTTTTTTTATACTTGACTATCAGTTCAATTCATACCAATTCTTTTTCAGGATCTTCAAGAAGAAAATGAGTCTTTAAAAGCTCATGTTCAGGAGGTAGCACAGTGTAACTTGAAAGAGGTATAGTATAAACAGATTACCAGCATTTTACATTAAAAAAATTAGTCTCTTTTATACTATGCTAGAAAATAAAGAACTTAGTATACTCTGAGTTTACTTGCCATAAAAATTTATTATACCATAGTTGTGTTGTTGTTGATAAAATAAGTTAAATTTTATCTTTGTCACATTTTTCTGCCTAATTTGTCAGCCTAAGCCTAAAAGCATTTTCTGTCTTTACTTTTTGAGATTGACTCTTAAACTTAAGTATCTGTTTAATTCGTATATTAATCTGTAATCCTTTCAGAAATGGTTATATAGAATTCGGTTAAAGTTCATTCTATCTTTGTTTTATAAATGGCCTAATTTTAACATAAAGTTATGTTTTTATTTTTATGTTTCTATTTTATTGGTGCTTTATACATAGTATGTATACTTTGTAGTTTGTAGTATCTGATCTTTTTGAAGTCAGAATTAAAAATGTGAATCTGTTCCTTAGGCATGTTCTGCATCACGATTAGAAGAACTTGAGACTGTGTAAGTATAATTTTAGCCAGTTGTTCCTTTAAAGAGGAATGTACTTGAATATCATGTTGAGTTTCTTCTTAGTCATTTCTTGTTAAATTAGGAATTAAAGTCCAGAGGCAAATAAGCTAGTAAGTCTCTTTTGGTATAATATAACAGAGTCTCTCAGTGCTTTCAGATACCTGGGGTCTTTATCCTTTCCAAGCCGTTCAGACCCATCAACCAGAAGATAATCTTAGTTTTAACCTTGATGAAGACTATTGAATCTCTAAGAAATAATTTACTTATTGAGAGGAATAGTATCTGTTTTCATACCAGTTACTGTACTAAGGAATAAAAATATTAAGTCTGATCCGCATAGAAGGTATGGTCTTAATAGATGTTCATCCTAGAAAATTTTTGTCTTAAAAAGTCTGTTCTCTGAACTTAAGCTAACTAAATCAGTTCACAGTGGTGAGAAGACTATCTGGACATCATCTTTTTGGCATGCTATAGAATTACTTTTAAGATATTTTTGCTTTGCTGGGATGCCATTAATCTTTATGGATGTTTAAGAAGTGGCCCTTTGAAGCTGTGTCTTTAAAAGTAAGATATTGAAGATATTAGGTCATTGTCTTTATGAAGACAAAGGAGATGTCTGTTCTTCACACTAAAATTCTCATTTGTACAGCTAATTGTTTATCATGGGAGCATTGTATAGTTATCAAGGTACTTTTGTTTCATTTGCTAATAGAAAGCTTAGACACATTTCTGGCCCATTTGTAGTAGGTATATAAATCATTAAAGTATGTGATTTTAGATCTATTTCTGCCTCAGTTTTCTTTTTTAAAAAAATTAATAGGGGCCCTTGTGTGGCTCAGTGGGTTGTCTGCCTTCAGCTCAAGTCATGATCTCAGGGTCCTGGGATGGAGCCCTGCAGCAAGCTCCATGCTCAGCAGAGAGTTGGCTTGACCCTTTCCCTCTGCCTCTTGCCCCTGCTTGTGTGCTATCTCAAATAAAGAAATAAAATCTTTGAAAAAATAAAAAAATAGAATTCGGTGGGGGTGGGAGCAATTTTAGGTTTACAGAAAATAGAAAAGTACAGAGTTCCTATTTTTCCCCACCCCACCCTGTTTCTCTTGTTATATCTTGTATTAGTGTGGTACATTTGTTAGAATTGATGAACCAGTGTCGAAATATTGTTGGTAGCTAAAGTCCGTAGTTTCCATTAGGGTTCAGTCTTCTCTGGGTTTTGAGGAACGTATAATGACATGTCTCCATCATTACAGTATCATACAAAATAGTTTCACTGTCCTAAAAATCTCCTGGCTCTACCTATTCATCCCTTCCTTCCTCCAACTGCCACTCCCACCACCCTCAATCTCCGGCTGCTGTTCTCCATAATTACTGTCTCCATAATTTTGTCTTTTCCAGAATGTCATATAGTTAAAATCCTATAGAATACAGGTTTTCAGAATGGCTTGTTTCACTTAACAATAGATATTTAAGTTTTGCTGGGGTTTTCTCCCCAACTTTTTAATCCTATTCTACATGTGTGCTCCCTTGTCATTTTTCATGTAGACCTATAAACATTTTGAAGTTCTTTCTACATTAAGGTGGGATAAAAATAACTCTCAATTCAGCAAATGTTTGAGAGCCTGTTTTGTGCCCTCTGGCACGGGAATACTGAAATGGCTAAGATGGGTTCCTGCCCTGAGGAAATAGACAGATCATTTTAATAGTTTTGGATGTTATGCTCGAGGTCTGTTGCTTAGGATGACAAGGGCAATTGGGATTCACATGAGCTAGATAGAGTAAGACTTAAATCTGTGTTGGGTAAGGGAGAACCAGATTAAATGATATGTAGCATCACTTTACATAGGCATGGGCATATTGTAAGTTCCAGTGTCAACTAATTATGGCTTTTTAAAAAATATTTTTATTTTAGATTTTCTGCCTAGATAAAGCCATACTTGCTTAAGAAATATAAACTATGAAATAAACTGTAGCAGTTTTATGATGTACTTTGAGTTGAGTGATTCTGGAAATGTTATTTATTTATTTATTTATTTTTAAAGATTTTATTTATTTTACAGAGGGAGAGAGATCACAAGGAGGCAGAGAGGCAGGCAGAGAGAGAGAGGGGGAAGCAGGCTCCCCACTGAGCAGGGGGCCCGATGCGGGCCTCGATCCCAGGAACCTGAGATCATGACCTGAGCCGAAAGCAGAGGCTTTAACCCACTGAGCCACCCAGGCGCCCTGGAAATGGTTTTTAAAACAAATTTATAAAGTGATGTAATGTGGGAAGAAGAGCTGTTAGACATTGTTTCTGCTATCTTTTTCTCCTTAGGGGTGATATTGAAGTCTGGTTGTCCTTTTTTATCTGTATAACTAAATATAAGGTCTTTAAAAATTCTAGGTTGAAAGAAAAGGAAAATGAAATGAAGAGAATAGAAACTACACTAAAAGAGAGGGAGAGTGATCTTTCTAGCAAAACAAAGCTGTTACAGGTGAATATATGAGTTAAAACTAATTATTGTGTGGCTTATTGTCTTTGCATATTTTAAACAATTTTAACTACCACAAAAGAAAATAGGATAGATAGACTCTTTCCTCCCAGCCAGGTACTGGGTCTCATTCTTCAGAAAACTTGCAATTATTGAGAAAGTGCCAATTCATAAAAATATGTGTGTACTTGTTTTAAACACAGTGTATTCAACTATATACACGTTTGTATTTGACTTTTCTTCCTCTATTTCTAACGTTTTTGAGATCTTTCCACATAAGCACATTTCTGTCTTCTAATTTTAGTGGCTTTGTGGTATTCTGTTGTATCATCTGCCATCATTTATATAGCCAATCCTGGTTTATGGATGTCTAGATTATTTAGAGTTGTGCTTCCTGTTACAACACTGAATATCTTTGTGTGTGCACTGTCAATACTTTTGCTAGTATATCTGTATTTAAAATTCCAGGAAGTGAAATTTTGGGTCAAAGTTTTATGCAGTTTCTTTTTTGAAGAGAGATAGTTAAAATTGAAAATCCATATCTCCTCATCCCCATGTTGTTATATTGAAAGTACTTATAGAACGTTAATTTGAAATGATAGCAAATTTTAGATGGGTGCATTGTTTCCAACCACTCTTGCTTACTTTCTTGCTCCATGTGTTAGTTCTGTTGCATTTTCTTTCTCTGCCAAGTGGATTCATTTTTAATATTGTTAGATAATGCTAAATCACCATCCAAAAGTTTTTTACAAATCTATACCAATAGAGGGCCATTTCCTTTTCATTCTCTCCCAATATTGACAAAGATGAAAACATTTGATATTACGCTTAAAAGATGGTTGGATTTTTTAATTTGCATTTGATTGTGAAAGAAGTTAAGTACTTCATTTGTCTATTAATTGGCCTTTAATTTTTCCCACATTTTTTTCTGGGTTGACTTTTTCTCACCAAATTATAACCTTTTTTTTTTTCATAATAAGAGAAATTAGCCTTTTGTCTCCTAAAAGGTGACTTGTTTTCTTAAATTTTTATTTCATTTATGTTTTTCTCCCTACTTTTGGAAGTTAAAACTTTTTTTTTTTTTTTAAAGATTTTATTTATTTATTTGACAGAGAGAGATTACAAGTAGGCAGAGAGAGAGGAGGAAGCAGGCTCCCTGCTGAGCAGAGAGCCCGATGCGGGCCTCGATCCCAGGACCCTGAGATCATGACCTGAGCCGAAGGCAGAGGCTTTAACCCACTGAGCCACCCAGGCGCCCGGAAGTTAAAACTTTTATATACTCAAATATAAGTAATTTCTTGGGGAGTCTTGGAATGAAAGATATCTCTTACTCTATAAAAATATTTCACATGTTTTGATATGTTTATAATTTCTTTTTGTTTGATGTATACTCATGTAATTTATTTGAGTAAGTTATGAGAATAACATTTTAACCTTGGGGGGGAAAAGGTTAGCCACATGATTAAAGAATCCCTTACTGCTTTACTGCAGTGGTTCTCTCCAGGGGACAACGTGTGGAGATAATTTTGGTTGTCGCAGCAGGTGGAGGGGTGCTAGTGCATACAGAGGATGGAGGCCATCGATACTGCTGAACATGCTAGAGTATACAGGACAGTCCTGTTAACAGAAACATCCAGCCCAAAATGTCACTTAGAACTTGCCCTACTGATCCAGAATGTCACCCGATACTGAATTCTTAGAGGTATTTGGATCTGTTTCTGGATCCTGCGCTCTTCCATTGAGACATACTCCCAGATTGATACTGAATAATTTATTCTAATTTTATACTGTGTTTTAATATAGGGCTTATTACTTTTAAAACAATCACTTGAAAAAAACTATTTTAGAATTTCCCTGGCTTGTATGGTATGTTTCAAAAGTTTATATGGAAAATAATCTCTGTGCAGGTATTCATGTTTAATTTTTGTTTAAATAGGAAGTACAGGATGAAAACAAATTGTTCAAATCTGAAATCGAGCAATTTAAGCAACAGAACTACCAACAGGTAGGTACTATTAGGTAGCTTGACTTTCATTTATGTGGCAAAAAGTTGAATAACCCATAACTGTCTGTAAGTCTTCTTAACCATTTTGCCTTTTTATGAAGACTAAAGTATCTTGTTTCATTTATAAGTGTTTAGAAGATGTCCTTAAAAAAAAGTAATTTGCTATGCCATATGCAAGATAAAATCTATAATTTATAAGGTATATGTAAATAATATTACTATCTTTATTCTAGCTCTTTTATATATCTCTGTTTTCAGATCCTCCAGAATGCTTTTCTTAGCAAGTCAGTTAAAATCCTATAGAGGTCAGTTTAAATGTAGGTGTATACCATATTTCCCTCCTCCTCTCCCCCCTCCAAATTCAGTAATTGGAGAAAAAGTAGGAAATGTGTAATGTTATGAATAATAGTTGACCACTATTGAAAATACTTTTTCAAAGTATAATTCTGCTTGGTAAAAATAAAATGAAAATGTGTAATTTTTTTTTAAGATGTTACCAAAATATGGTTTGACTTTTCTGAACAAAGGTAAGCTAGAGAGTATTATGAGGGGCCAAAGAATGTGTTCGTCTCAATGAGAAGATTATGGTATAGTAGTTCAGTTTGGGAGATTGAATGGAATACTATATGTGAAGGTCTGTGTACTTATACACATTATGTAGAATTTCTGTTTTTACATGCAAGTTAACTTTTCTTAGTTTTTCTTTTGACTTCATCTTAAGGTTTTTTTTTTTTTTTTTGGCTTTTGGAAGCTTAATATAGTCAAATAGGAAGATTTAGGGCATTAGCTCAGTGCTTTACACATAGTAGGAAATTGATAAATACTTGTTAAATGAAGAGTTTATGTAGTAGCAAGGAAGACTTGATTTAATACTTAGTACATTTTATAAATTTATATTTTTATTAAAATTACTTGGTCACAGGCATACAGAATATATAGTGTTTTTACCTTTGTTAATTTATACCTGAGAAGAGCTTAATTTTTTGTAGTCTTATAGAAATAACTTTGTTTTGAAATAACATTTAACTCTTTTAATAGGCATCATCTTTTCCCCCACATGAAGAACTATTAACAGTGTAAGTAATAATTTTAATTCATAGTTTGGAAAGTGGTAATCGTTTTTATGTGGTAAACATATCTCAGGTAAGAATTTAATGTAACTTCAAATGGCATCTAATTTTTCCAATTCTATTTGGATTTCTTGAACTACAAGTCCCTAGCATTTAGCTGTGCCCTTGGCTAAACTGATGTGCTTTTTTATGGTATTTGGATTTTTGTTAAGGGAGATTTTGAGGTTTTTAGGACTTTAGAAAACATCTAATAAAGTTAAAATACATACATATATATTTTTTTCCCTAGATTTTATTTATTTATTTGACAGACAGAGAGGGAACACAAGCAGGAGGAGTGGGAGACAGAGAAGCAGGCTTCCTGCTAAGCAGGGAGCAGTGTCGTGCTCATGCTGGGATCCTGACCCTGGGATTATGACCTGAGCTGAAGGCAGATGCTTAACGACTGAGCCACCCAGGCGCCCCAAGTTAAAATATATATTTAAGGCTTTATATACTTTAAATGATCTCAATTATCCTTCTGGTATCATTGTGAAATTGAGTGATGCAAATAAGTTTCTACTTCTGCATTAAAAAACTCAATCTTTATAGTTGCTTGCTTTTAAAAAAATTATTATTATTATTATTATTATTATTTTGAGAGAGAGCTGCTGAGAGGGGGTAGGGACAGAGGGAGAGGGGGAGGGAATCCCATGCAGTCTCCACCTCCAGCCTGGACCCCCACTCACAGTCCCATGGCCCTGAGATCATGACCTGAACTGAAATCAAGAGTTAGACACTTACTGACTGAGCCACCCAGGCACGCCTATGATTGTTTTCTTTTAAAGAGACCTTTTTTTTTTTTTTTTTTGGTGCAGATTTATTTATTTTAGAAAAAGCTCAGAAAGGAGGTGGGAGAGAGAGGGAGAAAGGCAGAGACTCCCTGCTGAGTGGGGAGCCTGCAATGGGGCTTGGCCTCATCACCCTGATATCATGACCAGAGCTGAAACCCAGAATCGGATGCTTAACCGACTGAGCCACCCAGGTGCCCCTTAAGGAGACTTTTTTCTACAAAGCATTTTTCTTTCATTGTTGGCTTGTATTTTTCTCTGAGAGGGTATATTTAAGGTCATTTCAGCTAAGATGGTATATTTGAACATTCTAGTTATCCACATTATGTGTATTAGATGATAAAAGTAAATATTTGTTCATCTTGATTCGTTTACAAGGTTGTTGGTTTACTAGTTTAGAATTATTTACTGGTAAATTGAGTCTGGAGTTTGTATAGAGCAAAGGTCCGCAAATTTTTTCTATAAATGGCCTGTAGTGAATATTTTAGGCTTTGTGGGCCACAGAGTTCTGTTTCGCATTTCCACTCCCCCCCCCCCTTTTTTAACAATTCATTAAAACTATAAAATCAGCTCTTGGCTTGAGGGCCATACCAAAAAAGACTGTGTGGTTTGGGCCCAGAGCCCTAATTTGGCAACCTCTTATATAGAGCCTTACTCTTAAGGAAGAGCTATTTGTAATTTAACTTTCTACCCAAGCTGCTCTCAACTATAACAGAAATGAATTGTGAATCTTTGCCATTGTTTTCTGCATTTCTGGGAATTAACTAATGCATTAGAATTAGAAAAACCTGAATCCTGAGAATGTTATGAAAATGATGATACCTACCTCACATTAATATACTTTGTTGTGGGTTAGCCATTTAAAGAAAGTCATAACTAATTTCATTACCTTTTGGGAAAAATGTCAAAGGGAGTGTCTCTATGTCAGTTTTCACTCTTCTGAAAATAACTACTTCCCTGCAACAGATAAAAATAGAAACAACTATAACTACAGCAGTTCATATATTCATGAACTGTTTCTTAAGGGGATGATTTCTCTTGAGCACAAATATCAGCATGCCATATTGTAAAAGTCATTTTTGAAAGTAAGAATGCATCACAAATAGGTTTTCTATGGTGACAGTTAATAGTTAAGCTTAAAAGAGTTTGCCTATTAAGTTAATATATTTTGCAAAGCATCATCTGCTTGTTTTTCTTTTGTAGTAATAAATATCGTGTTCACTTTACCTAAAATGTTGCTATGTGTATTTATGTTCTGGTTTAGAATTTCAGAAAGAGACAAAGAAATAACTGGTCTTCAGAATGAGTTAGATTCTTTGAAGGAGGCTGTTGAACACCAGAGGAAGAAAAACAATGTAAGCAAATCTTTGTCAGAATAAAGCTTTTCTTTTTATTACTTCACTGAAATACCATGCTTCCCTATTTTTTAAAAATTTACTTCTGTAGTTTCCTTAATATTTGTAAGAAAGTACTGTTTTGTGTGTACCTTTTTTGGGATGATTATTAGAGTAATCTTTTTATTGGAGAACAGACATTTTAATGAATAAAAAAGATTAATTTGTATACTTATAATTATCATTTTAGATATTGAAACTATAAATATTACAGCTTCAGATTTTTTATTTTTTTAAAATACAACTGACTTTCCATTGAACTTCTTTTGAAAAAAATTATTTCTTCATCTCAGTATTTTAAAATCAGTGGCATTTCCTTTTAATTTGACTGGGCTAGCCTTTTTTGTAAACTTAGATGTAACCCAGTATTGAAACCTAGTATTTTCAGTAATTAAGTGTCTTTCAGAACCTTCTGGAACCTCCTTCTTTGAACTGACAGATGGTTCTAATTTTTGGTAATTAAGTGCATTAGGGGCCTTAGAACCTTAATACATTTATACTACAATGGGAAGGGGTAGTCCCCTAAGAAATTTAAGCCCTAATACTTTTACTGAATAGACAGTGAATTTAGGTGATTTTCTTAAATTCTCTCTGACCAGAAGGTGACACCTATAAGAATCCAAACATTCTTGCTAGAGAAGGGATTTTTGCACACAAAATTATGATTGCTAAGACTTAAACAAGCTTAAAAATGTTACTGAAATCTCTTAAGGGGATATTGGTAGGAAATTGATAATGTGATTTCTAATGAAAGTTTAATTTTTGAAAGTTTGCATTAATTTGTTAATTTAACAATTTGACATGTACTTGCACCCCTGAGTTTGTCAAAATTAGGTATGTGAATTACCCTTTGTATGTTTGTGTAACATTACTAACTGTATTGCTTGGCCACAAAACCTGAGGTGAATTTGCCAGTATACTGCTAACATCTTAACTGTGTTTTATTATCTGGATTCTGAGATGAGGTGGACATAGTAATACCAGTCTAATGCAGCAGCGTCGCTGCAGGCATTGAAGTGTGTGAAAAGAGCCAGCAGATTGCGGCGTCAGTCCATTCTAGTTCGGCCACCACCCTGGCTGTGTACATTTGGCCAAATTTGTTAACCTACCCCAGCTGTGGTTTCCCCATCTATAAAATGGGAGTAAACACCTTTTAGGGTTGTTGTGAGGATTAATGAGAATTTATGGGAAGCACCAAGTTCAGTGTTGGGGCACATTAAGTAAGCATTCAGTAAATGGTGATTATCGGCTTTTTATTTGTTTTTAATTTAACGTTTAGATTTCTAAATATGAAGACTGAAATATAGCAGATTGTCCTTACTGGTATTTGTGAATGAAATGTTATTAAAATAGATCTTTGAGAACTCAGTTTCCAATGACTTCTGTTTCTCTTCCAAGAGAATGTGGTTTTTAGCTTTCCAGCCTCCCTGTTTTCAGCCTTGATCAAGTAGCTCATACATTCATGTCAGGTTGCTTTATGGCATACACATTTGACCATGCCAAAAAGATGGGCAAGCACAAGGAGTGACTCTGTTATTCCTAGGTAGACTTGAAATGCGTTAATTCAATAAAACCTATTTAGAGAAAAAAATGTTATGCTGTAGTGGAAAGTCTGAGTGTTCATGGGCCTTGTCTAAGAATCACATGTAAAGCTTTTTGCAGTACTTGTGTATTTGCCCTGTCCTTAACCTCCTAATATTTGGTGTACCTGAAATCATATTTTTATCTTAGTTCGTGTGTTTACTGTTGAATGCTTTCTTCTTTGTCACATGTACACAATAATTACTCTATAGCTGGCATATGTGGTGCGTATACTAAAACATGGGAAGTGGGCATCTTTATTTTCTCATTCAGACTTCTAAACATTGCTTTTTATTTTTTTGCTAATATACATATTTCCCATTGAAATAATTTTGCAGTAACCAGCATTTAAATGCAGTGCAAAATACTGATGAAGTAAAAAACAAAAAATCTCTCAATAATGGATAAACTGAAATCATTCTTTCTAAAAATGATTAGGACCTTCGGGAGAAAAACTGGGAAGCAATGGAAGCATTGGCATCAACTGAAAAAATGCTGCAGGACAAAGTGAACAAGACTTCCAAGGTTGTAATGCTAACTCCTAGAAGCAATCCACTGAACAGAGAAAATCTGCAGCTTGCCTTAAAATCAGACTAAAGCATTTAATTTTACTGCAATTTAAATATAAAATCTCCTTATCCACATTTATCATCTCTATCATCTCTGCTTTTTTCATCTACTCTTTGAAGCTTTAATTTTGAGCATGCAGTTTGTTGTGATTACCTGGTTGTTTGAGCTTTGGTGATTACTGCTTTAAACTGAAGAATCTCAGGAGACCTATGGTACCCATGTAAGCTCTTGTGACTGTATGCCTTGTGGGTTGGTTAAGGGCACTTTGGTAAAAACCCTGCCCCCCCAAAATCTAACTGAATTAACAAACACATTTGAATACCTAGATGTACATGAATTCTCCTAGGTTCTTTGGGGCACACCAAGATGACTCACACAAGGTAGAAAATGATCAAAGTGTTAAGTACAGGGAAGGGATTAATTCTGGGTGGTTCCTTAGAAGAGATGAAGTTAAAATTAAACTTCAGGTTTTGAAGTGGCTGGACAGTAATGAGGCATGTGTTACGTTTAGTATGGAATATTAATAGAAGGGATAATTCTCTTGACCTGAGTATGGTAAAGTACTCCTGAAACACATAGCTTCTTCTGTCTTCAAAACAATAAAAGATATTCTCCATGAGTTCAGCTTGTTCCATGGGTTTGAAGATTCTAATGACTTAAAATTGAGAAGAGTTGTTTTTAAAGATGGAGACAAATGAGTGTGCCAGTTCAGTCAAGCATTTTGAAAATTTCTACCAAGAATGTGGAACAGGAGTATTAAATTTTGTAGATGGGTTAATAGAGTTAATTATGTGATTTAGTTGAGCATTCTATAAGTATGTTATGAACCATGGTAGGTCTTAATGACATTTGAAGGACTTTTTTTTAAGTAGAATAGTTTCTGTAAAGTTTTTTAATCAAGTATGTTTGTCATTTTTTTCCTCTAGTGTAATAGATTTGTATTTACATCTGTACCTATTCACCTGCCTTAAATTTCATTAAAACCTAAATATGAGACAGCTGGCAGATACTGGGACTAGAGAAATCTAGGCCAGGGAAAAGAGTGAGCAGGGCCAGGTAGTTGTTATTGTTTTATTGTGAGTGGTTTCAGTCAGTTCCATTAGCAGTGGGGTTCTGGTGTAGTTTCTGGTTGTTTCTGTTACTGTGTATTTCACTCTTAACACCTGCCTTGTAACTTATTTGTTAATGAGACTGGGTTTCTGGGAAGTGTGAATCCCTTACTTAATATCATGTCATTCCTGCAAGAAATTACAGGCCACTGTTTTAGGCATTCTTGCACATTTTTTGAAAAGAGAACTAGAATTTATCCATGTTTCATCATGTGCTTGGTATAGAAATTGACCCTTATTTCAAAACTCAACACCAAGTGTATGGTGATTTCTTGCATTGCTAATGATCTACACAGAATAGAATTTATAGTTTTTCTCTATTTTAATGGAATTTACACTGTTGTCAGCCTAGCTATAAAGTGATGTTACTTGAAGAACCATAAGTTATGCTGGAAGGAGAAATAACTGTAGAACTCCTTTAGTGCTTTAGATGATAGAAATAAGTAATAACTTTAAAATGTAAGAGAGCGTGCTACACTGCTTTTTCACGATTGTCTTTAAAGTAGTAAATATTCTTGAGCGCTTATAAATAACTTCACATGAAAGATACTTCATAAATATTACACTTGGATAAAAAATAGCAATTTTCCATAATAGATCTTTTCCTGGTATTAAAGTGGAATGGGAAATGCTCTCCACAACCAAACTACCAAATTAGATGGAAACTTTTTAGCAAAATTAGTACAAATCAAAATTAACTTCTCATTTTTCTGCCTCTTGTTATAAATTAGACAGTTATTTCTTTTACTTAGATTCTTTTTCCCTTGGAAAGTTTTCCAAAAAACTTTGCTGCACAGATCTCTTCCTGTTTTTCTGTAGTGATTGTTCTACCACTTCTATCGTCAAATGATGAAAATGACCCCTTAATTGTGAATCAATTCCGAATTAGCAGTTAATCATTTTCCTTGAATGAATGTATCTTATGCAGTTAGGTACATTTCTGAAAAATAGTGTAATTTATTGAATCACTGAAAATACTCCATTAAAACATCAGTAAAATACTGCCACTAATCTTGAAAAAAGTAAGTTTTTTGTGTGTGTATAGAATGTGATGAATCTCTGGTTTTTTATTGTGTAATTTTAGATTTTCATGTTATTTAGACTTTCTAAATTGATGTATATGCATCTTAAACCAGCATTGGCTTTCAAAGGTCACATTTAAATGGTGTGGGAAAGTTAAGGTTGAGATGGTGCTAGCTTGCTTTGCCTTCTTGTCACCTGTTGAGCTTCACAAGTGTTTTTTTTCTTGGCTTGGTTTAGATGTGCGTTTTTGGGTGTAATTTTTTTAATTTTGTAGAGATAGTTTGACTATTAGGTTTTTACTTTGCATGTGATCAAGTCATTACCCTAATTTTGACAAACCGTAGTTTTGAGTTAATAATTGATATCCATTATAGTTTTAAAATCACCAAATTTAGATATGCATTTGTAATACCTTTAAATTTACAGCTGATAGAGTCTCTCTAAGTGTCAGAATTAGTCTTCGTGATGCTTGGTATTGGTTAATTAATTGCCATCAGTTTTTCCTCTTTTCTCTTTCCTGTTTTTCTCATATGCACCACCCATCAAATTTTGATGGTCTTTTTTTTTTCTTTGTAACTTCACTTGATCTTGAAGCTAGAAATGTGAAATTGCCATTTTTAATTCCATGGTGCATTTTTTTATATAGAGAGATTTGCCAGCCAATAAGCCTCAGTTATGTTGCCCAGGTGGATATTTTTTTTGCATGTAGTTTAAGTTTTAGTGGTAGGAAGTATATTTTTAATTTTTTTGTTCTTGTTTGTTTTTTGCCTTGTTTCCAGAAGGGCAAATCATTTGATTTCTAACAGCAAGGAAAATGTCCATGTTATCAGATACTGCCTTGGCTTGATTAACTTAAGACATTGTTATTTAGGATGCTTTAGAGATTTTGCAGATTTTTTCTTATGGAAGCATTTTTAACATTTTAAAATAGGAAATTTTAGCTTTTGTCACTATTAAGATGAATTTTTAAAATACTGTGACTTTTTTCTCCCTTAGAGCTTAAAAGACTTTTTTTTTTTAAATTCTATAATCTTATAAGTTTGACTTTGTTCATCTTCTGTCTTAGGAAAGACAACAACACGTGGAAGCTATTGAATTAGAAGCTAAAGAAGTTCTCAAAAAATTATTTCCGAAAGTATCTGTTCCTCCTAATTTGGTAAGATTGATTTATTGTTTCTCTAAACAAGTCCTCTTTACCATTATTTAAGGAAGTTGTGAATAAGCAACATTTGCATTCTACACTTGGTTTAGAAGTACATCTATTCCTTAATCTTTTCTATTTTTAGCATAGGATGCTTTTCAGTAGGTAAGATAAATAACTTGGTTCAAAACTCACTTCTCTTTATTCAACTGATACTTTTGTATGTATAAAATTTACATAATCTGTATTATTTAGAGGATCAAAACATTTGGAAAAGAAATATTTCTTAATGTTTAATAAACCAGTTTGTGTTTTTAATAGCTTTATTCAAAACAGCTTTATTTTTTAATTTAATTTTTTATATTTATATATTTATGTATTTATTTTTAAGTCGGCTCCGCACTGGGCGTGGAGCCCAACATGGGGCTCGAACTCATGACGGTGAGAGCAGGACCTGAGCCGAGGTCAAGAGTTGGACACTTAATTGACTGAGCCACCCAGGAGCCCCAAAATAGAGCTTAATTTTATTTTATTTTATTTTATTTTATTTTATTTTATTTTATTTTTTTAAAGATTTTATTGCTTTATTTGACACAGAGATAGAGAGATCACAAGTAGGCAGAGAGGCAGAGAGAGAGGAGGAAGCAGGCTCCCCGCTGAGCAGAGAGCCCGATATGGGCCTCGATCCCAGGACCCTGAGATCATGACCTGAGCCGAAAGCAGAGGCTTTAACCCACTGAGCCACCCAGGCGCCCTAGAGCTTAATTTTAAATGATTTCTTCTAGTTTTAGGAACACCTTATTTTTTACTTAAATGTGTTTAATACTTTGAGCCAGGCTTTTTTCATCTCAAAGCTCAAGATTTTGGTCACCTGTTAACTTCTTTAAGGAAAGGCTTGAGGATAATACAGAACAGCTTGCTTTACTTCAGGTTAAGTGAAGAGAGAAAAGTTGCTTTGATTTAGAGAATTATTACAGTGAATATTTGAGAGCAAAGTGAGTGTGCATGTGGTTTCCTAAAATGGTGTTGTAGGTCTTTAAAATTTTATTTTCATGGAAAATTGTATAAACACTCAGAAATAGAATAGCATAATGAGCCTGGTGTACCCCATACATCAGTACAGTCTTGTTTTAGCTTGTTTCTTGTACTTCCTAGATTATCTTGAAGGAACTCAAACATCAGAGCATTTCATCTGTAATTATTTTAGTATGTATTTCTATAAAAGATAAGGATTGCTTTAAAAAATTACATTAAAAATCCTTAATTTTATACATTTTGTCAATGCATTTCTCCCATTTGTCATATAAATTTTCAGTTTTAATGAAATAACAACCACTTACTGTACTTTGTTGTAATTAAGACCTAAGTAAGGTCAATATGTGATTGGTTTAAGATGTCTCTTATATCCTTTTGATTCCACAGATCCCTTCCTGTATGTCAGCAACACCCTCCTCCCGTTTTTCTTCTTTTCTTTTTTAAATATTTTTTTTAATGTATTTACTTGACAGAGAGCGAGATCACAAGTAGGCAGAGAGGCAGGCAGAGAGGGAGGAGGAAGCAGGCTCCCCACTGAGCAGGGAGCCCGATGCGGGCCTAGATCCCAGGACCCTGAGATCATGACCTGAGCCGAAGGCAGAGGCTTTAACCCACTGAGCCACCCAGGCGCCCTTTTTTCCTCTTTTCTCTTTTCTCCTCTCTTCTCTTTTCTTTGGAGAGGGAGAGAATGAATTTAAGCAGGCTCCATACCCAGCACAGAGCCCAATCATAGATGCTTGATCTCATGACCCCGAGATCATGACCTGAGCTGAAATTGAGTCAGATGCTTAACCATCTGGGTCACCCAGCCCAGTCGCCTCCTCCTTTTTTTTTTTAGATCTAGTGGTTTCATAAGAAATTTCCCAGTCTGGATTTAACTAACTGCATCCCTGTAGTGTCAGTGTGTTTTCTGTCCTGATGAGATTCAGGTTCAGTACTTTAGAGGTAGGATGGAGTAGGGCAAGACTTCTTCATGGCAGCATTGTGCACTTCTATCATGAGGTCTGTTAATGTCTGCTTGTCTTTCTTTGGCGGATTGGAACTTATTTAGGCTGGCTATCAATCCTTTTTGACACAGAACTGCTAAACTCTCACAGCTTCTTTGCTTTGTGGTATGACAAGATGCTTCTGATTTATTGTTTACATTTTCTGTCCCAAACTTAGAATCGGTTGTTTCTCCAAGAAGAGCTCTTGCCTTTTCTTTCTGTGGGTGCTAGGTATGGTATAAGTAAATTTAATAACCTGTTTCATGTACAGTCTGAGTTTAGCTGCTGCTCTCAGATCATATCTACATACAGTCTATATTTAACTTCTACAAGAAGCAACAATTCTTTTGATTCCTTTGTAACTGTTGTGGACACATTCAGGTTTGATCACTATAGTAAATATCTACCACTATGGCTTCAACTGATGAGACAACTTGTACTGGACAGACTTAAGGATACATTGTTAGTTCTAGTGCTGGTCTTACATGAAGCCTAGAAAAAAGGGTTGCTATTCATTTATTTCATGTTTTTTCTTTTGTGGCATGACCTGTTTTTATTTCTTTATTCCTACTTTGTAATTTTTATTACTTAATGGAAATGAAATTGGGGGATTTATTTATTTGGCAGTATTGACCTAAGAGTTAGTGATTATAATATCTATTCTTTAAAGATTGTGTAAAATCACCAACATGAAAAATTCTTAATGTAATAGACTCTTTCTTAACAGCAGTATTACCCTCAACAGCCATATTGTTTTTGACACTTTAAATATTTTTAAATCACCATCAGATTTGGATGATGGTATTTGGCTCTTGTTCATCCACTTGTTAAAAGTTGACTATTTCTGCATGTAGTCTCTTATTTGAGAAATATATTAACTCTACTACTTAAAGTGTAGCATTTTTAGGCTTTTGAAAATTTGAAGGATAGAATAATCTATTTAATTTATGATAAAACTTAAATTTATTAAGTTAATATAGTCAGATAAAAGGAATTTTATATATGAAGTAAAATCTTTTTACTATTTTCTTTTGCTTTTCTGCTAAGCAAATCAGTATAGGAGAGATCTAAACTATATGATCTAGAGAAACATAAACTTTAAGCAACTAAATCATCTTTTCAGCTGATTTTTAACTTTTATTGGATTCCAGTATTTGAAGCTAAGTAGGATTTTAATAGTATACTTTTAGTCTTGGATCAAATTTATAATGTGAGAATGTAATTTTTTGGGGCACCTGGGTGGTGCAGTCGTTAGGTGTCTGACTCTTGGTTTTGGCTCAGGTTGGGTCTCAGGGACGTGAGAACGAGCCCTGGGTTGGCTCTGCACTGAGTGTGGAGTTGTCTTAAGACTTTCTCTCTCTGCTCCACCCACGCCACGTGCTCACTTGCTCTCTGGGTCTCTCATTCTCTCAAAAATAAATAAATCTTAAAAAAAAAATAGGGTTTTTTGACCAATTGGGACTATGAGTTATTGTACTATGGGGTGATCTCAGCATCCACCTTTATTTATTTTTTATTCTTGTTTGCTGGAGTTATAGGGAATCCTGATTCAGCCACATACGTAAAGCTTTAAATTTGAGCAGCTGATAGAAATCTCATGTTCTTTTTCCTTGGAGTAAACTAAACCAAGGAGTTTAAATCAAATTTCCTCTTATTCTCTTTTAAGTATCTAACAAATACTCCCTTTATCAGAGTTTAAACTTTGGACAAGGAGCATCAAAAATGTAGCATAATTTATTCTAAAATCTAGAATGACTAAAACCAAGGTATATGCCTTGTCTTCGCATCACCTAGCCTGTCAGCACATATAGAGCTTTTGTTGGTTTTATCTATTTATTTTTTGTTTTTTTAAGATTTTACTTATTTGAGAGAGAGAGCAAGAGGGAGCATAAGCGGGGGTGGGGGTAAGGAGAGGGAGAAGCAGACTCCCTGCCAAGCAGAGAGCCTTCCCCGGATCATGACCTGAGCCGAAGACAGATGCTTAACTGACTGATTCACCCAGTGCCCTTTTTTTTGTTTTAAACAAGTAAATGTTTATATATTCTTACCACTTTTCATTATGATTTTAAAAACACTTCATTATATATATGTATTTCGAAGTATTTTCAGAATCCCTGGAGCACCTTCATAGTGCTTGAAATCCTCTGAATAAAGTATTTTCAGTTGAACTTTGTTAGTTCATGAACTCAGAATACTTAGTTTTTGAGAACTGGTTTACCTGAGAAGAGTTTTGAAGTTTATTTATTTTCACTTTTCTCTGTTTTAAAGATTGAATCTATTAATCCTGACACTAGTAAGTGGTATAGGCTGGAATTAAGTGAGCCCAGATCTCTTTTAAAGTCCAGAATTCAGTTGCAGATATCCTTGGTCAAGGTAAATAACATGTGATTTTGGTGTTAATACAGAGGTATATTTTCAGTGTTTATTTTCAAGGCTGGGTTAGATACAGTTTATGCAGCAGTTATGTTCTTTGAAATTTCCAGAGAGGTGGTGTTTGTCCATACGTTTTTTTCATGGTCATCTAATTTGGTTGTTTGAAATGTTTTACCTATTTCATTTAGATATTTTTGAAAATTGGTTATTTTGACTTTTCTTTTTTACAGAGTTATAGTGAATGGTTGCGTGGATTTGAAAAGAAGGCAAAAGAATGTGTGACTGAAACTTCAGGTTCAGAGGAGGTTAAGGTTAGTTCAAGAAATGAAGTATCTGTGTTGTAACCAGACCAGAAAGAAGTAAATCAGACTTTGTCTTTATGAGCTTAGAAAGATAAAGTATATATTAAGAGTAGAATAATGACCTTTTGAGAAAGTGTAAGAAGGTGATTTCATTTTGTGTAAATTTTGATAGAAATGCTTCAAGTCTTCATTGCATTTGATAAGTATACAAAGCTAATGTTTGCTGTTTAACTCTGTATCGTAATCATTTCTAAAACTGTATATTTAACTATCTCTTACTCTCTTTTTAGCCTGAGTTTAAAAAGTAAAGATCAGTTGAGGTAGGTAGGTAGGTAGAAACTGATTTGCTAAAGTATTCCCAAATACATCATTAAGAGTGTTCAGAATCTAGATGTTTTTATCTTAGCTGAAATTTGGAAGATTTATTTTGTATCTGGAGTGGCATGAATAAAATCCTCTTTTCCATGTGTGTGTAGCATAGGTGTTGTGACTTGACTTCACATGTGGTTCTGCTTTGATTTTACCATCCTGCTAAAGAGTGATAAGTCTATTTATTATAAATTGTGTAATATATTTTGTAATAATCAGGCTCAGGGAGTTTTATTAGTAAAGACAACCAAAAAGGTCATTGAACTTGATTGCTACTTAAGAAGGTTGAAATGTAGTGTCTCACTATAAAACAGTTAGAAACCATTTGTCATAATATACCATTAAATGCTACAACAAATTTCAAGCGCACGAAACTGGCAAAACTAGAGAATTTTTCTTTTTTTCATTCTTTGTAGGTTCTAGAGCACAAGTTAAAAGAAGCTGATGAAATGCACACATTATTACAGCTCGAGTGTGAAAAGTATAAATCCGTCCTAGCAGAAACAGTAGGAAATGATTTTTAATCTACATTTTGGTTTTATTTTTAAATTATTAACTTATTCCTTAGTGGCTTAAATAGTTTATCTTGTCATTAGAACATGAATTTTTCAGAACAATATACTTTTGCCCGTAGGAAGGAATTTTACAGAAGCTACAGAGAAGTGTGGAGCAAGAAGAAAATAAATGGAAAGTTAAGGTCGATGAATCACAGAAGACTATTAAACAGGTATCTAAAAAAGCATAGAGCAAGTAATTCTCAAGAGTGTGGGCCCTGGGGCGCCTGGGTGGCTCAGTGGGTTAAAGCCTCTGCTTTCGGCCCAGGTCATGATCTCAGGGTCCTGGGATCGAGGCCCGCGTCGGGCTCTCTGCTCCGCAGGGAGCCTGCTTCCCCCTCTCTCTCTCTGCCTGCCTCTCTGCCTCCTTGTGATCTCTNATTAAAAAAAAAAAAAAAAAAAAAAAAAAAAAAAAAAAAAAAAGAGTGTGGGCCCTGGATTAGCAGCATCAGTAACCTGGAAACTTGTTAGAAATGCTCATTCTTGGGCCCCACCTGAGATTTTCTGAATCTGAAACTGTGGGGACAACAGTCTATGTTTTAAAGAGCTTCTACAGCTGATTATAATGCCCACCCAAGTTTGAGAATCACTGGTTTAGAGTGTGACAGAAAGGTAGTGATCTAGAATGTAAAGTGCTTTGGAAGTTGTAGAACTACTATGTGATAAAATAAGGCAAAGAATTTGGGGTTCAGAAGAAGCTTTGCAGTGTTGATATGTGACCCATGATATAGTATTCAAGAAAAAGTTAATGAGTCCTTCTGTTTATGTGATTTGAATATTCTTGTGCAGTCCTACTTTTTCTCCCATTTACTTGGCTGTGGTAAAGAATGTCTTCTGTGTGGTAGTCATCTTTGTATGGTGACAAATGGTAACTAGACTTACTGTGGAGATCATTTTGTAATTATGAAAGTATTGAATCTCTATAATGTACACCTGAAACTAACAGGATATAGTATGACAGTTATACTTTAACAAAAATATATTATAATAAAGGGAAAGTAAAGAGTGTCCTCTGTTGCTCACTTATTTTCGTGGGCCAACCTGTGTGGAATTTAGCATTGCCTGTGGTATTCTGTGTTGATACATTTGAGGATTAAATATAGCCAGTTATTAGTTGTTTGTTAAGAAAAAGAAATAAGCACTTCTGGCAAATATAATATCATGCCAATGGGATAGGTTTTGACTACAATTTAAATCAAGTTAAATGTCATGCTCTCACTTTCAAGGTCTTAAAATTCAGTATGGTTTTAAAATGAGATGCATTTCAAAATCTCGGAAGTGTCTGATTAAAATTCTCCAAGATAGAAGCTCTATATTCTTAATTTACTTATATATAGTTGTTTCACATTTCAGATGCAGTTGTCATTCACATCTTCAGAACAAGAGCTAGAGCGATTAAGAAGAGAAAATAAAGATGTTGAAAATGTATGTTATTTCATCGCTTGACGTATAACCTGTGGACTCATTTTTAGCAATAAGCATTGTCTTAAGATCTGTGTTTTAAGATTTCTTTAATGATGCAGTTGTTATGCTTTTAAGAATATCTTGGGTAGTGTTTGAGATGATATTGTGTTATATTTGTAAGTATTCAAATAAAATAAAAACATTCCATTGTGTGGGAGCATCATGAAAGGAATTCTTAAATGTGTTAATTTTTCCTTCTTTGTTGCATTGCTAGCTGAGAAGAGAACGAGAGCATTTGGAAATGGAACTAGAGAAGGCAGAAATTGAACGATCTACCTATGTTACAGAAGTCAGAGAGGTACTTACAGAATTTTTTTGACCTTGCTTCTCAATTTAAATTAAGTTTATAATAGTGATTAGATATTTCAGTGTAAGTTGTTTGTGGCAGAGCTTCCAAGTAGCGTACAAAACATGGGATATCATAAGGAGATCAATCTTAAACTCTAAACTTCATTGCAGCTGAAAGATCTGTTGACTGAATTGCAGAAAAAACTTGATGATTCATATTCTGAAGCAGTAAGACAGAATGAAGAGCTAAATTTGGTAAGAAGCTTGTTCTCCACTGGGTATCAAGTAGGCTCTGAAAACACTTGTGTTGACATGTGGAGAAACCATCCAAACTTTTTCTCCTTGCTAACATCTTTAGCTTGGCATTTTTGTAAGTTTAAGATAATCTTCATATTCTGATGACTCCTAAGTTGATCTTTCTTTTCTTGACTCCTAAGATGATCCTTCTTTTCTTAGCTCCTAACAATGGCATGTTTGGCTTGCAACTCTTTTCCAGAAAAAAATTCATGTTTTACAAAACCTAATTCCTTGGACAGCATTATTTTCAGTGAATAAAGAAGTGAAACAAATAGATTAAGATTGGCTGAATTGCGAGGATTCTCTTTTCAGAGTTAATGATAGTTAACTGGACCTCTTGTTTTCTAATCTAGAAGGAGATTATTGAAGGTTGAAGATACGTATCTTCATTCAAGGGCAATAATTTATTCCAGCTTCTTATTTTAACTGTTCTTTCTATAGATTATAGATAACAAAAAGCTTTTGAAATTCTTTATCATCAACATAATTCTAGACAAAATTCTAAAACTGTAGACTTAAAGATAACTAAAGATAGCTAAATGCCTTATAATGACATAGGGTACCCTGTATTCCCTATTCTTAAAATTTCAGGAAATTTACACTGATTCTGACAAGCTTAGCTGTTAGATAAATATGACTATTGTATGTTTCAAACAATTGTTTTGTCTTTCTGTGACTGAAAAATTGTTATAACACACAACTAAATTGGAAGTATCTGAATAAATTCTAGGAAGATTGTAGTTAGTTTTCTCCTTACCCCAAGTTAACCCTGCCCAGTTTGGAACTTTCTTAGTGCTGCTGAGTGTATCAGAGAAAACTTCTTAACTCACTCATTTGTGCCTGGTCTTCTGTGTTATGGCAGTGATTTGTGGGAATGAGTTTTCAAGGTAGGGCTCTTTGAAAAGTACACATAGAGCCCCCGTCTTTATTTTTGAAATAAAATTTTGGTTTTACTTATCTTCATTTTATTTAATTGAATCATTCCCATTGCAATGTGTAACTAGTTTCATACACATGCTTGCTATATATTGCACAGATCAGGACTGTGATTATGCCATAGCTACAAGCCATAAGCCTTACCCTATAATTTGTTTTTAAAAAATNTACAATAGTCTTTTTGATTTTATAAATTAAGAAAGATAACTTAAGATAATTGATAATTTTTTTTAAAGATTATTTATTTACTTATTTGACAGAGAGAGATCACAAGTAGGCAGAGAGGTGGGCAGAGAGAGAGGAGGAGGCAGGCTCCCTGCTGAGCAGAGAGCCCGATGCGGGCCTCGATCCCAGGACCCTGAGATCATGACCTGAGCCGCAGGCAGAGGCTCAACCACTGAGCCACCCAGGTGCCCTTGGAGATTTTACTTTTAACTTTGGTGCTTGGTAGCTGACCCCAACAGTAGCATCAAACCCATAAGATTGTGGTTGAATTCAGCCTAATGTTCTTGTTGTATTTTTGCCTTTTTACTTATGTTAAGGGGCCATTTTAAATGATACTTGTTTCTTATTTTTGCCTTGAATTTGTAATCTTAATTTTAGTTCTGTTTGTTTGCTCAGGGTAACTGTTGCCACATTTTAAGATAAAATAATTTTGTTTGCTTATACATACATTGTATGTTTGGGGGCCAAAGGAATAATTCTCTGATGTACGAAATAGAGTTAAGTGAAAGTGCAAAAACTGAAGCATTTGGGTATTTAGATAGAGTTCCCCAAATAAAATTTCCAAATGGAATGTCCCTAATTAATTCTTTCTCCAGTTCAAAAGGTTAGTATCTTATATTTCTCCCTTTTGGATCTTCAGAAACTGTTTGGGATGATGATGCCTATCAGTGTGAGGCAAAATCAATTAACTTGATGAGTTTAATTAGAAAGTTATTTGTTGCCAGTGTAGTCCATTTCCCTTATTCATATTTAATTGGAGCATTTATCATGATGAGGCATTACATATTAGCACTAGAGTTTATAGAACTTTGTAACTGTTTGGACAAATTGGTTCTTGAGAAGTGTATCTTTTTTTTTTTTTTTTTTAAAAATTTTATTTATTTATTTCACAGAGGGAGAGAGATCACAAGGAGGCAGAGAGGCAGGTAGAGAGAGAGGGGGGGGAAGCAGGCTCCCCACTGAGCAGGGAGCCCGATGCGGGCCTCGATCCCAGGACCCTGAGATCATGACCTGAGCCGAAAGCAGAGGCTTTAACCCACTGAGCCACCCAGGCGCCCGAGAAGTGTATCTTAAGACATCGCTTATTGTATAATTAGGCCCGTGTGGTCTTGCACCGATCTCTTTAGTGATGTTTTAAAGGATGATCAATATTTAAATTTTTGAATTTTTCATTTTACTGGATTTGTAATATTCCATTCAATGTCTTTTAAAATACTACACAATTGACTGTTAACTCTATAGGTCATAAGGCCTTAAAAAACTAATTAGTAAAATTTTTGGCACTTGCCTTTTAATTTAATTTAAATATGAATTAAGTACTTTATGAATAGTGAATAGTAATACTTTTAAAAGGCACTTTACTGGGATGTGATGGTTTTATTTTTACATTTACAATTTTCTACCCTGAACCCTAGTTTGTTTCTGTAGCTTTTCTTACATTTAGCATTCCAGATGGGAACCTCCACTGCTTAGCTTTTCTATACATCTGGTGCAGCATATTGGCTAATCCACTGTGCATAATAACTGTTAGTGATCCCATTCTTTCTCATTCATTCTTCTAGAGGTCTCAGCACAAAGAAGGATGCAAATTAATTGTGGTGTTCCTTTATTTTTACAGTTAAAGACACAGTTAAATGAAACACTTACAAAGCTTAGAACTGAGCAAAGTGAAAGACAGAAGGTAGCTGGTGACTTGCATAAGGTAAGACATTGTTTGTCTTAAAGATGCCGTATCATCATGCTATGTTGTGCCTTGAATCTTAAGTAAACATACTGCTAATTCTGGATTTTTTTTTTTTTTTTGCTTATTAATGTGTTTATAAATTTAAGTTGTTCTATAGTTGCATTTTCGGAACTAAACTTTTTGGCTTGTTTTTCTTTCTTTTTTTTTTTTTTAAAGATTTTTTTCACCTATTTGACACACAGAGATCAGATCACAAGTAGGCAGAGAGGCAGGCAGAGAGAGAGGTGGAAGCAGACTCCCTGCAGAACAGGGAGCCCGATGCGGGCCTCGATCCCAGGACCCTGAGATTATGACCTGAGCTGAAGGCAGAGGCTTTAACCCACTGAGCCACCCAGGCGCCCTGGCTTGTTTTTCGATTATTCTTAATTTGCTTCATTATTTCAACACATTTATATAAGTAATTACTTTATAATAAAGTGTAGATTAAGTTTTAAGTGTAATTGAAGGTACTCTTTTTTAAAAATTTGGTTACATGCATATATTGTTTTGTTGGGATTTTCTTGAGTTGCTTATAAAGTATGTTTCTTTTGATTTTTATAGCTCTAAAACTTGTAGACCTCTGATGTTTCAGAAATGTGTTCCTTTCATTTATTTCTTTGTGGAAATACACTTTCTTTAATCTCATATACAAATAGGGAGTTTTTAAGATTACATTTCTTACTCTCTACATTAGGATGGCAAGTTATTTGTAATTCTGTTTTTTGATATTTTTAATAGTGCAAGTCACATGCTTGTGTCAGAGCTGCTTTAGCGCTATGATTGTATTTGTGGGAGTCATTAGCAAAAAAAAATGTCACTTTTTTACAAGTTGAAAGAAATTGTTTTGTATGATATAGCTTCTAATTGTTATGTAAAAGTCTAGGAATCCATAAAGAGTACATTTAGCATGATGAAAAAATAAGTGTAGGAATCCAGAATTGCTTCAAATTACTTTGGTGTTACTGTTACCAGTAGATGAAATGTGAACTCAGGTTGTTAGTTTCAGAGCTCAAATGTAGATTCATGATACATTGTCAAGGATGAGCAATCTGACTTAGTTTGATAGGTGATTTTAATTTTTGACCTCTTGATCAAAATATGAAATACGCAGTTTTAGCCTAGCAGTTTAGTTTCTCAGGTGTTAAGGATATTAAACAGGTACTCAAGGATAAGGATGTGCCGTGTTATTTATGATTGCTAAGGCAACAGTAGAAGACAGTGAACTGCCCCAGAAATATTATGCAACCCTTGATTAGAAATGCACATAAATATTTATTGATATAAAAAATTAAGAAAATACTTTGTAAAACAAGCAAGTATAAAATAGCAGGTATGTTAAAGGCCCATTTATATGAAATTTTCTGCCCCAATTTTCTGTTAGCACATATACGTATACAGGAGGGATCTGGACAAGAGGGTCAGAGCAAAACCACTATTTAGGATTTGTGGGGCATATGTGGTTTCTCTCACATACCCTTTTTTGTGTGTTTAACACGACCCTTTCTAAAAATGTAAAAAACAGTCTTAGCTTGTGCACTGTACAAAAACATGCTGTGGCCAGATTTGACTGATGCTTGATCTAGACTAATGTTAGCCCAAATATCAACTGTGGTTATTTCTTCTTTAAATCTACCATATTGGTTTCCTTACAGGCTCAACAGTCGCTGGATCTTATCCAGTCAAAAATAGTAAAAGCTGCTGGAGACACTACTGTTATTGAGAATAGTGATGTTTCCCCAGAAATGGTATGCATTTTCTTTATCCCCAAATCTCTAGGCTCATTATCTTGTTGTAAATTATGTGAAGAATAAAAATGTGTGAGATACGTCTCTGACTAAAAAAAAAGTCTCTGACTAAAAAAAATTATGTACTTCCATCAGTTATGTTGCATTCTTACCGAAGGTTGTCTTTTCTTCCAGATATTTTATCTCTGAAATGCAGTTTTTATTAATGTTTGTTTTCACTTTAGCTTAGTAAGATAGTACATTGATTGTAATGTTTGTGTTGGAAGTATTATGGTATACTGCTGAAGAATGTGGACTTTGTCAGACTGCCTGTGCTTGAATCCTGACCCTGCTACTTAGTAGCTGTGTGACTTTGGACAACTTTCCTTAGCCTCTGTGTACTTTGGTTGCCCCATCTGTGAAAGGCCATGATAACAGTACCAAGTTTGTAGGGTTGTTGAGGGGAGTAAGTGAGTTACTATCTAAAACGCTTAGAGTAGTGCGTAGCACTTATAACAGTGCTGCTTAGCATTTAGAGCTCAATATATGTGAACTTACTTTTACTGTTATGAATGTGCTCTCCTTTGGTGTCTGGCAGATTTTTTTTTCTGAAAGGAGAAATGGATTTACAACTATTAATCAAGGTCTAGATTTTTGCCTTTTTTGGCCTAGTGACATAGCTTTCTTTGGTGCAACCTAATTTGTCACTAGATAGCAAACACTGTTTCTGTATGTGGTTTTTGTTAATTTTTATGTCACTTTCAAGATTTTTCATCTTTGTATTTAGAACAATAAAATATTTTCTGTTTTAGGTTGCAAATGCCTTTTCCTTATCTTTGGAGTTTTTCATCACTTTCTTCTTCTCTTTAGGAGTCTTCTGAGAAGGAGACAATGTCTGTAAGTCTAAATCAGACTGTCACACAGTTACAGCAGTTGCTTCAGGCAGTAAACCAACAGCTCACAAAGGAGAAAGAACACTACCAGGTATTAGGTAAGAATAACTGAAGTACTGTTGTCTGTTTATGGCTAGCCAACAGAGTGCATGTGAGTGTATTTGTAGTGGAGGTTTACCAGGACTACGGCAGCTCCCGTTGCCCTCCTGGAAGTATTCCCTCTTTCTCTCTTTCAGCCCTTGCAGATGACAGCTTTAGCTTTCTTGGAGTTTTATTTCCATCTCTTCCACATTTTGGTCTTGCAGCTTGGAGGGGGAAAAACCTTTTGTTTTTGCCTCCTTTGACCTTCTTATAAAACAGACTCTTTTATGACTTGTTTACCTGGGCTTTGTTCATTGCATAATAGGGGCAACTGCTTCTGTAGTTTATCCCGATCTTAGTTTTGGTAAAGTATCTGTGATTTTTTTTTGTTTTTAATGACTTGGTAAAATAAAGTTAAAATGTTTTTACTGAGATTAGATGCTGAGTTGAAAATCAAGTCATCACAATTTCTTTACATTGGAAACTGAGTTTTTACTTAAGTCTGCTTATAAGGTAATCAAAGAAATCCCATTTTTTAAACCTATCATTAAGTAAGCCATATTATGAAATTTTACTGCCCTCCTGATAGGTGTCCTGGAAAAGTTGGATGGATCACCATTTTGGTTATAGGGGCAGTCTGTCTCACTTTTATAGAATGATTTTCCTCTGGTCTTCCTTAGCATAAACTCTCCTTTAAAATGCTATTCAGGGAGTGCCTGGGTGGCTCAGTCGTTAAGCGTTTGCCTTCGGCTCAGGTCATGATCCCTGGGTCCTGGGATCAAGCCCCGCATTGGGTTCCCTGCTCCTCGGGAAGCCTGCTTCTCCCTCTCCCACTCCCCTTGCTTGTGTTCCCTCTCTCGCTGTGCCTCTCTCTCTGAAATAAATAAGTAAAATCTTAAAATAAATAAATAAATTTAAAAAAAATAAAATGCTGTTCAGGTCATTTACCTCCGTAAGATTTTGTGGACAAACACAGCTCATTCTTTTAACCTGTCAGCAAAAATAATTATACCTTATCCTAGGTAAGCTGACCTCTCCATTGCCTCAGTTAAACTTCTGCCACATTACCTCCCTTCTCCAAATTAGAAAATAATCTGCTTCTTGCTTCACTGGTAACTCTCTTTCCCATGTCTTTAGCCTTATTCTCTTCCCTACACATGCTCTTTCTGATTAGTCTGGAAAACCTGCTCTAATGTCTTACTTTAACCTTGTACTTCCTTCAGGTTACCACCTTAATTTTTTTACATCCCTGTTTAACAGAGATTCTTAAACTATTCTCACAGTCTCTACTTCCTTACTTGCTTTAATAGCTCTGTGTACTCTAGAATACCATTCCAGTGAAAACTTTTTTGCTGAGGTCATTAGTGATTTCCTGATAGCTAGCCTTTGTTTTGATACTGAAAGTATAAGAAAGTATAAATTTCCAGTATAAGAGACTGAAAATAGTTATGAAATATGCTAAATAGGGTGAAGTCATTCCATAGGCCTTGGTGTGATAAGGAAAGGGCTTCATTTCTGAGAGCCTGAAAAATTGTAAGATATTTACTACCCCATGCCTTTCAACCTAGTAGTGTCTCTCTAGCATCTCAAAGGTATTCTTTAATATTTCTTTTTCTTCCCAAACATGTGGTCTGCTCATACTAAGTCTAAGAACCTGTTTCCACATTGGTCATTTTCATATTAAATTTGAAACTTCTACTGATTGTTGGTAGTATAACACTTTTATTTTTCAGATTTTTTTCTTCCTGATTTATGAAATTATAACTTGTTAAATATGTATATCCTGGCAACACAGCTAAAACCAAACTGTTGTTTGGCAGGCAGTTCCCCTAAGTGATAACTCTTTTGTCAGCTAATGTACATAGGTCCGAATTTGGCAGGTGAAAAGGTGGTTGAGCATCAGCAGTGCATTGTGAAGGATAGAATGGATTGTATGAAGATCAGGGTCTACTAGGCACTTGAGAACTCTTTTTTCAGTAGGTTCTACCCAGCATTGGCAGTGGTTAAGCCCTCCCTACAATTTCCTTGGTTCCACAGCCTTCTTTGTACCCTTTAAATGTTTGTTACCTAGTTTTTAACTTCAGCCATTTTTGCTGGGTATATTCTCCCTCTTGTGAACTATTTATTCCTTTCTTTTTAAAAAGGGGGTGGTGGGAAGGGAGAGAGGGAGAGGAAGAGTGAGAATCTTAAGCAGGCCTGATGCCCAGTATGGAACCCGAAGCAGGGCTTCATCTCACAACCCTGAGGTTATGACCTGAACCGAAATCAAGAGTCTGACATTCAACCAACTGAGTCAACCAAGCGCCCCTTTTGTGAACTCTTAAAACTAGTACCTATATTGGATGAGAAAAACAAATTTAAAAAACCCCATTACTACCTCATGATTAAATTGGAAATATAACTTGTTTAATCACCGAAATGTAGGTAATAGGTTAATATCTGATGTCAGGAAATTTGCTTCTTTTTAATATATGCCACAAGTACATATCATATTTGTTAAGGGAAAAACAATTTTATAAAACAAAAATGGGATGATGGTATGCATTTTTTAGTTTTCTAAATCCTAATATACATTACTTAGCATTTCTCTGAGCTGTAGGGGTATGTGTATTGATCTTATATCCTTAATTTGTAAGACCTTAACCTTTCTTTTCTTTTGGAAGTCTACCTATCTATCTCCTATCCCCCCCAAAAAAGAAGATTGTCATCTCTTCCCTTCCTTTGTATGAATTAATATACTTTTTTCTTTTTTTTAAGCTTTGGACTAGCAACACTAGTACTTTATAGTATGCTTTTTTGTTGTTGTTGTTCCCAGATATCTACTTTTCCTTACGTTTCTTTCATATTTGCTTGTCTTCTAAGTGTTCAAACTATATGTCGGACCATATCAGAAGATTTCATTACTCCAGTGTCTTTGTCTGTTTAGACTATAACTTTTTTGTTTTATAACAAAAACCCCATAGATTGGGTGGCTTAAATAACATTTATTTCTGACAGTCCATGCATGGCAGAAGGGGCAAGGTAGCTCTTTGGGGTCCCTTTTAGAAGGACGCTAATCCCAGTCATGATGGTGGGGTCATCCAAAGGCCCCACTTCCTAATGCCATTACGTTGGAGGATTAGAATTTCAATGTATGAATTTGGGGTGTGGGCACAAACACTCAGGCCATAACACTCAGGTCCCATTTATGGAATCCTGTGGAGGGAGGAAGTTAATTTTAACAGCAGTCACTTCATGAGTATCGCTCTAAGCTTGAGAGGCTTCTGACTTGTGGTCATTTGCTTAATCTTCACAGCAACCCAGGGCAGTGGGTAGGTAGGAGTTATTATTATTATTATTTTTTTTTTATTCCCATTTTACAGCAGACTCTCAGAGGTTCTATAGTTTGCCCAAGGTCATGCAACTAGTAACTGGGGGAGCTGGGATTTAAATCGAGGTGATCTTTACCCAGCGCCTATGCTCTTAGTCAGTACTTTTCTTCTGTAATTCAGGGATTTTGTGCTCTGACCTCTTTTTCTTGATGCTTTTTTCCTCCTCAATCTGTCTAATCCTTTGTTGCCAACTTCTTACAGTCTGTGTTGTCAATTCTTACTTTTTCCTAAAGTATTTTGTTTGTCAGTAGTGAGTTAGAGAGGCTCCTAAATGATACCCAGAAAAAATTGAGGTGAAGTTTTGTGTATGTGTTTTGTATATATGTGCTCTCCCTATTCCATGTGATAAATAGATTTTATGTTGTAGTTGTCTCTTGTTTCTGAAAGAAAGATGTTCTTTTATAGTGGTGTTGAAGTAGAAGGATTAGTGTTCCAAATAAAAACTAGCTTTTATTTCTACACTTTACACTTGGCTATCACATAGCTCAGGTTTTCATTTTCTGTGGTGTGTTTACATAGTACTTATAGTGTCCTGTGCCAGTGGGCTGTGTAGACTTTCTGATCCAGTGTTAATCTTGTTTTTAATTATAGAACATGATAGCCAGTGATAACATCGCTTATCACTTTCTCATTCTTTTCCCCTCGACATTTTATTTTGAAAAAGTTGAAAGAACAGTGCAACACTCACACATCCTTCACCTGCTTCACCTCTTTCCACGTATATACGTATTTGGTTAATGTCAAACCATTTGAAAGTAACTTTCAGATATGACACTTTACCCCTAAGCACTTGGGTATGCATCTTTGAAGAAAAAAAGAATTCTCTTATAAATCCATAGTCCCACTATCACATCCAAACAAAACCAGTAGTTACATAAAATTATCCATTATTAAACCCATGTTCAAGTTCTTCAGTTATACCGCAAGTATCTTTTTAGCTATTTTTCCCAAACTAGGATCCAGTCAGATTTTTATATTGCATTTGGTTAAGTCCTTTTAGTCCCTCTAATGATTTTTGAGGTTTAATTTCTTAGTCATTTTATCTGACTTGGAAAGCTTCACATGACCTCAGAAAATTTCTGTCTGAAACTTTGTTTATTCATGGGGGAGAGTTGTAAATTTCAGTGCCACTCACCTCATTAGCTTTATATTTTCTTGAGTAAAACTAATAATGGATTCCCAATGTTCTCTTAAATTTTCTTTTTTTTTTTTTTTTAAAGATTTTATTTATTTCACAGCAGGAGAGAGATCACAAGGAGGCAGAGAGGCTGGCAGAGAGAGAGGGGGAAGCAGGCTCCCTGCTGAGCAGAGAGCCCGAGATGCGGGCCTCGATCCCAGGACCCTGGGATCATGACCTGAGCCGAAAGCGAGGCTTTAACCCACTGAGCCACCCAGGCGCCCTCTCTTAAATTTTCTAATGGTATTTTTAAATCCCCACATTACTCTGGTCTGAGCTTTTCACTCATATTTTTAAATCCACCTCAAAAGCTTCTGAATCTTGTTATTTCTCTCTTGTTTTTGATTACCATTAGTATAATTGCTTTGATCCTAGTTGAAAGAGCCTGCTAGATCAAATAGAATATTTATTTTTGGTGTTTGACAAATGTCTTCTGATTGCCTTTTCTTTCTTGTTTTAAAATAAATTTCTTTCTGATCTTTTACAGAGTGAAGTAACTGGGAAACTGTTCATTCAAGGATAACAGAAGGCATTGTATTATATTTTGCCAAATTAAAGCCTTATTTATGTTTTCACCCTTTCTACTTTGTCGGAAACACTGAACAGAGTTTTGTCTTTTCTAATCCTTGTTAGACTACTGATTTAAAGAGAGAAAAAAAAAGCCAACTCTGTAGACACCTTCAGAGTTTAGTTTTATAATAAAAACTGTTTGAATAATTAGACCTTTACATTCCTGAAGATAAAATAAACATGTAATCTTTTATCTTATTTTGCTCAATAAAATTGTTCAGAAGATCAAAAGTGATAAAGACAATATAAAATTTAACATTTTAATACTGATGTTGTACACTGTTTTACTTAACATTTTGGGGGGAGGAACTGCCTCTGACTTCAAGAAAACACTTTTTTGTTGCTAATGTAATCCGTTTTTTGTAATGGCGTCAGCAAATAAAGGGATGCTTATTATTCAGACTTGCTTTAATTTTCATTGCGCTTTAACAGATCTCATTAGCTGTACAGATCAACATAATTTAGAACACAGTTATTAATTGCAGCTCTTGGACAAGGTAAGATAGGTATTGTTGCTCATACAGCTTCTGTGAGGGGAGTTCTGGGTCTTCTGTGTGGCTCTGTGCAATGTGAACTGTGTCCAGCAGTGCTGTGCGCTGCAGAAACGATGAGGCAAGAATTTAGCTTTCAGACCCACTACTCCAGCTTCCTGTGGAAGAGCTCTGCTTTTATACTTACTAAGCAATAATGGGTGAATTGTTAGTGTCCTCCTTGTCAGGCACTATGTTGCATGTGTTATTTTGCATGTGTTTGCATGTGTTATTTTTTGTTGAAGAAAGTTTTAATTAAATAATTTGATGCAAGCACTGAATCCTGCAGATGCTAACCACTAAAAGCTGTCTTGTGCCACTGAATGTGAAAGTGCCTGTTAGGCCATTCTGTGGTCTCCTTGCTATTTCAGTAATGCTTCTATTTAAAACTCTCTTCTCTTAGACCTCAGTCTTGGCTTGCTTTTTCACCCTCTTGAAATCTCTTTGAATGTCACCTTTCTCATCAGGTCTTTCTGGACCATCCAGTATCCCCCCTGCCTCCCTGTCCACCTATCTATTTTTGTTATAATGTTTCTAGCCTCCAGTATATACTTGGCCACACCTCTTCCTCCCACTAGAAAGTAGCTCCATGAGGGCAGCAATCCTCTCTTCTGTTCTTTGCTTTTCCCCCAGCCTTGAGCAGGTGCCTGACATTTGTGCTCAGGTATTAAAATGAATGAATGGATGAAATTCATTTTTATAGTTTGAGAATTATTTGAAGTGGTGTCCTTTCTTATCATCTGTGTATATCAGATAGTATTCCCAAAGTATGTAGAAATAAACTGAAGAGGCTGCTTATGGCCAGTGATGATTGGCCTGAGGATTTGGACTACCCCAAGGCTTACCTGGCTGCTTTCAGCAAACCACTGGAAAATTGATCTGAAGACCAGATACCATATCATCATCTCTCAGTCTTTTTCCTTGGCTATTGCCTATAAAGATATTCATGTCTTTGCCATCTGAAAAAGCAAACAGAAATCCCACCTTTCTCTTGCCATTCTCCTCTCCCTTCACAGCTTGGTTCCTCAGAAGAAATGTGTAATTATTTTTCAACCTCTTCATAGTTTTGAATTTTTAAAAGTTATAACAATTTTTAAATTAAGGATTCAGTCCAATCTCTTATAATTTGTGTCCCCTCCGTCAACATCCCAACCAATACACATTCATGTTTTTGCCTCTGGAGTGGCAGGAAGTTCATAACATGGCCTATTCCCATTTGGGACAGTTTTATAATTGTCTCTTCTGTCCTCAACTGTCTACCTTCCCCTAGTGCGTTATAAGCAAATCCCTGAGAGAGGAAAGGAACATCCAGAGAGAGAGAGAGAGTCCTGTATCCTGTCTCTAGTGACTACCCTTGCCATTATTGCAGCCAATTGAGGCAGGAAGCCCTAAGAAAATTATTCAGGTTGAGGAGAACCGACAGGGAGGGGAGAATGACCCAATGCACAATGTTCACAGAATCATGCATGGTAACAGGATCCATTCTAATGGATTTCAGTGTAGCAGTGCCAAAAGCTCACTGATGGGGTTTCAGAGTTTTGCTCTTGTGTCTGAGAATACCCACAGTGGTCTGAAATGGCTGCTGCTTTCTTTTCAAGTGACGTGTTATTTGTGTCCAGAAGCCAGATTTTCTTAATATACTTCAACCCAGACAGCATATCATAGCAGATTGCACACAGAAGCAGTTGGCTTCCATTATTAGGCCATATAGTAAAGAAATTTGCAAACATGTAAAGTAATGGCAGTTTTCTCACTACATCTTTTTGGTTGGTTTTATTTTGGAAAATGAAGTAATATTTCATGAAAATATGTTCATTATGTTATTTTAAAATAAGAAATGGACATTTAAAATGTTTCTTGGTGTCAGTTTCTAGTATATTGAATATTATAGAAATAACAAAAAAGCTTTGGAAAATATAAAAGATTTCTAAGACCAAAAATTTTAGAGCTGCTTTTCTTAGCATGTTTTTTTTTTTTCCCAACACTGGGCAACTCTCAGCTCTTTCTTACTGTATTTTGTTTCATATTTCATTCATTTATTAATGAATTAAAAATGTTAAAAACATTTTCAGTCTTTTTTTGGTTTATTTTGTTGCACTTTGCCAACTTCTTGTTCTTAAAATTTATTTTCAATTCTTGTTTCCTAATTCATTTTAGACTAACTTCTCTGTACTTATATTTGCATCCCACAGATTTTGATATGTGGGCATTTTGTTGTCTTTCATTTCTTAATTTTTAAAAAATAAGTATCTTAAACATGCAGAAAATCATGGAAAATAATAGGAAAAAACCTATGAGTATCCTCTCAATATCAAATAACAATTTGTCCTACTTGAGTTTTTTTTTTTTAAAAAAACACAAGGTACAGTGTAAATAGCTTGTATACCCCTCCCTGGTCCAGAGGTAGCCACTGCACCAAAGAGGATATTTATCATTTAATTTCATGTTGTGCAATTAACATATATACGTATATCCAGAAACAGTATGTATTTCACATGTTTTAGAACTTTATATAAATCATTTGCTATTTGCTTTATTTGCTCAATATTAGCTTTAAAATTTATATACATGGAACTTTTCTTCATTTTTACCTGTGGATATGCCATGATTTATTTGGCGTATTCCTCTGAGGGACATTTAAAATATTACCAATTTATGAAAATTTTATGTAACTTTATTTTTATTTCCTTTAAGGTAAGATTATTTTTTTGGAGTGTGTATTTTTCACATCATGGATTTTTTCTTTTGAGAGTGAGAAAGTGAGAAAAGAGCAGAGGGAGAGAGAATCTGGAGCAGGCTCCATGCAGAGCCCAACATGGGGCTTCACCTCACGAACCTGAGATCATGACTTGATCAGAAATCAAGAGTCAGATGCTTATCTGACTGAGCCATCCCGGTGGCCAAGTCGTGGATTCTTTAAGTATTGTTTCCTAATATTGCATTTGGTCTGTGAATATGACTCGTATGACACCAATTTCTTGAATTTGTGGAGACTTTAGAAGAAAGGAATTAAAAACAACAACAAAAAATTATTTAGTTTTGGTTTAGAATAAAAGAGGTTTATCAACAAGAATGCTAAGTTGTGGCAGGAAATGATTTCATTAAATGAAGTAATTTGGAATCTCAAATTACTTTACCAGGCTAGTTCTTATCTTCCTCAGTTAGAAAATGAGAAAGAATTGGGTAATATTTATTTTCTGGTGACCTCAGGAACACAGAGTCAAAGAGGTGGGTGAAGGTCTTATTTACATTTATGCATTCTCTTGCTATGAAGACTCAAGAAGTCATGCGTTTGAATTAAGAGCGGGTTCTTTCCGAGCTATTCAACTCAGAGTTCTTGGGATTTCATTTATTGCCGATATACAGAGTTTGTTTATCTGCTCAAAACAGTATTCATTTCAAAATATCTAAAACATGATATTGTAATCCATAGATGATAGTTGTAGGAAATGGAAATTCGTTCTTACCTTGATGAATTGTGTTGATAATATTATCTCCATCACCATCTAAATTGTGCAGGCTTTTCAGCCCTGGGCATCTAGTTTTTCTCCTTGCTAGTTATGCAAGTAATAAAACAATGTGGCTCTAGTAAATTCTAACCCAAATGTAACAATGAATTTTCTCCAATTCCTTGGTTGCCAGTAGTCAGTATTTTTAAATATTCGAAGCAATTGAAGAGAAAGAATATTTTCTATTTGTTAAATTCAAATTGTTAATTGATACATTCCTACCGTGTTTCTGGTTTATTAGGTCTGAGATGGGGCTCAAGAATTTGCAATTTGGAATGAGTTTGAAGTAATGCTGGTGTAACCCCCATCAGCATCACTTGAAACTCATTCCAAGGGTTTGGTGACCACACTTTGAAAACATGCATTGCGGTTTTTCATTTTCTTTTCTTTCTTCTTTTGCAGTTCCTTGTCAAATGAGAGTTCTTGTTTTCAAACATTGCTAAATATTATTTTTATATCATTTCTATAATTTCTACAAGTTGAGGGAAGTGGAGAGAGATTACAGCATGTCAGCCTACTACCTTGAAAGCGGAATTCTCCCAAAACTTAAAAAAGCTGTAAAGTGCTAATTCGCGGTTTTCTTGGTGTTTCTTGATATTTCCAGGTTATGCCACACAATGAGTATTGTCTTAAAAACAAGTTTATCTTAAGTTTTTTTCCTCTTTGGTGAATTTATCTCCACCACTCCAAACCTGAATGCGCATGAATGTTATTCTTCATATTGACTAATGTTAGGATTTTTCTCTGGAATAAAGATTTAGACCTTGACTCCTGTAGAGTCGATTATGGCTCTGTAATAAATTACCACAAACTTACTGGCTTCAAAATATACAAACTTGACTCTTAAAGTACTGGAGGCTAGAAGCACTGAATCAATTTCAGTGGACAAAAGGTGTCAGCAGTATTGGTTTCTTCTGGAGGCTCTCAAGGAGAATCTGTTCACTTGCCTTTTCTAGCTTCTGGGGGCCCCTGTATTCTTTGGCTGGCGAGAAGCCCTTGCTTGTATCATTCCAAACACGTGGTTCTGTTGTCACATCTAATTTCTCCTTTGATCCTCTTGGTTTCCTCTTACAGGGACCCTTATGAGTATATTGAAGGCCCACCTAAATAATCCAAAATCTTACCACCTCAAAATCCTTAATCACGGCTGCAAGTGCCCCTTGCCATGTAACAATATAGTCACAGGTTCTGGGGATTAGGATGTGGCTGGGGGGAGGGGCATTATTCAAAGGACTGCAACTCCAAAGACCTTCAGCCCTTTCCCATCTATGACCACACCCTGAACCTTGTAATTATTCTCCAGTATCCTATCCTCTGATAAAATCCCACATCATTCTAGATCTCTTGGCCTCTAAATGCCACTGTTCCTGTCATTTGCCTTAATGGAGGCCTTAGCCCCTTGACAACATTGGGGCAAAAAGTTAAAAAAGTTATAATGCCTATTGATTTTACCCCTTTCTCTAATGGTCCATCTTATCTCCAGTTCTTTTGTGATAAACTAAATTCCATTACCCCTGTTCCTCACATATGCCTGGCAAAGAGCTCCATATCTGAATAAAAGTGGAAGCAAATGCGTGAAGTGGTGAGATTCTGAAATCTGCAGGACTGGAAGTGGAAGATGGGGGGAAATGGTGCTACTGCTTTTAATTCCTATATCCACTCTGTTGTCATAAAAGGGTTCAGACAGAGTTAGCAATAAGTTAAGACCGTTTTTCAGAGATTGCTGTTCTGCTGTGAGTCCCACCTCCACCAAAGGTGAGAAATAGGTGGTGGATAGAGGGAATCCTTCATCTCCAGTCATACATCTGCTTTCAGGAAGGGCTTTCAGTGGGACCATCTCTAGAGTTTGTAATGCATCCTCTACATTTGGCAAAGAGTGGACTGGGGAATGACTCCTGGAAAATCCAAAGGCCGAGAGGTTGTTGCTTTGATGGCAGGTTAGGGGAGAGGTGGCTATGCTGAATGGCTTGCATTACCCCAATTTTTCAGGATGAAAGATATGTGGATATCTGCGATGGGCCAGACAGGCACAGGAGGGAGAAAGCCAGTGGGATTGTCTTGGATTCTGTCCAGAAGGACCATCAGAAGGAGGAAAAGACCTCAGCAGCCAAAAGCTAAAGGTACCGCCAGCTGCCTATGCGTTGAGGAAGAAGTAAGCAGCAAGTGGCAATAGAGATGCTCTTGCCCTAAAGGCAAGTGCTAGTGAGATCTCCATGGCTGGGAATGTAGGATCAGGTTGATGGAGTCACATCAAAGAGCTCAGATCCCAGAGTCAGTGCTTGGAGGAGAGCTGTGCAGAAGCATATTGGGTGGGCAAGAAATAATCTTAATTTAGCCATTGGGGCTTATTTGTTCCCACAGCATGTTACAGCCTTGTAGCATGGTCCCACATACAGCACAGCCAATTACCCCTGAGTTGTGTGGAGAGTGAGATGCGATGTGTGCGGTGCCCTGGGTGATGTTAATTTTCTTCCCTCCCATGGCGAACTATATCAGCCTCATACAGTAAACACTTGGAAGGGGCTGGCACGTGCACTGAGGTGTGTCTGAGGCAGGGGAATTGGGTCCTCGTTGCCAGGAAACCAATTTAGATCCTTTGAGCACCATCTCTCAGCCTAATTTATTGGTTTGCCTTATTCTAATTTTGGTTCCTGTGTTAGGATTTTCTACAGATCTCAACAGGAAGTAGCTTCTTGGTATTGGACCATATCAAGGTTAAGCCCATTCCTTCTTGGCTTCACTTCTCAGGTGTTTTTTGTTTGCTTGTTTTCTTTTTGGCTATGAATAAAGGCACTTCCTGTAAATAAGGGTATGCTACAATATGTTTAAGGCATATGTATGACTTTTATTCATTGAACAAGTTTTTATTGTAAGCCTTCTAGAAGATCTGGGGCTGGGCCACAACAGAGAACAAGAGATTCGGTGGTGTCTTCACAGAGCTTAGGGGGCCCCACAGAGTTACAAATCATGGAAACTCCTGTGGGAGGTTCACGAGCGAAGTCAGGGATGATGCTCAGGAGAACATAACATCTAAACTAAGGCCTGAATTGGGAGGTACAGGCAAAGAAGGAATATAGGGTGGGGAGTGACAGAGTGGGAAGACGGGTGGGAGCAGGAGGTACAGGAAATGGTGATGGATAATGTTAGGTGTGTTTCTACCTTCATCTAAATAATTCTGTCCTGTTGAGCAGGTTACATGATAATGATGATAAGACAATTCTGTCCCTGAAGTTTCACTCTTAAAGCATTTCTGAATGAGAACCAGTGCATCCGTCATGGCACTCATTTAATGGTATGTGAATTAGGAATCAAGACTCAGCTTAAACATATCTTAGTCCCTTCGGGCTCCTATAGCAAAATGCCATGCGCTGGGTGGCTTGAAAACAAATTTATTTCCCCCAGTTCTAGAGGTTGGAAGTTTGAGATCAGGGTGCCAGCATGGTGGAGTAAGCACTGGCTTCCAGGTCACAGATTTCTCATTGTGTCCCCACATGGTGCAAGTCAGGGGCGAGGGAGCTCTTTCGGGCCTCTTTCATAAGGGCACCAATCCCATTCATGATGGCTCCTACAGGGCCCACTTCCTAACACCATCATCTGGGAGTGCGAGTTCAACATACGAATTTTGGGAGGAAACATTCAGACCATAGCAAGCATAGTCTTTGCTCTGAAACTTTTCTGAGCATATGTGGCCTGTCCACTTAACAGCCACACCCAACTTCCTTCTCCTTTGCTGCCTCCCACTAGAGGCTGAAAATACTCACTTTTCCAGCTTCCCTTGCAGCGAAGGGTGGTGATGTAGCCCAGTCTTGGGCTGTGAACCCTAAGTCAAAGTCTATAGGAGGGACTTCTTGGAAAGCCAAATCTCACTTGATTCAAAAAGAAGAAAGAGGGCGCCTGGGTGGCTCAGTGGGTTAAAGCCGCTGCCTTCGGCTCAGGTCATGATCCCAGGGTCCTGGGATCGAGGCCCACATCGGGCTCTCTGCTCAGCAGGGAGCCTGCTTCCTCCTCTCTCCTCTCTCTCTGCCTGCCTCTCTGCCTACTTGTAATCTCTCTCTCTGTGTCAAATGAATAAATAAAATCTTAAAAAAAAAGAAGAAGAAGAAGAAAGAAAAGGAACACATGAGCTGATTTAGCCCTTTTGCCTTTTCTTTTTAATCTGCCTTGAACACAGACACAATGGCTGGAGATAACAGCAGTCATCTTGTGACATATAGGACAAACCAAAGAAGTAGCGGAAAAAGAAACCCCCAAATCTTTGAAACTGACCCACCCCTGTAAGTTCTCACTTCCAGACTCCTGAGTATGTTTAAAACAACAACAACAAAACACCAACTATGTTCAAACCACTATATGATTTGCAGTGGAAATCAGTGTTAATTGTTATGCTGGGCAGAACCTAGTAGTCCTTCCTCTGAATTTCCGCCTTACCTGTCATACAGTCTTCCTTTCCATTATCCCTGAGTATTATTTTTGGTTTGTCTGTCTGACTTTCCCAACACCAAGAGCTCCTTGGGGTCAGGGACTATCTTGCCAGTTGGATGACCCCAAAGCTATTACAGTGCTTGGCACATGACAGCTGCTTAGGACTATTTTGTTAAATGAGTGAAGGACCGAATGAATGACGCGGCTGTGCGGAGGATGGCGTGGGGAAGGAGACATGCATTAGTGGCAGTGAGGCCAGCGGAGAGGTGGCAGCAGTAAGAAACCAGGCAAGAGGCAGTGAGACCCCAAGCTAAAGCAGGATAACTCAGATGAGAGAGAGGCTGAAGTCAGGGCTTGCCGAGGAGGCAGAAGGGACGGGACCTGGTCAGGGCTTGGGGAAGACAGAGGGGAAGAGGAAGGGCTCAAAGATGGCCGAGGGCTCTTTAGTGCCTGGTGGGTTTGGGTCTCCGCTGGTTCTGTGGTCCTGGGTTACTCAGACATGTGGGTGCCTTAGTCATCTCATCTGAAAAATAGGGATAATAGTAATGCACACATGGGTTTGTTGTAGGAGGCGAATGACTTAGCATGTGTAAACTGCTTTTAACAGTGCCTGGCACATTGTAAGTGTGTGATACATGGTATCAGTTGTCACCCTCATCATCTGTCGGTATTGGGGCAGGAGAGCAAGAAAGCAGGAAGGGTGTTAAAGGAGAGGAGGGTGAGGATGAGCAGGAAGGGGGCATTCAGGAGGAATGGGGAGGAGGACCCAAGTAGCTCCAGTGACTTTAAGATGTTCAGCAGCTTCTCAGTCTCAGCCACTGGAGTGAAAGACTTTATTTAAAGTGGGACTGAAAGTCATTTAATGAGCTCAAGAGGAATGGGATTAGGTACAGCCTGCTTTTATTCAAGACTTGTGTCAACTGGTTATGCTGCTTTGATTATTGTTTTAAATATGTCCCAGAGGACTTGGGGTAAGAAATGAAGAGTGGAGGATGCTCATTTTTAATGTGAAGAATTGTAAGCTATTCTGGGGCGCAGTAGGAATCTCGGGAGGGTTGTACCTAACAGATTTCTGAAACAGTTAATGAAGCGTAAGCACAAGAAGAACACAAGAGGCACCGTGTGCGGGCCATTCGCCTCGAGGCCATGGGGGACCCTGCGCGCTCAGGCAGGTGAAATGGCGGGGCAGCAACCGCACTCTCCCTGATGGGACCAGGGGCCTTTGATTAGGTGACAAGGGGACAATGACGAAGTTCCACTTACTGCCTGCATTAGAGCGTCCGCTATTTTACACGTCCCTCTGATCCTCTTGATTTCCCTGTAAGAGTGAATTATTATTATTATGTCCATTTTAAGAATGAGAAAACTGAAGATTGGAGAGATTAAAGAATATTTCCAAGATCCAACAACTAGGAAGAGGTAGAACCAGGATTCAAAACAGGTCTGGCCAAGATTTGGCTGTTTCTTTTCCACTGTGGAGGAAGGAGGCATCAGGGTAAAAGCATTTCCGTAGTCCCTGCTTTCCCTTTTTTCTTTATCCCCAACTTCTTATCTCATAAGACCTCAGAGAGACCTGGCAAGTCTTGACTGTGTCACGGAGTGGAAACAGAAGCTGACCCTTGTTAGGAGGGCTGCCCGGGTGACTCCTAGGGTGTCGAAGGTGTTTGCTCAGCAACAAATTGCTCTTCATCCTGACATCTGCTCATTCCAGGTGGTGGACCTATTTTTGGTAGCCAACTATAGGAATTACTCCTCACCATCCCCAAATAGATCTCATGAGCCTATAATTGCTCTGAACCTCTGTGCGCTTTTGTGTGTGCACATGTACTTTATAAGCTTGCTCAAAGAACAAATCTGATTATTTATTTACTTGAGAGAGAGAGAGAGAGAGAGAGAGAGAGAGAGAGAGAGAGAGAGAGAGACACCAGGGGTAGAGGGACAAGAAGACTCTATGCTGAGCATGGATCCCATCCTGGGGCTTGATCTCACAACCCTGAGATTAGGACCTGAGCTGAAACCAAGAGTCTATTGCTTACCTGACTGCGCCATGCAGGTGCCCCTGATTTAGAGTCTTAAAGAGCTCCCTATGTATTTTTCTGCCCTTCCTCATGATCACTGGCTCCTCTTTATCCACTGGGTATAAGGCCTTTGAGTAGGAGAATCCATTCTGAACAAAGTCTGGTCTAAACATGCTCTTCTGGTTGTGCTCAGGAAACTGGGTGCCTGGGGGTATGGACAGAGAAACTCTCACAGGAGCTGAGGGAGCAATGGGAAAGTGTGTCCTGTGGGTTTGCATGTGGCTGTAGGCTCGCTACCAAAGGTGAGGGGTGGCAGAAGGGCACTCTTGTAATGCCAACATTCTTCTTTAGAAGTAAAGTGTATAACAGGTCATAAGCCAGGCCCAAAAGGGAGAAGTAACTGGAAGATGGGGATACTTGAACAAAAGAAAGCATACATAAGTACTTACTAGCCGCATGTTTTTCAGTTTCAAGGAAGAAATGCCTCTGAGCAGGTCCAGAAACCAGAAACCATGATTTCTAAGGAAATGGAAGCCCCTCCTCCAGGATGCCATTAACGATAGCAGGAGCAGCAACAACCATAAACTTGGCGCGAGCCTCAGCTCACCCCAGGCACAAAGCACAAGCCAGTACAAATACGACCGAGTCCTTACAGCAGCTCAATCCCATTTTGCACATTCAGCAATGGAGGCACAGCACATAAGCCCCCGGCTGGAGATGATCGGCAGCACCAGGCTTCACAGCAGGGTTTGACTCCAAACCCTTAGCTTGTTCTCCTTTCCCAGTTTCAGGCAATAGACTCTGAAGCAATGTCAGTGTGAGGAAATTTGGTGGTAGAACACACCCCACCTATTTCACAGGCCTGTGGTCAGGATACAGAGACTACATGTGTCAGAGCATTTTGAGGACCGTGCAATGCTATCCAAGTAAAAAGCATGATTATTGTGATCATCGGGTCATTTAATTTTCCAAGTCTGTCGATGGATCCTTAGTGTACATCACATATGCAATCACTAGAGGGAGGCAACAGACAATGCATATAAGCCGACTTAGTCTGAGAAGGAAAGTGTATTTTTCTTGCAAATGATGCTCACGGGTTTAAAATAGAAAAGCAAAGGTTTGTGTTAGGGACTGGCAGCCATTCTCATAAAGGTTTGATCTTGTGTTTTTGTTGAAGTGTCTCCACAAAGGCATCCTATGAATCCTTCTGAATAGTGGGTATGTCCCCCGAAATGAATGCATGATATTAAAGGCAAAGAATTGACCCTTTCTCTTTGTTCTCTGACTTCTTGCCTCCTGTCTCCTTTGTGATCCTTTTTTGTTTTTGTCGAGGTTCAGCTTCTCCTTCTTTCTCTCCGCTTCATTTCACCACGGTAAGGTACATTCTTGACCTTTCCCATCCCTTTAATAGTGTTCTCCCGAGTTGGCCTCTTTATTGTATATAGACCATTCAATGGCTATTTCTATGTCATTGTCATCTGCATTTTTCTCTTAGATGTGTTCTCTTTCCATTCTACTAGAATTCTTCAACTCCCTTCTGCCAAGTGGGAAGAAAATGTTGGGCTAGGAGTTCAAGCCCGGAGAATACCCCTTACTCACTAGTTGACCTTGAGACATAGTGGAATCCCACTGAGCCTTTGAATAAGGGGTAATTATAATTTCCATGTTTGCCATCCAGGTAAAGCACTATTTATTTTGTAGCCCATGTTAATCTGGCTCTTATCCCTGCTATTTATGCAGAATTATCCAAATAGTCCGCTTACTCGCCTACTTTAAAGTATTTCTGGGAGTCAGTTCCCGGGTACTCAGGAAGAAGCTCACCTGCAGTGTCTATTCTGTTTCATCGGATGATCCCTCAGCCAGAATAGATTCTTCTGTGGCTTCCCTGGAGCCACAGCTGCATAGGGCTCTGTTGCTAAAGGGAAGAGTGGCCCTCTTACTTTTGTGTTACCACCTGTTAGAAGGATCCCAAAGCAATTGTAAAAGCTTCCATGGAGAGTTGCCTCTCTCTAACATTCAGGACTGGCTGGAGGTGTATTCACCGAATAGCCCCCACACTTTTATCTTGAGAACTTCTATCTCCTTTAACTACCAAGGACCAATCAGTTGTGCTGAACTTCCCTTGCCCTTAGGATGATTCCTACCTTTCTCCACCCCTCTGAAAACAGGTTATTTGCCACCTGTAACCGAGGTTTTTAGTCTATGAGAGGACAAATCTTGAGTTCTTCCCACAAGACTATGTCCCATGCACATAGACTACTATTAGACCAGTTCCTATGGCTACTGAGCACGTCTAGAGCCCTGTAGTGGACAATGGGAAGCTCTGGGTGAAGGTAAGATCTCTGTTTTAGTCGAAACTGTAAGTATCCTCTTGTCCAGTCCTTCATGGTTCTTCCTTCTTCCACATTTCCCTTAATCTTTCTCTTTCATTTTATTTTTTAAAATTATTTTTATTTTTTAAAGATTTTATTTATTTTTTTGACAGGAAGAGAGAACAAGCAGGAAGAGTGGCAGGCAGAGGGAGAGCAAGACAGAGAAGCAGGCTCCTAGCTGAGCAGGGAACCTGATGTGGGACTCGATCCCAGGAACCTGGGATCATGACCTGAGCCGAAGGCAGATGCTTAACCCACTGAGCCACTCAGCACCCCATTTTTCTTTCATTTTATTTTATTTTTTTAAAAGATTTTATTTATTTGACAGAGAGAGGGGGATCACAAGTAGGCAGAGAGGCTGGCAGGGGAGGGGGAAGCAGGCTCCCCACTGAGCAGAGAGCCTGATGTGGGACTTGATCCCAGGACCCTGAGATTATGACCTGAGCTGAAAGCAGAGGCTTTAACCCACTGAGCCACCCAGGTGCCCCTCATTTTAAATACTACTCTTAAGTGTTCAAAGAAATGCTGAAGGGGAAATGTCAAAAGGACACATAATTTTTTTAAAAAGGGTTCCCCTAACCAAATTTGGGAAAACTTGAGTATCAAAATTAATAATAACAGTAATGGATAGTAACATATTGCATTAACAAAAGAATCTACCAGTCTACATTTATACTAAATAAAAGAGAGATGGGTGAAGGAAAAGCCTTACTTTGTAGAAGAATGCCAGTTAATAAATCCAGAGAAATGACAGAATGAAAAAGCCATCATTTTCCAACAACCATCATAATAATTAATTCAGGTAAGAGTTACTAATGGATGCTAGAGCCATTGGGTAAAGGATATTCTCATAGTCTCAAAGCATCATCCCTTACATCACTTACTAATTACTTACATAATTACTTATATAATCACTTACGTCACCTTAACTAAGTGATCAAACAACATCACCAATAATGGACAAATCAACCTCATGGCCTCTGGTGTGACACATGAAGATACAGTATCACCCCCATGGGATTTTTGCCAAAAATGTTGAGCCTGAATCTAATCAAGAAGAAGCAGTCAAACATCCAAATCAGGTAACTATCCCAGGGTAAAGGAAATCAACAAGACATTTTAACTAAGAGCAATGTATGGAGGTGTCTGCGTGGTGCAGTCATCTAAGCACCTGGCTCTTGCTTTTCGGTTCAGGTTGTGATCTCAGGGTCATGAGATGGAGCCCCACATCGGACTCCACATTTAGCCTAGAGTCTGCCTGAGAATCTTTCTCTCTCTCCCTCTACTCCTCACCCTGCATGTGCATGCTCTCTCCCTCTCTCTAAAAGTAATTAAATCTTTTTTTTAAAAAAGATTTTATTTATTTATTTGGTAGAGAGAGACACAGCGAGAGAGAGAACACAAGCAGGGGGAGTTGGAGAGGGAGAAGTAGGCTTCCCACCAAGCAGGGAGCCCGATGTGGGGCTCGATCCCAGGACTAACCACAGACGCCTAACCATTGAGCCACCCAGGCGCCCCTAAAAGTAAATCTTTAAAAAAAATAAATGCATGGGACGCCTGGATAGTTCAGTCAGTTAAGTGTCTGCCTTCGACTTAGGTCATCATGATCCCAGAGTCCTAGAGTGGAGTCCCCTATCAGACTCCTTGCTCAGCGGGGAGTCTGCTTCTCCCTCTGCCTGCCATTCCCCTGCTTGTGCTCTCTCTCTGTCTCTCTGACAAACAAATACAATAAAAAAAAAATAAAAGAAATAAAAAATATATAAATGCAATGTGTGATCCTTGATTGGATTCTGAATACTGGGGAAAAATCAGACTTTAAAGGACAGCATTAAGATAATTGAGGAAATCTGAATATGGATTGTAATAGTATTATATCAATGTTAGAAATTATAATTTGTATAATAGTGGAAAAATTAAAATTAAATTAGAAATAAAATTAAATAAAATAACCTTAATTATTGGGGCATCTGGGTGGCTTAGTTGATTGGGCATCCAACTCCTGGTTTCAGCTCAGGTCATGATCTCAGGGTCACGAGAGATTCAGCCCCACCCATGTCAGGCTCTGTGTTTAGCCCAGAGTCTGCTTGAGATTCTCTCTCTCTCTCTCTCCTTCTGTCCCTTCCCTACTTGTGCTCTCTCTCCCTCTCTAAAATAAATAAATAAATAAATAAATAAATAAATAAATAAATATTTTTTTAAAAAATTCATTATTTATGCATTTGTGTCTCATAAAAATAATCTCTCTCTCTTTTTTTTAAGTCTCCAAATTTTATAGGCTGGTAAATATTCCTGTGATCTTTACTTGTTCCTTTTCCCATCTTCTCTCTCAATTGTCTTTGCTTCATTTTTTGGTTACAAGGAATCTCACAAAGAAGAGGGAAAATCATCAAGAAATGGCGGTTTGAAGAGCAACTTGTATTATTAGCTCATGTTTCCCTTCCAGATAATTAATTGTAGGAGAACTACAGCCTTTGACGGCAGAGGCCACTTACGTTTTTGTTGGACAAGTGCTTCTATAGCACTGGTTTGGGGTAAGACATTTTTACTTCCTTTGGGTTCCAAAAGGCTGCTTATTTAAAAACCTAGCATTTCCTTTCTTTGCTCTTTCAGGCTCAAAACCCAGGGCAGACACCTGAACAAGGGAAGCTCTATAAATGGGCCCTAGGGATCACATAGTTCCTTGGCCTCTACCATGGGCAGTGAAACCTGTAGTTCTTGCCAAGAGGAGAAACACTGTTGCTATTTAAAAATTATCATTATTATTGTTATTATTACTGTTATTATTATTTGAGTTCCAAAAGTCAAAAAACCTGGAGGAGGAGAAGATTGACTTCATAAACAATAGGACTGGAAAAAAAAGAGTAACTAAGTAAGGACAGTCTTTCTTGACAAATGCAAATTTTTTATTGGCTTTGGAGAAATTTCTTTGGTTTTGTTTTTTGAGTAAGTAGATAAATTGAATTTGATGTTAAGAGTATTTCAGGGAAAGGATCACACCATTAGAGCCCAGCAGCAGAAGAGAGATGTTGGTAGAAACCCCAGATAAGTCTAGGTGACCCCAGAGCATGATCTGTGTTCCCTGTCCTTCAAGACCACAGAGGTAGAGAAGTTGCAGGTGATGAGGGGATTGCCAGGGGGCCCTGAGGCAGCCTAGTGGGGTCCAGGCATCCCATCTTAGTGCAATGTGAATACCCAAAGGTCTTATGCCCCCTGAAAGGGCAAGGAGGGGCTGAAAGAGGTCCAGACTGATGAAGACAGGGTGTGTATTGACATTGATTTAAATTTGACAAGATTAAGTTTGCTGCCTTCAGCAAAATGGGGGCTTAGATACAGAAAATGATTTCTGTAAAATTAATGTTATACCCTGACAGTCTGAGTCAAGGCCATGAAATTTGAATGGCTCTACTTATTTTGTTGGGTTTAGCTGGGGCTTAAACAAATAAGCAGGCATTGTTCTGGTGTTACCAAGAGCAGACTGCATCCGAATTTTCTTTGCCTGTTTTGTTCTGGATTAGAAGGTTTCCCAGGTCTGTGAGGGCAGCCCCTTTATTTTAGCCCAGTTCTCCTGGCCCACTGGGGATTCCTGACACAGAAGGGCTCTGAGTGGTTTGCAGTGGATCTTCTTGCACATTTCCAGAGCTCACTCCCTATTCTCAGCCTGTGCCCCACGGCCTGAGATGATGAATAGGACTGTAAGGGTCCTGGGGACGCAGGGACCCAAAGGTGCTCATAGCAGAAGACCAGCTACAGCCCTGAAGCAGGAGGTTCTTTTCCATCCCACACAGCAGCAGCATTTGCTGCAGTTTTTCTTTCAGCAGTGCGAATAATTTTTCTGGCTGCTGGGGGTGGTCAGAGGTGAGCGTTGGGCAGAGGAGCTGCAGGGAGCATGGGCACCGTGGGGCAGAGGGGAAGCACGAGGCACCTGGGGGGGGGAAGGGGCAGCATGGAGTGTGCAGGAGGTGGGGTGGGCATAGGCCATGGCCGCTGGCTCCCAGCCTCCTTTCCCCTGCACCTTGTGCGATCTCTCTCTGCGGTACGAAAGGCTGTGTTGGGAGGCCTGTGACTCAGATAAGCCACTAGCTCCGAGCTGTTGGGGACCTTTTGGTAGTTGTGAAAGAATTACACAGATGAGTGAGACTTTTGGGGACCCAAGGAAGTTATGTGGAAATCTGCAGCTTTAGTAACCTCGTGGAAACTGCAATTCTGTTTGTGTTCTGAAGCTTGGGGTTTCACATCTGGAGTAAAGAACTGCCCTGTCCATTACAGGAGAGACTCACTGTTGTAGGAAACAGAACACCATTTGGGGAGGAGAAAATAGGATGCCTCCTACCTCCTCCAAGAGTGTCGGCCAGTACTAAGTGGCTCAAGGATGGTCACGGGGTGAGGAGCTTGGTTTTGGTTTGCAGCTGAGGAGGGATCTGTCTGCTTTTAAGGACTTACTCCAGCTCCTCTTCCTCAGCACTCTGCGGCTGCTAGCCAGGTCTGGGTCCCGCCTCCCTGAGCTCGCCTTTTAACGAGGGAGCAGCCATTTCCCAGCAGCCAGGGACCCCAGAAAGGGCACTGGGTGCAGGACACAGACTGGCTGCCGGTTTCTTTACCCGGAACAGTGGGGCTGGGATAAAGCTGGGTAAAGAGGACAGCACATGGGAAAGGAGGTAAAAGATACAGCTTAGTATAAAGGACGGTTACGTGACAATGCAATTACAATAAAGCTGGAAGTCAGGGGAATAAAAAAGTTTGTAAATGAGGAGATCAAATGCAGTCACATTTGCCTCCCAACTTTTTAGCTGCTAGGACAAAAAAATGAAGTATAATAATGGGCAAGAGAATTTCTATTTATTAATATTTCTTGACTGTTTAGACACTTGCCAGAGAATGTCTCATTTCATCTTCACCACAGGTCTATGAAGAGGTTCTAATTTTTTTTTTAAAGATTTTATTTATGGGGCACCTGGGTGACTCAGATGGTTAAGCATCTGCTTTCAGTTCAGGTTGTGGTCTCCCGGCCCTGGGATTGAGCCCCGAGCTACTGCGTTGGGCTCCCTGCTCAGCAGGGAGTCTGTTTCTCTCTCTCTCCTTTTGCCTCTCCCCTGCACTCATGCTTCTTTCTCACACACTCACGCTCTCTCTCAAATAAATAAATAAATTTCTTAGGGGCAGAGGGAGAAGGACAAGCAGACTCCATGGTGAGCACAGAGGACAGTATGGGGCTGGATTCCAGGACCCTGAGATCATGACCTGAGCTGAAATCAAGAGTTGGATGCATAATAGCCTAGGCCACCCAGGCACCCCTGAATAGGTTCTAATTTTATACAAGATAATACAGAGAGAGAGAAAGATGTTACCTAACAGGAAGTGGTGGCCCCAGTTACATTAGGATAACTCCAGAGCCCAACCTAAAATGCTTGGCCTGATGCTATGTTGCCTGCCTCAATATATGGAAAAGGGCATGCATACTTCTTTCTGAATTCTTGATATGCATCATCAAACCAAGAACTAGAGAAGAGTCTCACAAAAGCCCAATGGGCCAAAACTGATTTAATTTGGTCAGCGTTATGTTTGTGGCTGGAAAGCGGAAAGCCTGTCTCAGAGAGCAGGTGCAACAAAGCTTTGGATGTCTTCCCTTCCTGAAGGTCACTTAGAGAGGTGGAGGGGCAGGGAGCTCCTTGCCTCACCTTAGACTGTAGAGGAGTCTCACTGTGAGAAATCTTGTGGTCACCAGAGGCACGTATCTCAGATTCCTTTCTGTGGGATTTCACACAACCTCCAGATTTTGCCAATTGCAGTGATGGGTTCAGAATCAATGATGCTATGTTGAAAATTAGGAGCAAAGAGTAATGATATCCTTTAACTACACATCATGTCATTTTACCTGACACATCTCAGGGTGCCCCATTATTCTCTTGGCCTCACCTTCCTCATCGATGCAACTGCTTCCTCTATCTCAGCTGTTGCTGCGGGGATGGACTCTGGCAAAGTTCTGCTGTGGTTCTGATGCCCAGGATCTTTGTCTCCTTCCAGTACTTCTGGATGTGAATGAGCACCATGCCACAGGTGTGGGGGTATGTGGGGGTGGTCCTAGCTTTCTCAGGGGTAAGGGCCATTCAGTGCAACTCAGAAAGGCAGGGAAATTAAATGGACTACATTTTGGCCAGTGAGATGGGTAAATTCCCCCTCCATTCTTCCCTTTGATGGACGTCCCTGGTACATTTTTTCCCCTCTTTATAGTCTGAATGGAGATGTCGTGTGTGGCCAAGTAGGTACACCCATTGGTGTTTCTCTTTAAGACTTGTCAGGAAGCAGTGGACAACACAGTAAGACACGAGCTTGCATTGACTTTCCATTCTTCCCAAATTCACCCTCCTTTCCCTTCACTTTATTGCCCTGGCATTGAACTTCACAACTAAAGTATTAGCCTTTAATCCTTGCCTAAGGAATCTAGGCTAAGAGTAATCAAACATGGGCTTTGGAGGTCAAAGTGAAGTTCCCTCTGGATTTTTCATCTAGGCCCCTGTCCTACGCCATTCAACTGTAAGGGAAGGCACTCGCTATGGACCAGAAAGTATAGGAAGCAGAACCCAGCAGCTATGTGGGAGATGTGGGCCCTAATAAGGGAGACTGATCTCCAGTGTCTCTATGGCAAGTTTGGGATGGGGAATTCAGAATCAGGACCACGACCTCTCCCACCATCTTTCATTTCCTTGCTGTTTGCTTGGATCTGCCTTGATAAGGCTGCATCATCTCTCTTTTGTCTATGCACTGGCAGGTATGCATTCAGCCTTTAAATTCTCTTGTACTTAGATGATCTAAATTCCTCTGATGGAGCCTGATATCATTCCTTCCTAATAAACAAAATGATGGCTCAGCCTCCAAAGACTGCAAATCTCTGTGGTTAATAAATGATATTAGCAAGTTACTATTATAACTTTCCATTCTAATCACTTGGAATGAATTCCTTTGCTCTGATGTGACTGCCAGATTCCTGTGGGACTCTTCACAGATGAATTCTAGACAACTGAGCATCTTGTTGGCAAACAAAGAAATAAGAACTGGAACTTTTTTCCCTACAGGGACAAAGAAAATGCTGACAGAAATCCTGGTGTCCTCTGACAATGCCACCTCCTTTAGTTAGTCACTTGGTCATCTGTTGGCCTTGGCTGTAGAGAAGTCTCACTGTGAGAAACCATGTGGTCACTAGAGACACATATTTCAGATCCCTTTTTATTGGCTCTCACACAACAATGACATAACCTAAGATTTCATGAGCTGATGAATCTCTAAAAATCCAATTTAGGTCTTTAGGACTTATAAAATGTCCCCAAATTCTTCTATAGATATCATAATGAAAATACCAGATCAAAGCCACCACATAGCAAAGCTGCTGAGCGTCCATGCCAAGCTAGTGATGAGGGGCTGCCTTGGTAATGTCAGTATGAAAGAAGCTGCCTTATTTGAGAAGAGAAAGGATTAGTTCATGACTTCAGAGTTCCTTAGGCTGGGTCAAACTGCAGATAAGATGGAGGAAGGTCTTTGAGGAGCTGGGAAAGCCACCCAGCAGTGCATAATCCACAGCTTTGTCCTTTTCCGCCTCAGAATCTTCAGCCCTTATGCAGAGAGGTACACTGTGAGGTCTATGCCCCTCAAACTGAGACTGGAGTTTCTCCTGGAGTCAGTGCTTGGAGGAAAAATCATTTAAAGTGATCCTCTCTGGGCTTTTCAATAAGTTCCATTTGGTTGTCTTAGGGCTCTGGCCTCAGCAGGAGCAATCACCTCGGCCTGCTCTGAAAGGAGCTCATCAGTGGGTGTGTCTGTTCCAGGGACAATCAGGACGAAAGCAGTCTGATGCATTTGGAGTCAAAGACTTTTTGCCATAGGGTTCTTTCGGGATCATAGACCTGTACACAGAGATCATTTCCCAGAGTTTTCTTGGTCATACCTTTGGTGCCAGAGTGTCTGACTGATGTTTTGTCTGGAGATGCATCCAGAATTGACTACAGACGATTCAGGCTGGGGTCTAGTTTCCCTTGCTCTGTAGACTCAGCAGGACTGTCAGCTGATAGGCCATCACAAGCCTTTTGAATGCAGACACAGACACTTGCTACTCAAGTTTGTTGGTCTCTCAGCTTCCTTCAGTCTTTGCGAAGATTTTAATAGCTGGGTTGAAAAAAAATAGCTAGGTTGAACCATTTAATGCCATATAAAGATGGCTGAGTAAATTTCTATGAAACAAGGTGACAAGATAGAATTTCCAAGGTGGCATCATTCTGTTTTACTACTTGTTTTGTTCATATCTCTTCTTCCTCTACATGTCTTTTCCTTTCATCCTTTTTTTTTTTTTTTAAAGGTTAATCAGGTAGGGGACCCATTAGGCTGTTGAGGCACTCAGGGTTGCTGGTTCCTCTCGAGTGCTGAGGGGTAACTAATGTTCCCCAATGAGAAAAGAAAATACCTTACTCTGAAAACCCAGAATACTGCTATACACATGGTTGCTTCTCTTTGGGGTGTGGGGTGTGGGAAGATTCTGGCATTCTCTTTAGTTGTCTTAACACTGTGGGGCTCTCGGTGACACAGAAGACACTTAAAGGGAAAGGTCACCTGATTTAGGCCAAACTTGTCCTCCCTCCTACTCCCAGTTCTGGGAGGAAAGGGCAATGAATGACATCTCTACTTTACATCCCAGTATGTGGTATGTGGGTCCCCTTAACTGTTAGGCCTTGGGGACAGTCCAAGGCCTTGACTCCAAACTCATTTGGTGGGGAGGGGTTTTAGATAAAGAAGTCAGAGCTGTAAGATGTTCTGGCAGCTGCCCCAGCCAGCAGGGGGCAAGGCAGTGGGCTTCAGGGGGGTGGGTTGGCATGGGGGAGGGGGGCAGCTTGGTCAGAATTCCTGGAGACCCCCAAACTCCACAAGAAGTGTCCCACCTCCCACAGCTCCCCTAAAGGCAATGGTTAAGTAGGGGGTGGGTGGGGGAGGCAGCAAGTAAGTGTAGAGACACCTCCCACCCTGGTCAGCTGCTGGGCCTAGCACAATGCTGGGCACAGAGAAAATGCTCAATAAATGTGTTTTGAATTAATGAATAATTGTAATGAAGAGGGTGTGAGGGACAAAGGATAGGGCCTGGGGCCTCTTGGCCTATTCTGCTTCATTCAGAAAACAGTAGTTTAAAAAATATAAAAATCCTTTCCCTCCCTCCCTCCAATTTATGGGTTTGTGAAAGAGAGTGTATCCCAACCCTTCCCTTTCCCTTTCCCCTAGAAATCTACGTATACATACATATTTATATGGCACCACAAAGGGGTCCTACCTATGCCCCCGCACCAGGAACTGGGGGAGGCAGGGGTGGTCAAGGCGAATGTGAGGGGTCAGGGCTTGAGTGATGTGGGGAGCAGCCTTCAGCTGGTGATAAGCCTAGAGAAGCTGGACTCGGGGGTTCTGAAGGACAGAGCCCTGCTCCCTTCACAAGTCGTAACAGATCTTCTCCCCTCCCTGCCCTTGTAGGTAGAGACTGGTGGCAGTCCCAAGGGAGGAGGTGGGAGACTGGCTCCTCCCCTATCAGCCTAGATTGCCACAACCTGGAGACCCCTCAAGCCAAGGGCTGAGGGGTTTTGGGCCCTGGGAAAACTGGTAAGGGAAGAGAGCTCTGTGGAAGGCACTGGAGTCAACTCTTCCCAGACTGCGGGGCCCAAGGCACGGGGCGGCGGGAACCCTCCTCCTTCCCCCAAACAGAACTGGAAAGGGCCAGGGTGCTCAATTTGGCAGCAGAAAAACACAGCAGCAAAGATACAGAGAAAGGGGGCGTGGCCCTCAGGGCCCCACCAGTCCCCCAAGAATAAGGAGGTTCTAAGGCACTGACATGAGGAGCCAGAGGCTCATCGCCCTCAGTGCAGCCTGCTGCCCTCTTTGCAGCCTGGCCAGGCTGTTGGAGTGAACCACTTCCCCATGATGCTGAGGAGGCCGTGGTCGCCGGGCATTCCTTAAGGATGAGTCCGCGTGGGAGGGGTGTGAGCCCTGGTGTGTTGCAGGTCTCGGCTGCCCTGCTGAAGCTGCGTGAGCACCGAGTACCGTCATCCAGGCGGCTGCGCTGCTCGGGGAGGGCGGGAGCTCGTGGAGCTCGTGGAGCTCCTGGTAAATCACGTTGTCAAAGCAGCAGGCCACCCTCCAGGCCCGGCGCTGTCCAGACGGAAGACTTGGGAGGCGGGCGAGTAGTCTGGGATGAGCACCCGCCGCAGGTCTCGGACCAGCCGGCCCGGCCCAGGTCCTTCGCGTTGGTTTCCTGGGTGGAAGACACTCCGCTCAGGAAACAGCTGCACCCGGAAGGCCCGACACTGGTCCAGCAGGTCTGCTACTGAGTCTGCGCGCTTGGCGAGCCCGGCAGTGAACGGGCATGCGCTCAAGTAGCTCGCCCATTGGCTGCAGGAACTCAAGCACGTGGGGCCGCTTCGGCACGTGCACCAGGTGCCGGCCCTGCGGCTGCCGCGCGGATGCTGAAGTCGGCCTTGTGCCAGGGGGCTCGTCCAGGGAGACCACCACGCAGATCTTCCGCGTCCTGGGCCTTCGCCCCAGGGAGCAGGTACTGGACCGGGCTCTTGAGGACAGCGCGTTGTCCTCCACAAGCAGGGGCCTTGCACTGTGGGCAGAAGAGCAGAAAAGCCCGGGGAGGATGGCCTGGCTCCGGGGCTTCTCGGAAGTGGTTGACTCTCGGTCACCTTTGCCCTCCCTCCGAAGGGCGGCATCTCCTCCTTGCTGGTCTGAGTAATGGGGGCGGAGCTGCCTACGGAGCCGGTGCAGCCCGCTCTGGCTGGATTCTGGCCGGCGCACTGGGCTTCCCCTCGCTCTGGGCTCAGGTCAGAATTGAGGCGTGGAGGAGGAAGGGAAGGTTCTCCAAGAGCTTCTGAGGGAGTGAAGCCAGGTGTTAAGGAGGAGGGGGAGGGAGGGTCATCGAGGAAACACCGTTACCACGGGGACTTTACTTCCGGGGACACAGGTACAAGTGGAAACCTCCATAGCTGCTTCTCTTTGATGGGGCACACTGGATACTGATTTTTTCCTGATAATCTGGGCATCTCCTAGAACAGCAGTTTCCACACTTTTTAAAGAAGCAGACTCTTTCTCAAGTGGAAAACTATAGCTCCACTGTATGAAGCATACAAAGCAGAGGCTTTGCTTGTGGAGGTGAGATAGATGCTCCACCCTCTTGACCTTCTCTTTCCCCTTCCTGTCTTGGCAACAGTCTGTGAGCTGTTCTGGGAAACCCTGGCACTTTGTGGAACAGTGAAAAACTACTATGCTAGCAGGAAGTGTGAGCTGATGTATTTGGTATTTATTGGCAAGATCACCATACTGTTAAAGAATATATGTATCATCACTTTGACAAAAGCAGTTTTGGATCTTGGTGATACAGGTGATATAGCTCCTATACAAGGCCATTTGAGAGTTAGAGTTAGTTTCTCCCTAGAGGGAAGTAACGACTTGAGTCCTAAAACAGACACGTAGTTGTATGTATGGTGGTGGTGCCCAGTTCCCATTTCCAACATGGCCCCCATGACCTAGCCCAGAAAACCCCAGAGGTGTGAGGAAGACCAGGTGTAGTCTTGTGAGCTACACCTCTGCTCAACATTTAAGCAGGAGAGTTCTTTCCATCACTTCTGAATCAAGGCTCCTGGACAGTCAGAAAGCCAAAGGGCTTCCTTTTGGGTTATCTTGACTTTCTGTTGGCTCACTGAAGCTGGTCTGTTCCATTTGACTTGAGAGTTATTGATAACAAATTGATAACTTTGGTGACTGTTACTTGTTTTAGAGTATATGAATTTGAGACTGATTCTACTTGACCCATAAATTTTCATTGCTCATGTGTTTCTGATCCCTGTTACCAGAGCATACAATGAACCATTCACCAAATGCTGGGGCTGAGTCTTTCCCAACAGGCACAGTTGAGGAGGTGTGGACAACAGGTGGAAGTGTGTGATCTGAGGGTTGTTGACTGATGAGGCCTTATATGTGACACTAACTTACCCTGACAAACTGGTGTTACCCTTGCAGCTTCCACTTAATAATAGTGGGCAAACACTGTGATCACAGAAATTCTTAGTTGCAGCCCACTTTGTCATGTGAAAGAAAAAGGGAACAAGGGATTGAAAATAGCTTATGGGCTTAGTCTGAGAAATCATATCTCATTAATTTCCAAATATTTCTGAGAAATCAGGAAGGGGAACCTAGTAAGTTCTATTAGTTCATGATTAAGTGATCACCAATTGGTTATGCATTTTAAAACACACAGAGAATTTCATTTAATATTATTGTCTTCATCTGGAGAGAGATTTGTTTTGTTTGACAGAACATGACATCCTGGGGTTAGTATAGACAATTTGGTCCCCCCTGAAAATTCATAGATAGGGAATTTTAAAATTTTCTTTAGTTAACCATTAAAATAATAGGTACTAAATTCTGTCTCCAATTTTTTGGTCCCATAGCATGGAAGTAGTACCTTTCAGGCCTGATGGAGCTTGCCTGCTCTATCCATGGGGTCTCCCCCTTCTTCCTGGAGGTAAGCATGAGTTCCCCTCTCCCCCTGCCTCTATCTTATGAGACTTTGCTAAAACACTTTGTTCCATAAACCTTCTTCCTTGGGTTATAAAAAGGCAGTGGTGCAATGAGGTTCAATATTCGGAATCTGGCACACATATTTTGTGTTAAGGGCTGCAGATTTGAAATGATGAATTTCATATTTCATTTATGATGGGGATGTTGTTGACTAGCACAGGAAGAGCATTACTTTGAGTTTTCTTCAGTTGGTGGTGATGAATTGCCATTCACTCATTTAGTAATTATCAGTTGATCACCTTTATGTTCAGATCTGCCCCTTTTCTTCTGCTCTTTCTTTAATATGTTCAGGAACTTATCTGTTGGTTAATTGTCTCGTGCTGGGGAGATGCTGAGTATAAACATGGACAAGAGTAAAACAGTATGTTTGAATGAACCTACAGTTCTTAGCACAGCCTTTGAACTTGTGGAGGAATTGCATCAGTCCCCTTCCCTTTTTCTGGTAAGCAGGATTTCAGAAATAATGACTCTATTGTGAAAAAGCTAAGAACATGGGCTTCAGAAAAAGATTGTCTGGGCTTGACTCCTGAATCTGCCACTTACTGTTTAGGATACCTTAAGGCAACATACTTTACCTCATGGTGCAAAATGGGGTAATTTTATTACATACCTCATAGTGTTAGTGTGAAGATTAAATGAGATAATCCTCTAAAAGTTTTTAGAATAGGACCTGACACAGGGTAAATTCTTAGTAAATGTTAGCCATTATTACAGTTATAATTGTAATCATTTTTTTATTTCTTAATTTTTTTAGTTATTATGTGAAATATAGTTGTGAAGGATAGTCATGGTATATGAATAGTGAAGATAATCTTTTGATTTTACCTGATCCTTGTCTAAAAGGTTGCTGCCAAAGATGGCATTCTGGGGTGCAGCATATTGTTGTCCCCTCAGACCCCCATGCATAAAAGGTAGGGAATAGCCATGAGATAATAAGATTGTATTGGAAGCGAGGAGACACAAAGTTGGATGTTAACGCTTTCTTAACTGTAGAACAACTTTGGCTCGATTCAGCAATCTCCTTCAGGTCACCTTTCCCTATGTACAAAACTGGACTGTTAGGAATCACGGTAGGTGGCAGTGAAAGACTTGAGAAATGTATACGTGTTGTGGTTTAATTTAGACTTTAGACTTTAAAGAATTTTGCATGTAATGTGCAAATGAACTCACTGGTCTCGTTGAAAGTCTTTTTTTTTTTTTAAGATTTTATTTATTTATTTGACAGAGAGAGACACGGAGCAGGAACACAAGCAGGGGGAGTGGGAGAGGGAGAAGCAGGCTTCCCGCTGAGCAGGGAGCCCAACTGGGGCTCGATCCTAGGACCCTGGGATCATGACCTGGGCTGAAGGCAGACGCTTCAACCACTGAGCCACCCAGATGCCCCTTAATATAGTAAAGAATTTACTGAGCCTCAAGTGTGTGCTCGTTCTATATGTTTATTACCTCATTTACTCTTGACAGCAACTTCATGAGAAGTTGTTGTATTCCCGTTTTTCAGATAAGGAATCTGAGCCTCTAAGAGTTTAAGTGATGTGTTCAAGTGCATTTGATTAATGAGAAGCAGGGAGCGAGTCAAAGCTAAACTGGTCTTAAGCATTGCCCTCTGTGGTAGTCATCAGTGCGCTTTAATTAAAGGCCAGAATGTTTAATTGTTGATGCAAGATTCTCCTTCTGAAAGGGCGATTGGCTCTTCTGTCTCCCTGTGTCCTTGAGTTATTCTGATGAGCAGAATGTCCTGGCAGCCTGAGATGGGCATGTGGTTTGAGCATGAAATAAACCTTTGTGGTTTTTAGTCATTAAGATTTTGGGGTTCTTTGTTACTGCAGCATAGCAAGTCATATCTTGACTAGACTAATACATCCTCCACTAAAATGTTGAACACTGATAGCCTAATCATCTCTGTAATTTTCCTGTTTGTCAAGTAGAGGCAGCATGCTGAATCATCTTTGAGAGAAATAATGATTAAATGTTTTTCAGTGCCAGTGAGGTAGGTCATGGGTTGAAAGGGTCTCTTATCATAATTTTTCAGCATTTTCTTTCCCCTCCTCTGTCATTTTTCTCTCTCATTTCTACTTCTTTCATTCCTTGCTCTGGGTCTCCTTTTACTCTCTGTACAGCTTGAATGCCTGCTTCCTAGTATCACTCAAATATTTTTTTGAAATAGGAAGGAAAATTCAGAATCCAGGAAAGCAAAATGTTGAATTCCAAATTTTCTTCCTTTTGTTGACGATTTGATTTTAAAAATGATGTTTAAGGAGTTTACCTTTACTTTTCACCAAACAGAACAATCATAGAACTCAATTTCTTAGTTTTCACATATCTTCAAAGTTCTTTTCAACCCCATTTCTCTGGGTACTGCATCTGTGTGGCTTGAGGAGGAATCTTGGCTAGGACACTTTTGTGGGAAGATTGAATTTCTGGTTGAGCCCATCTCTCTCTCTGTCACCCAATTATCATCAATAAATATTTATTGGCCAGCAACCCCCAGTGGAGCCCTGGGTATTAGGCCTCTGTGAGTCCCAGCTGATCATTATTAATTCAATGAATGTAGTTGTAAATTGGCTAAGAACACACAATGGAAGCGATTACAAGTGCTCTTGTCAATGTGGGCCCACTCCATTGAAAGATGTTTTAGATCTGCTTCTGCTTCCTTCCAAGAAAATATGAGAAGCAATTTGCTTCAAACCTCTTTAGTTTCTTGCCCAAATATTAAACAAGAATAAGGCAGGTTGGGAGAGGCATCTCTGGAATGTATTGTTCTAAATGACTTGGAGGATTGCAGGGTCACTTTTTGTGCTAATGTGAATTGGCAGGCAAAATGCTTTCCACTGAGATGAATTATATGCTCAGGGTCACCTGGTTTTTTTTTCTGAGTTAGAGAAGTCAGAAGTAGATAGAAATGAAATGACCCATTATCAAATAATCAATGCAAAAGCTACACTCCTGCAATGTTTCTGGATCAATATACAAGTTACCTTTCAGAGAGATGAATTATTCTTGAGTAGTGCGGAGCAGAACAAAGCTCACTTCCAGCCAGACTCCCCAAATGCATTATATGTGAAAGCAGAGGAAGAAAGCATTAACGTATGAGAGACAAGAAAGAGGGACGCTCTCCAGGCAGGAGCCTTTCCTAAACAGTGCCCAGTGAGGGTATTCTTGGGAATATGGTTCTGCAAACATTGATCCAGAGGCACAAGCTGCTGCATGTTAAGGGGGTGGTGTAGATAAAGGCCTGGGGAAAGGGCCCGTTCCTATCCTGAGCACAGGAGGATAAACTGGTAAAGATGTTTCCAAGAGGCGGTTTTGCAGTTTCTATCAGAATTTAAATTTCTCTACTCTTTGACCTAGCAATCCAATTCTTAGATTTTACCCTGCAAATATAATTACAAGTGCAATTATACAAGTGTAAGGAGGGTTTTTTTGTGTGATGGTTAACACATAACACAGCTTGAAAATGTCCATCAAAAAGGGAATGATTAAGTCAGTTGTAACTTATCAATACTGTTGAATATTATCAACCATTAACAGATGAGGTAAATATATGTGTTCTGACATATGACCTTGGGGAAGTTATGAAACCTCTCACTGCTTGAGGCATCTCATTTATAAAATGGGTATTTAATAAATATTAGTTGAGTTGCAGACTGAATGACTATTTGTGAGTGTATGTATGTTGTACATGTACAATTTTTAATTTTTTTAAAGATTTTTTTGTTAGAGAGCAAGCAAGCTTGCACACAAGCGGGGGAGCAGCAGGCAGAAGGAGAGGGAGAAGCAGGCTCCCCGCTGAGCAGGGAACCTGATGCGGAACTCGATCCCAGGACCCTGGGATCATGACTTAAGTCGAAGGCAGACACTTAACTGACTGAGCCACCTCGGCATCCCCAATTTTTATTTTTGGAAGGACTAAAATTTAAAAAAGTAAATGAGAAACCCAGTAGATAGAGCTATGTTTAGGATTCCTAAACATCCCATCCTCATCTGGGAGTCAGGGGTGGGAAATGGAGAGATGAAGGATGAAGAAAAGTAGTCTTTATTGAAAGTAGACTTTTGTTTTTATTTTTTTGTATTTATTTTTTGTTTTACTTTTATTGATGATATCATATAGCATATACGTGAATCATATTTAATCGTATTGTTTAATAAAAATGTTATGGTTTTCAAAACTATTGTTAGTAGGTACCATTTTTTCATCTTACAGATGAGAATAGTAAGACTCCGAGAAAACTTACCGGAAGTCATATAGTTGTGAGTGGCAGAACTAGGCTACTAATCTAGGTCTAATGTCAATGCCATGCTTCCTGTCATTTCCTTTCATGCTGAGATCGTATCTTACCCCTGAATATTTGATGTTTCGTGTAAGGTTTGGCTTCATAATGCTTGTTACATTTAACAAAATATTTACTGAAAAAATTGAGGATGCTGACATAGATCACCCTTGCTTTTTGTTCTTTAATATGTAGGAATTTTTATGATACTTTCTTTATTGTGTTTTTCTGTAATTATCTTATCTCACCTTTATCAGTCACCATAGGCTAAATTGTGCTGCAATAATAATTCCAAAAATCTCCAAGGACTACTGTTTTGTTACATGTACTTCCTGGATTGACTGCCACTCTGCTCCAAGCCTTCGTTTCAGGATGTAGGTTGAAGAAGAAGCCCTTTGCTGGGACATAGTGAGTGTCATGGGAGAGGAGATGAGGGATGGAGGAATCATGCAGTAGCCCATAAAGCTTCTGCGCGGAAGCAGTGCATGTCACCTCCACTCACATTTCATTGGCCAAAATGGGTCAGGTGGCCAGACATGAACACAGGAGGGTGGGAAAAGTATAATCTTCCTATGGGGAGAGTCTGTGTTGGGAGACCCACTGAGGAGTTGCAGGTAAGAGGAGCAGCAGACATTGTGAAGAGTAATGCAATATAACTCACCACCCGAGGCAAGATTAAATTTAAACCTCTTAAAATAGACACGGTTTTCTACTTCTGTTTAGCTTACATATATAGGATGGAACTTTTACTCTTCTAATTCTTGTGTTTTTTTTTTCCACTAGAAAGTAAATTTAACTTAATTTCACCTTTATGGGCGTCCATCTGATCCCAAATCAGCAGTTCTCAAAATATGTTGAGGGAACTCTGGTAGCCTCTGAGACACTGTCAGGGGTCTCTGAGGACAAAACTGTCTTGATAGTAATACCAAGTTGTTACCTCTGTTCTTACTCTCATCCTCTCATGAGTTTGCACTGGGACCTTCCAGATGCTACATGATGTGTAATATTGGAAAAGACTGAATACAGGAGCAGATATGAGAACCTAGCTAACTACGATGAATCCAGGCATTAAAGAGATTAGGGAAACATGTAAAACAATACCACCATTCTCACAATTTTTTTTTTTTGGAGAATATACTGTGGTTTATAGAAAGGTTATAATAAATTTTCTTATAATAAGATTAGCAAATACATATTTAAAACTTCCCCTTTAATTTCTAATATAGCAAATGTCAATACTCACAACACATCTAAACAATAGCCCTTTGAGAGTACTTAGTAACTTTGACCAGAATGTAAAGGAGTTCTGAGGACAAAATGAGAACTTCTGTCCTAAAATGATGTGACAGGCCCTGCCTGTCTCAGTGAGAGTATTAGTGGAAAGATCATTAAACACAGCTAAAGTTTCCTTAGCTATACTGAAGATAGTGTGGAGCCCAGTGGATTCCTATAAATACTGTTATTTTTCATAATCATCACCAGTGTTCCATATCTTGTACCTCCTGAAGGGGAGAGATGATTAGTTTGTTAAAGAAGATTGGTTGCATGAATTATTTCCAGCCTTGCAGAAGTTCACAGCTTGATGTTACACCAGTAATGAATAAGAAAAATGGCAGTACATAACCCTGAAAAGAAATATGCAGCTTTCTAATAAGAGGCACTAGTAATTTAACGTTGTCTTGGAGCTTTATCTTCATGTCTCACTAGCTTCAATACAGAAGATCTGAAAGCAAACCACACATTTACACTGATGAACAGTAATAATGACGACAACTTTGTGGAGAGCCTTTTTTTGGGTTCTGTAGTGTTTCTCATGTACGAACTAACTAAGCTTACTTTCACATTTGTGACCGAGCTCAGCAAGTTGTTTGTTTGTATCTTCCCCCTGCTTTTGCCTTTGCACTCTGCCAGTGCCCTTCTCCCCAAAGACGTATCTCCCAATAACAGGACAGAATCTTTTATGTCTTTTGCAGAATTCTTATCAAATACTCTTGCTCTGAAAGTTAGTTCTGAAAGGATAGTTCTGAAGGATCATCTGGACATGCGTGCTTGTGTGTGTGTGTGTGCGTGCGTGTACATGTGTGTGTTTTGGCATTTCAGGCCAGAAAGAACTTTGCTTCTTCTGAGAAGTGGATAGTGCTGTTTACCAAGCAGTGAAAGATAAGTAACGTGCTACATTTCATTTTCTGCCTTGGCTTCCTGGAAGCTCCTTCCTCACATGATTTTTACTTTCAGTGATTTCTAATTCTTTTTTATTGCAAGATACTTCCACTTTGGAAGCAGCCCCAAGATGTAATATTAATAAATGAACAACAGTAAGCCAGTTAGATGTAGAACAGCTTTTAAATATAGGTAGAATCACTAACTGTTGCATTTGAAAGGCCTACTTAGGACAGGAATTCCTTCTTGAGTACCATGTATCTGCCACTATTACCTGAAATCCCCTCCATCAGGATCCCTCCTTTTAGGTAAGGTATTTGGTCTTTTGAAAGCTAAGTTACAATGAAAACATGCTGTTGGGAAGAGTCATACCTTAACCTGTTGGTCCTTACTGAGGCCATGGCAAAGCTGTGTTCATCTGCTTGGTCACTGAGAGCATAGTCCCGACAAGATGGGATAGGAGCTTGGAATTACTGTAAAGGACTGGCGGGTCATGTGGGGCTCTCTGGCATCCCAAGAAAACATGAAGAACTGGTATTGGGGCTAATGGATTGGGGAAAGGCTGGACTAACAGCGTGGAAGAGAATGAGTATCACTGTTCACCATTTCACCATTGTACTGATTAAGAGGCTATGGTGGGTTTGGACAGAGGGGCAGAGACTGGAGGAAGCCTTGGTCACGTAAGAGTCTAGTTGTCATTCTGCTGGTTCCACAGAGGGGTCTGGTATAGCAATGGTTGACACTTACAAAACTCACTTTTGTCCTCTTGTCTAATTGCAGTTAACCACCAGGATATTGCTAGACAATAGTAGAGACATGGATAACTTTAGGTCTTCTGGATTTTAACAAGTATTCTTCTAGTTATTCACCATTAAGTGTTAAGCTGCCTCTTTTGAGATCTACATATTTATTTATCCTTCCCTAAATCTACATAAGCTATATATTATGTTAGATATAACCACATTCCTATATCCATATCATCCTACCTTATTAAGAGTTTTAATGAGGAACGAGTATTAAATTTTCCTAAATTCCTTTGTTACGTATGTATTTATATTATCATTTGGTTTTTCTCCTTTGATCTATTAAGGTAGGAACTTATATGAATAGATTTCTTAATATTGAATTATTTTGTATTTGTGGAATAGAAATTCCCTGAGATACTGCTCTTTCTTTTTTTTTTTTTAAGATTTTATTTATTTATTTGATAGAGAGAGAGAGAGATCACAGGTAGGCAGAGAGGCAGGCAGAGAGAGAGGAGGAAGCAGGCTCTCTGCCGAGCAGAGAGCCCGATGTGGGCCTCGATCCCAGGACCCTGAGATCATGACCTGAGCCGAAGGCAGAGGCTTTAACCCTCTGAGCCACCCAGGCGCCCAGATACTGCTCTTTCAATGTATTGCTGACTTCTTGTCGTTAAGGTTTGTTAGGTTTTGAAGTCATTACTATTTAGACTTTTTGAAAAGAATTGAAAGTCTCTACTTCTTTCTCTAGGCCATGGAACAGGTTTGGGTAATCTTGGGATTATTAGGTCCTTGAAAATTTAAGAAAATTAATCCCTGGAGCCATCAAAGCCAGCTGTTTTTCTCAAGGGAGTTATTTGCAATTTTTATAATTGCTAGCAAACTTATCTTTTTTCTTATATCACTTCTTTGCTGAATTTTGATAAATTTTTTCCTAGAAAATGTTTCATTTCATCCAGGTTTTCAAATTTGTTTACACAGAGCTGTATATAACTATTATTGTTTTATACAACATTGTTTTTTAAAGAATGCATAATATTCCATCCCATGGATGTGCTGTAATTCATGTAACTAGTTCCTAGTGTCAGACACTGACTTTGTTTCTGAATATCTCCTATTTTAAATAATGGCCTGAGAAAAAAACTTGTAGGTTCATCTTTGCACATATTTTACTAGTAGTTTCAAGGTGGTGGACGGATCAATGAAACCAGTTTTTTCTTCTTGAGTTTTGTGTCAACTCTGCCTTCCTCCCCCATCTTGTTGAGAGGAGTATAACAGAGATCCAGCCTTTGAATTCACATCTTAACCCCTGCATTTAATAAATGGGGACCTTTGGAAATTAATCTCTCTGCACCTTCATTTTCTCTCCCAGAGAGTGTTGATAATGATAGTAACTTCAGTACTCAGTACAAGGACTGGAAACCCTTCCAAATACTGTAAGCAGGAAGCAATTTAGTACAGGGAGTTATCTGCTTATGCAGTTGTTGGCAAAGCTGGGGGAGCACTCCTCTGGACGTGCTAGAATGATGCCCCATCCCAGAATGGACTGCCAGGGGAGCTGGTCCCTCTGAAGTCACCGTGGGAAGTGTTCAGGCACATACAGCTGAGGTGTTGTGGTGCCACTGCTCCTGCTTCAGGTGCCCAGGGAGTTGGAAGAGGGGCTATGATGCTGCTGCAGAAAAATCTCCCGTTTCCACCCTGGCTTGCCAGAATGAAACTTCTAAACAGGGCGGAAAGCAGCCTCTGCCTCATTTCTGCCTTCCCAAACTCATGCAAATACTTGCAATCAGTGAAACCTAAGTTACATGCAAAAGGGAGAGAGCGCCACAGGAATCCGAGATACGGTTTTCAGCTTTGCTGCCTAGAGGTTGAGCAAGCCGGTCCATAGCCTAACACCCTTCATGGGATTGTTGTGAAGATTAAATAAAAATAATTTATGCAGGTGCCTGGTAGAGAGTGTAATGTAATCAGTATGGTTATTTATTATTGTTTATTAAGAGCAAATCATGTGCAGAGATTGCCTTCATTTACTAGGGATGGAAAAACTAATAATGTTTCTTTGCTGTCCTCAAAATATTCCCAGTAAAAGTAGGGCGTAGATACTAAAGAAAAATAATATCATAACAAGAAAAGTGCTATGAGAGAGGAGGGGACATGGTAACTCTGTTGGCAGTATGTGTCACTTCATTTATTCATTCACTAACAAATAGATTTACCAACCCAATTCATTATATGGACTAGGCCTAGTGCTAGGTGCTGGGATGCAGAAGTGAGCCAAATAGGGTGTTGTCCCTGCTCTGTGGTGTGTGTGTGTGTGTGTGTGTGTGTGTGTGTGTGTGTGTGTGTGTGTAGGGGGCAGTGGGGATCGGTGGGAGAGTCAGAGGGGAAAGGCTCTACAGAGGAGGGGACATCTGGGCTGGATCTTGAAGGATGAAGATTTTGAGCAGAGAAGGGAAAGAAGGCAAGAACAGCCATAGAAGCAAGATTTATAAAGGACTCTAGGCATCAGCCTAGGGCAGTGTTTCCCAAAGTGTGTTCCATAGACTACCAGTCCCCAGAGTGATTCCTTGAAGGGATAGTTCCAGGGTAAGTTACCATTTAGAGATCATGAGACTTAAGAGCACATTAAAATATTGAGAAAGTTTACAGTATAATATCATTAAGTGTCTTTAAGTCAATATTTCTTAAATTTTTGACCATGGAAGCCTTTGATGTAGTATCCTTAAGCAAAGGACCCACTTTGGGAAACATAGTTCCAAGGTAAGCAACCACTTTATTCCACAGATGGCAAGATGGGGTACAGAGAGGTTAAGGGTCACATAGCTATCTTATAAGCTCTAAGGAATCAGGGTCCATGTTATTCTCTAGCACTTTCATTTCCCCAGCTATTAATCCAGTACCCGACACAGAATAGATGTGAAAAAAATATTTGGGGTGAAACATTAGTGAGTCAATGATATGAACTAGAAGAGAACTCAGAAACCTCAACAATCAGATTTATGTTTTTACTAATATATTACCTTTCAGCAAATGGGAGACATTTCCAAAAAGACACAGAGGGAAATTCTCCCTACCGGGGTTTTGTAGAGACTTCTCCCTCTCAGGTAGGGTGGCCAGATAAAATGCAGGATGCATGCAATATTTGAGACATGCTTACACCAAAAAATTATTCATCGTCTTATCTGAAATTTAAATTTCAATGGGTGTCCTCTGTTTTTATTTGCTAAATGTGGCAGCCCTACTCTTAGGGGAACAATATGGAAACCTTTCTACTTGCTAAATGTTGCTTGCTAATCACCTTGAAAGGTGATTCATATACAGAGGTGTATTTTACTTTCCAGTTATCACAGGGTCAGTCCCATTTAAGTAGGTCTAAGAAGATAAACCGATTTTGTACAACTTCATTTCTTTCAAGTTCCTGCTGAGAGGGAAAGCTTTTGTGTAAACAGGGAAGTGGCAAAAATATTTATCAGCCTAGGCCGCAGCACACGGGAGGGAGCACCCAGAGAATTCTTCCAGCCAGGGCACTGCTGCGCCTGGTTAAGGACTCGGTCAGCAGGAGAAGCTCGGAGACAGTGATGGGAAGATGCGTGGGAAGAAACAGGGAAGACAAACTTCTAAATAATGAGGCTTTTAGACAGAACACTTGCTATTACAACACCCCCCAAGCCAGGTTTATGTTTCCAAAAGGTGATACATTTAGCCATAAAATTTTTGGAGTTTGGACTAGGTGATTCCTTCATTTTGTGCAGTGCAGACCTGGATATAGATCACAAATTACAATGCCTTTAAAAGCACTCTTGTTCTCCATTCATCTTTGTCCTGCCCCACAAAGATGCACTGAAACCTCTCACAAACCATCCGTTATTACTTTGCCAGGAGGATCCTGACCTTAAGACAGTTAAACAATTAAAAAGAGCACTAAACAACAACAACCAAAAAAACCCTGCAAAAACCAAAAACCTCAACCCTCCCTGAAACCCTCTCTGCTCTTTATACTGTAAGTGGCTTAGGCAGTTCACTTTGCTTTCATCCTCAGCTTGGTGTAAATTACATGTGCTTTTGTAAACCCCAACTTAAAACCCCGTATGTCTTAAGATAGCTTTTTGCACTGTACTCCTTACGTGGGTCATTTCTCCTGATATGCTGCAATGATTCTACTTCTGCAGAGAAGGGCAAGGACTTGATTGAAGTGTCGGTTAATTGCGCTTTCATTCATTGGGTTGCTCGTTTTACAAACATTTAAAAAAATGCACGCTTTCCAGGAGCTGTGTGCATGGCACCAGAGAAACAGATAACACACAGCCCGTGTCCTCAAGGAGCTGGTAGGTTAAACAAATATTTGCAATTCAGCGTGAGAAGTCAATGGAGGTGCTGCAAAGAGAGGCTGGCTGAGTGATCAACTTCGCCTGTGGGAGGTGGAAGGGGAAGGGAGAGCTGCACAGAGGAGATTTAGGAGCTGACTTCTGAGGAATAAATAGGTGTTTTCTAAGTGTAGAGAAGGCAGAATGGGAATAGCATGTGCAAAAGGCAAGGAAATATGAAGTGTTAGAACTTGTTCAGGAAGAGGCTGCTACAGCTAAAGAGGACCCATTGGAATCCAGGAAGAAAATAGCATAACTTCTTACCTTTATTTTTATGTAAAAGTAAACTTCACTAATATTAAGTGTATGAGTTACAGCTGGACATATGTAATTTATCACAATGTTTGGCTGGTTGCAAGCTCAAAAACCCTTTACCAAAAGGGGGCGCTCGAGATCAAAGTAATTTGACTACTACTACTGGAGTGGTAGAGCTAGGGATTCAGTTTCTGGCCCCCAGCTCAGGCTGCAACAGTGCCAACTGGAGTCTAGGTAATGTTTCCTTTAGTCCAGGGTACCTCAAAGTATGGTCAGTGGAGACAGAATGCCTAGGATGCTTGCTAAAAGAAGCAAATTCTCAGGCCTCTCCCAGGTCAGTAGATTCAGCATCTTTCAGTCATAAGAGCCAGGAACTTACAGTTGGAACAGCTTGTCAGCGGATGCTTATTGTCTTAGTCGACTCAAGCTGCCGTAACAAAATTCCGCAGACTGGATGGTTTAAACAACAGAAATTTATTTTCTCACACCTTTGGAGTCTGGAAATACCATGGTTAAAGTTCCATTCGGTTCAGTCTCTGGTGCAGGTTCTCTTCCTGGCTTGCAGATGGCCACCTTGTCCATGTGTCCTCACATGGTGGAGAGAAAGCGCTGGTGTTTCCTCCTCTTTTTATAAGGGCACCTGTTCCATTGAATCTTACGATCTCATTTAATCTTAATTACCTCCTTAAAGGCCTTATCTCCAATAGAGTGACATGGGGGGTTAGGGCTTCAACACATGAATTTTGGGGGGACACAGTCTAGTCCATAGCTCCTATGTTCACTGAATTTTGAGGATGACTGCTCTAGTCTAACCAATAAAGAAGCAGCACTGTCAGTGATAGCTTCTGATATAGGCCTGTTTATTCCTTAGTCTGAGTTTTTTCCTGAGTCTTCCCAGAGGAAGAGCCAGAGACATTTGGAATTTTACAGATTAGTGCTAAAATGTATTCTGGGGTGACAAACACAAATCACATAATAATTAATAGCTTTTTAGAAGTCATACTGAAACAAAAGCAAAAATGAAGGTAAAATTAGTTTTAGTAATTATTTTAATATATCCAAATATTATCAATCCAACATAAAATCAGTATAAAAGGTTATAAGATGCTTTATAATTTTTTGTACTAAATCTTTGAAATCCTACATGTATTATTTTTCACTTACCACACACCTCAATTCAAATTAGCCAGATTTCAAATGCTTAGGGGCTACCTGTGTCTAGTGGCTACCTTACTGAACAGTCTGTACTAGATTATTACAGCCTTCAGTTCAGGGCTTGAGGAGGCAAAGCAGACAAGGTGTGTTGTGAACACGCTGTGCAAGTAGCAGCATTTCTAAGAAAGTCTTTATGATTATGATTAGTCCTGAAATGTTTCTGTGAACATGACTCTCTTCTAACCAGCAGCTTAAGATGTCAAGTTTAAGCAGAGAGCAGAAACTTACGGCTCATCCTAGCAGCTGAAGAAATTGTCACCATTGAGTGTTTTGTTTCCCATTTACATAAGAAATCACATGCTGCCAGAGCTGATGACTGGGCCACGCTGACCAGGTGATGGTTGTCCCTTACGTGAAAACTGAGCTGCGTTTGATTTATTGCCCTCGATTGTCACTTCTCACCTCCACTGAACCTTTCCCGAGATAGCTGTTGATGCCACTTCAAAGGATCTGACCTGGATTTCATCTGTGAAGAGTGTATTACTCCTAAAACAGTCTCCTTCAAACAAAGAGGCATCTGCAGTCAGTGTTGGGAGTGGGAAGAGCATTTGGAGAAAGTTCCTTGAACTTTATGTGATGAAGGAAGCATTAGGCTAATTGTGAGGTTAACTTCATCCATATCCCACAAGACCAAGAGGCTCCGGTGCTACGAGCGTGTTACTGGTGCTGGGATGTGTCTTGGGACCCACCAGAGCCCAGATGCTTCTAGTTACTTTAAAGACAACACATTCTTATCTTGTTGGAGAAACTGGGGGTGTTTGGCTGGAAAAGAGAAAGTTTGGTGGGAGAGGGCAGAAACGTGACAGCTTTGGAAAGAGGAATTACTCATTTTGTATAGTCAAAAAGGACAGAGTTAGAACGAATTTTTAAGCTCAAACTAAAGAAGACATTTTTAATGAGATTGTGACATCATTAATAAGACAGACATCAGACTGTGTTTCCCTAAGGAAACATTTATCGAGTACCTGTTTTAGGTCAGTTTACTGTCACTTACATTATTTCATTTAAATTTCACAACATTCCTACAAGGTAGGTCTTATGAGCTAGTTCTAAACGTGGTGAATCCCTGCAGCTAGGCCTGATGACAGGGGCAAGGAAGCCCTTTGTCCTGTTGCTGGGACTGGCTGAATACTCAGTGGGTCCCAGCAGGCTTATACCCCAGACAGGAAATAAAATGTAAATGTCATTTGCTTTCTACACTGGATTGGAAAAGAGAAAACATGTGTGTTCTGTACAGTGGAACTTGAATTTAACATGAGAGAAACATTAAAACAGCTAGTACAAAGTCGCAAAAGGTTTTTATTTAAACCAGTACTTTCCATTCTCACTAATAATGTGTGTCATGTCAGAGTCTAAATTCTCTTCTCTGTGTGCATTATAGAGATTTTCTAGCCTTTACAATTTGCACATCCATAATCACTTTTTTGGTTAAGATGTATCTTGTAGTGTCCATGAAAGAATATGTTCAGAGTGCAGTTCTGAAGGGGATGTTGGTGCTTTTTTTGTCCTACCAGCAGAATGGGTTGTGGCTAGAGCTGCCACCTAGCTCTTGTGGAAGGAAGTGGACATAAATATCTGTATGTGATACAAACATATAAAAGATTAAATGGCTAATATTATCAAGTACTTACTGTGTGACAGGCATTGTTCTAAGGCTTTGAGTCTCAACTCATCATTTCTGACTCATCTCCCTTAAGGTAGATACTGTTAGTACCCCCACTTTATAGAAGAGGAAACTGAGGCGCAGAGAGATTACATACTTGCCCAGGGTCACACAAGTTGTAAGTGGTAGTCAGGATTCAAACCAGCTATTCTAACTCAAAAGACCATAAGCACAACAGCTGTCCTGTCTCTTGGTATGGCAGAGCATCATTTTTCTCCTGCTCCAGCAGGGAACAAGCACACTAGTAAGGCTCTAGTAGAGACTAGACTTGCTCCAATGTCCAATGTGCTCACCACACATGACTCATGAGCATTTGAAATGAGGCCGGTGCAAACTGTGATGTGCTATAAGAATAAAATGCATATTGGATTTTGAGGACGTCATGTAAGAAAAAGAATGAGGGGTGCCTGGGTAGCTTAGTCGGTTAAACATCAGACTCTTGATTTCCCCTCAGGTCATGATCTCAGGATGCTAGGCATGGAGGCTGCTTGGGAGTCTCTCTCTCTCTCTCTCCTGCTCCTTCTGTCCCTCCCTCTCTCCTTACCAAAAAAAAAAAAAAGAAAGAAAAAAAGAATGTAAAACATCTCTTTTGTAATTATTTCCTATTGATAAAGTGTTGAAATAATTCAGGAATATTGGGCTAAATAAAATCTCTTGTTAGAGTGAATTTCACCATTTGTTTTAACTTTTTAAAATATAGCTTCCAGAGAATTTAACACATATGGCTTGACTTTGTGACTAGCATTCCTTTTGGAAAGTACTGGCCTTGACATTTGCTTATTCATTTGTTCCCTCCTTTGTACCTATGTCTTGGCACCCATCAGGCACGAAGGATGGAATCTAGCAGTCAACAAGAATGATTTGGCATCTGTTCTCATGTAGCTCAGTATTCTGGAAAGGCTGGTGGGTTGGGGGTGGGGATGGACTCTAAGAAGTAATTACCTAAGTAGTTAATTAGTTACCATCACTACTATTAAATAGGAGAAGGGGTTTGATACGAAAGAATACACCTAACCCTTGGGCGCCATGCAATGAATATTATTCATTCAGTAAATATTTGCTGAGTGAAAGATTGAATCTGGGGGACTAAGGAGGCTTCCCTAAGGACGTAACTTCCAGACAAAGTTCCAGGGAAGGAGGAGAGAAGTATTGGGAGCGTCCACTGTGCGCACAGGCCCCGCGGGTCTGGGTGGCTTTGGCCGGTCTTCCTCTTACAACAGGAACAGTTGACTCTGCGCCAGTTTCATGGCCCAGCCGTGCCCACGCGTTCTGTGGGGTGCGCAGACGTGTGGGGAACTGTGCTCGTTGGCGTGGAGAGGAGTGGGCCACAGGCACTGGGGGCATTTCAAGGAGCTGGGCAGGACGGGGCACCTTTGCCTCCCGCCAGCAGCGGGCAGCTCTCGGACCCCCGTTTCTCCCACGTGGTGATGGCTTCTGTGGCTTCCTCTCCCGTTCCTCTGCGCCCCCGCCACTCGTTTTGCCTCCGCAGCATTTCCCTTTACTGTACAGGTTTTTATTTTGTGGTCGTTGCTGTCCAGCATAAATGAGACCTCCAGTAGGGAGAATGACTTTTAAATCTTTTGTGACCGTGAAGTACAAAATGTTCCCAGTTTCTTCCCCTGAGCAGTTTCCATTTCTGTGGCAAAGCAACAAAAGAGTGCTTATTCTTGTTGATATCGGTGTAGCTTCCAGGAGAGGAGAAGGGGGAGGGTGAACCTGTGCTGGGTGGCTGGGTGGCCGTCGCTTGCCTAACGGAGGAGAGAGCAGGGAGCAGGGCTCAGGGCCGAGGGTGGCTTCGGGCAGCCTGGGAGGAATGCCGGGCATTTGCCCTTGGGCTTCAGGTTGTGTGGAGCCTCACGCCTGTGCAGCCCCTGGGGAGGAGGTGATTCTTGGCCGAGTCTCCTTCAGTTTTCTGCACACCTGATCCCAGGTTGCCAAGTTACCCAATGAACTGGAAAACAATAAAACCACAATTAACCCAGCTGCGGGTGATTTTGTTGGGGGTTCTGAGCCTGTGTATCTCGCCAGGATCTTATATTGGGCTGGACCACAGAAGAGGGCCATTCCAGGGTGGGTCACAGTTCCAACAGGGAAATTACGCCGGGTGCCCTGAACACACGGGGCACCCGGCAAATATTTGTGAAACCAACAAATAAGAATTTGCGGGATGGAATACCATTTCAGTTCATTTGCCACACATGTACTATCTGGGTGGGAAGTCAAGCCAGCAAAGTATTATGATGTGGTTTGGTAAACATCGTGTAGCTTTATTCTCATTGTCGTGAAAACCCAGCTGGGTCTCAGTTGCGCTCCTTGTTTCTGAAGTCTCTTCCTGCTCAGATTCTGTGGTTCTTTGAAAGATAATTGGGCCAGGAACAGGTTTCCAAAGACTTCCAATCTGAAGGAGGGTTATCTTCAGGCTTTGTGTCTACCTAGCAGTGACTACTTCTTTGCTGCAGGGTGTTTCAACTTCACTGTCGTCTTTGGGGCAGGATAATTCTTTGTAGTGGGGGCCACCCTGTGCTTTGTAGGCTGTTTAGCAGCATCACTGGCCTCCTAGATGCCAGTGGCACCTCCCCATCTGACCCAACCGATGAAAAGCAAGCTGCTTCCCGATACTGCCCGGTACCGCCTGGGAGGCGAAACTGCCCCTCCCTGAGAGCCCCGTCCCATGGAAACAAGGAGACAGCTCTGCAGACAGCGTGGAAAAGCCCACTCTGCAAAGAGCGGTTTCTGCTGGAATCTCTCATACAGCATGCAGGTTTGTGGATTTATCTTCCCAGACCATTTTATTTAGGACACATTAAAATTGACCTTTCTTAGTGCTCACTGTTTGTGGTGGAGGGTGGAGGGGTGGAGGGGTCCCTGGAGCATAGCAAGGTTCTAGGGGTGGATAACTCAACGCGGGCGATGTCATCCTTCTGTCCATACTTCCTCCTCTGTTCCTTGTGTACGGTTGTGGTTCTAGGACCTGAATGTACACTAGAATCATCTGGGAGGCTTCTCCAAACATAGCATGCAGGGCTCCAGGCTGGCATCCTGACTGGGCGTCTGTATCAGCTGTGAGGCCAGGGCTGGGAGCCTTTGGTGTGGCAAAGAGCACCGACTTTGGGACATGCTGGGCTTCAGTCTCAGTGGGCCAAACTTCTCTGAGTTTATCGTTGAGCAAACTGGGGATAATCACAGCTTTCTTGTGTGGTGACAGGTAAAGGAGGTAACGTTTGAAGGAAGGTCTTATCATGAGGGGAGTAATAAGTGCTTAATAAATGCCTTTTCCTTTCTGGCCTGTTTTTCCTGATCTACTTCCTCTCTCCCCTTTTCTTCCCCATGGGGTCCCAAGCAGTCTCGGGCCAGTGTGGGATCTCTTTGTGGCTGACGAGGTGAGATTGGCTCATACACAACTCACAGTGAAGCCACGTAAGCTCCCTGCACCCGGAAAGCAGCGGTTTCTCCACATTTTGGAGGTTCAAGGCCACGCAGGGTTCCGAGGGCTCTCCCGGTGGATCCCTGGAGAAGGTGATCAGAGGGGCCGGCAGTGAGCTGCCAGGAGGGACCAAGGACATGCATGTCTGGCCAGGAGTGTGTCTTGATCGCAGCCTATTTCTGTTTGTGTTTGAATGAGGAGGTGGGGGGCTGCGATAGAGCCTGTGCACTCAGTAAGTCTGAGTCAGTAGAAGCTGGTGTGAAAAGGAGAGGGGCTGTTTATTCTTTCATTCATTTCCCATTTAAGTCATTGCCTTTTTAAAGGCCCCCAGAATTGGAACAATGCCTTGGTTATGTTGAACTCGAAGGTGATAAATACCCTTGGAAGGAATGTCCTTGTGTATGTCTGTTGGCCCTCTTGGAGGCTGCTGGCCAACCACAATTTTTTTTTTTTAATTTTATTTTTATTATTTGCCCAAGGGGTACAGGTCTGTGAGTCATCAGGCTTACATCTTTCACAGCATTCACCAAAGCACAAACCCTCCCCAATGTCCATAACCCATCCACCCTATCCCTACCCTCCCACCCCCCAGTAACCCTCAGTTTGTTTTATGAGATTAGAAGTCTCTTATCAACCACAATTTTTAATCAGGAGCCCTGTGAACCTGTCTGTGCCTGAGCTTTAGAAAACCCCACCATTTTATCAGGCAGAACTTAGTAGCTCAGATGTATTAGCTGGGAGTTGAAGTAGTCTTGTAAATAAAGACAAAAATTATTATAATATATATAATATTATATATATATAATATATATAATAATATAATTATTGTAAAATAAAGACAAAAGTTATACCCTCACCAAATTATTTCCCCCATTAATTGTCTTCCCTTCAAATGCACTGCTTATAAAAATATGAGATGGATGTTTTCCAGTGGTTTGCCAGAAAAAGCCAGCTCTGGGCAGGTGATTTGTAACCAGAAGCTCTGGGTAGATTGTTTGAACCTGCCTAAGAAAACCACTATGGACATTTCACTACACCAGTGGTTCTCAACCAGGGGTGATTTTGTTCCTCAGGCAACATTTGGAAATGCCTGGATACATTTTTGGTTGTTACAATTAGGGGAGGATGCTACTGGCATCTAGAGAGTAGAGCCGACGATGCTGCAAACTATCTTATAAGGCACAGGACAGGCCTCTCCAACAGAGAATTATCTAGTTCCAAATGTCAGTAGCATCAAAGTTGAGGAGCCCTGTGTTAGAGAAACTGGCGTCCAGTGCTGGCCCTGCCCTGGCACGGGGATGTGAGGTCCAGCCATCTCTGTCCCCCAAAGTCCAGCTCTCACTTGCTGAAACAGCTTGCTCAGCTTGGTGATGGTTGTGGTTAGATCTGAGCACACTGAGGCCAAACAGTGACAACTGTGTTCATGATTATTTCATTAATACCTACTCTGTGCCCGAGCTGGGCCCTTCACAGACATTAGCTTCCTGAATTCTCGCAGTGGTCCTGGGTCATGGAGATGAGCGAGCAGAGCCTCAGACAGGGGAAATTGCCTGGTCAAGGCCACACAATGCCTAAGTAAAGGAGTCAGCGTTTGTACTCAGGCCTTTTCCCTCCAAAGCTAGGGTTGCTTGTTCCTGAGAAAACCAAGGAGGATGGCAGTGGCTAAGCCATTCTTTCTTTCTTTCCTTCAGCTTTGGGATAGATTTTGCCCAACAGTTGGTTTTCCCTTCCTTTAGGAAGCCTGTAGTTGGACTAAATTTTCACCTTTGTAAATTTTTGAGTCTACCTTGATTCCTTTTTTTGTGAACAGTGATTTTGTTTAGTACCCTTTCATAAATAAGAGCAATATGATGTCACAGAATGGGTAGGGTGACTTGCTTGAATTTCTCAGTATGCAGGCCAGCTGAGGAAAGTGGGCTGCAAGTGTTCCTTGGCTTTGTCTGGATGCCTCCAGATGTTCTTCATCTGCCAGGATGACACTTCTCCTGTGTACATCAGCTGTGAGGAGGCAGAAGCTCAGGGACATTCCCCTCCCCGCCCCCAGGCTGCCCCTCTCTGGTGTCTGGGAAGATTTGTCACCCACGCAGCTATTGTGACTCTGAGACCCCTCTGGACAGCTATGCAGAGGTCACCTGGGGGCCTGGGGGCCTGTGTAGCCAGGCCGTATACTTGATTCTAAGATAGGTTCCAGCAAGTCTGCTTGTCACACTGCCTCTTTGGGACTCAGTTTCTGTATCTGAAAATGAGGAGACATGCTCTTCGCAACTCTATGCTTTTCTATCTCTGTAATCCTATGGTTCAAGGCAGAGAGAAGTTTGAGTTCCAATCTAAGGACTAGGGCTGGAGGGAAAAAGTCCAGAGAGATTTTCAATTTGCCAAATCAGAAGGGAGGCAGAAACTTCAGACGGGGGCTCCCATTGTTTGACTTTAATAAGCTTCTGTGACCTCCACAACTTCCCACCTTTGTTAGTCTGTTTTCTCTTTACTGATTAGAAGAAAACCCTGAAAGTGGGGTGTGAACAGAGAGGAAGAGGCAGAATATTTCTGGAACCCTCAAAGACACTGTCCCTTGGATCTGACTTCATGCTCACCCCTCCCCAGAGTATCTCTCTTCTGGAGAAGGCCTGAGGAAACTTTCTCTTGTTCTTCTGGCTCAATACCCCTGAGCAAAAGCCCTCTCTTCCTCCTCCTCCACCTCTTGCCCGAAGACTTTGGTCTGGCCCCCAATATCTCCTTCACAGAGATGGAGAATCTGCCCCTATTCAGGCTCTGTCATGCAGGAAGTATGGTCTGCATCCGTCTGACAGTTTTGGGGGCTATCCCTTACCTGGAAGGAGGCCCTTAGTGGTAGATGGTCCAGTGAGCAAGGCCTGTCAGATTCCCTCTCTGGGGAAAATTTGAATTAGGAGTCATAGGGGAACAGGGAATATTTAGCTAAGAGATCCTGTCAGCCCAGGGGCTGAGATGGGCATAAAGGTTAACAGTCTGTTTTCCAGGTGAAGAAATTTAAAGGTGAAAGATGTTCAACGAAGGTTAAGATTTGCAGTCTTGGTAGAACCTGGGAAGTCTGGATGTGCCATTTCCTGTCCTGATCATCTGCTGTGCTGGCTGCTTGGGGGCAGACAAAACAAGCTGGGCCCCAGCCCCGGCAGTTTATGCTAAGATGCACAGCTATTAGAAGAGGCTCCAGTAGTATTGGTTTTCTGACTTGCTCTTTGCTTGAAAGTCTCCTAGTACAAGTGGGAATTTGGAATTCAAAAAGAACAGTGCAGGTATAAAATCCACTCTTGAAAGCCCAGCTTGGAGCAGGCCTTAGGCAAGGTTGTAATGTCTGTGAAGTTGCTTTCTAATTCCACGAAGGCCTTTTTTTCTCTGTTCTTCCATTTATTCCCCTAGCTCCACAGCTACATTTTACAAAATTTCCCAAAGAGGAAAGTAAGAAGTGGCTGTTAACACGTTACTAAGTGGAAGAAGTCAGTCTGAGAAGGCTACATGCTATCTGATTAACTGTGTGACGTTCTGGAAAAGACAAAACTATGGAGATAGAGAAAGATCAGTGGTTATGAGGAGTTGGGGGCAGAGGGGAGAGATGAATAGGCAGAGCACAGAGGGTTTTTAGGGCAGTGAAAATACTCTGGGTACTGTAATGATGGATATATGTCATTATACCTTTGTCCAAACGCATAGAAGGTATAAAATGAACAGTGAACCCCAAGTGAACAGTATACTTTGGATGGTAACTATGTATCTATGTAGGTTCATCGGTTGTAACAAATGTTCTACTCTGTGAGGGATGTACATTAATGGGGGAGGCTACGCATATGTGGGGGAGAGGATATAGGGGAAGTCTCTGGACCTTCCTCTCAATTTGGCTGTGAATTTAAGCTGATTTTAAAAAAAAGTCTTAAAAATAACCCAAACCAAACAAAAACAAACAAAATGACTATTAAGACAGAGTGTTCCTTATATGCCTAGATAATTTTACCTTTTGAAGACATATACCTTTTAAACCAAAAAAAAAAAAAAAGAGTTGCATTTTGTTTATCAGAAAAAACTGCATTACATTAAAAATAGTATTCAGCCCCTTCTCTATACCTGGCAACTGTGGTTGACATTGTTGCTTCTTAATTTGTCAGTTATTCCATACCATATTCTCCTTGCTAGCAGAGGCTCAATGTCCAGTTACCCCTCCCTGCCATGTGCTCCAGGAACGTGACTGTACTTCACTGTACCTCAGTGTCAGGAGGTGCATGTTCCTTAGGTCTAAGCTAATCATGCTCCCTGGATTCTTGTTGCTGGAAGTTCATTTAGCTACGGGATTACAGTGCACACCTCGTCAGTGAGACATAAGTGGCTTTTAGGAAAGGTTTCTTCCTTGATGTAAAGACTTTTTCAGAGGAGAATCTGCCTCTCCACTCTTCTGCTGGTCGTGGTTGCACGAGGCAGTGTTGTTTGGAGCGTCTTCCGCCATGTTGCATCCGCTGGGGAGACACATTGCCGATTAGCAAATGATGGAGAGCGTGAATCCTTGATGACATAAAAAACTGCTCAACCAGGGCGCTTGGGTGGCTCAGTCAGTTCAGTATCTGCCATCAGCTCAGGTCATGATCCCAGGGTCCTGGGATTGAGCCCCGCACGGGGACCCCTGCTTGGTGGGGAGTCTGCTTCTCCCTCTCCCACTCCCTCTTCTTGTGCTCTCTCACACTCTCTGTCTAATAAACAAATCTTAAAAAAAAAAAAAACCCAAAATTGCTCAGCCTTGGAACAGCCCCAATTCTGAACTTATTTATAATTCCTTACTGTTTTATTATGATACTTTTATTTGGGTCTTCTTAGTTATTTAAAGCTGTAAGCATCCTAATGAATGCTGTGCTAAATGCTTTATGTAGAGCAGCTCAGATGATTCTCACAACTTTATATTGATGAGAAAATGGTGGTTTATAGAGTTAATTGGCTTTTTCCAAATGAAACAAGCAGCAAGTGGGACCTCATATCTAGACACCTACTTTCAAAGAGCCTGGCTCTCACCCATTTTGGTCAAAAAACTGTCTCTTGCTTCTACCTTCCTCTGGGACCTTAAGTCAGTGTCTTAACCCTTGCTGAGTTTCAAGTTTCTCATCTGTGAAGAAAGACAGTACTGGATGGCCTCAGATGTCCTCCCCAGCTCTAAAATTGTAGGAATACAATTCCAGATTTAAAAGTCTTGGTCTCCAGTCCAGGTACCATTGGGTAAGAATGGAGGTCTGTATTTTGCTGGCTTCTTGAATGCAGGTGGAAAAATCCAATTGTGGATAACAGAAGCAGAAAAGAAGTTCGTTGTAACATACCAGGTGGATCAAAGTCATGTGCTTGGAATAGCCTGATGAGGAAGTCACTGCCACCCTTAGGGCTGACCACTGGTTCTGCAGCCAGCACTGGTGCCACCACCTTGTTGAACACAGGAGGTCCTTGCCGGTGGTCTCAGAGTGAATCCTCGACTATTCTTAATTCTTCACTTGCTCCAGGGTAAAAATTGCAGATGGCGGCATTTAGGTCATGTAAACCTGAATTGTATGTCCTGGTTGCCAGGAGCTGGGATCCATGCTCAGGTGGGCTTCCCCTGGAAGCAACCCCAAAACAAGTGTTTAAGGTGCAAATGGTTTGTTTGGGAGAGTGCTCCAAGGAAACACCAGTAGGTGAGTGGGAAAGTCGGGCAGGGAAGGGAATGCATCAGTAAAGTTTGTGTTACCAAGCAAGTTACCCCTGTGGGAAATTCGAGCTTAACCCCGTTGGGAAGTCCTGGGAGACAGTGTAGATCACGCACCTCAAAGTTATCCCACTGGGGGACAACGGAGCTGGGATATTTCCCCATCAGCTCTTGTCAGTCACTGTTTGAGGGCTGCTGCAGGGTGAGGGGTGCACTGCACATTCCCTGGCGTTCCCCCGCTTGTCCTGCATCCTGCTGGAGCAAAACAAGGGTCAGAGAAAGCCCTCAGGCAATGAACCTGAGGAGTGGCAGTTAGAATCCGATGGTGCACAAGTGCCTGGCATTTGCTGCCTCTCACCAACATTTCCACCAACCCAGGAAGGCAGTTCAGAAGCTAGGCAACTCACACAATCAGGATCTGTCATGGGGTCCTTGTGAAATATAGGCAGCCACACTGTGTGTGTGTGGCGGGGGGGTGACCCACACAGACTGGGTCCTCTGGGAGCCACCAGCCACCAAGGCCGGACCCACTTGTCAGAAATGCAGCAGTGCAGGCAGTGGTGTCTCCTGGCTTCCCACTTGTCATTTCATCTCTGACGTCACTGTAAGCTTTTTGAGGGGAAATACCATCTTTGACATTTTTTACTACCCTCTCTCTTACCAGTTGCATTCTTTGCAATGCGAGGCACATAGCAGCCACTAATATGTTTGAAAATTAAATTCAGTGCTCTCATAAATACTATTAGTAGTCTATATTGGCTGATGGAAAACTAGAATCATAACTATGTGGGAGGACCCTGTGAGGCCTGTAGAACATACCTTTTCTACACCAGAACCCCTACTATGGCATTCCTGTCACAACTGATGGTCACACTCTTAACCTGGTTTTCAGGGGCCGGTTTTGGTGGCATGGGGGAGTGTGGCTCTGCTGTTAGCCTGCCTCCTTTTGAACGTGGCTGAGCCGTTCATTCCCTATGTGGCCTTGGCCAAATCAGGACATGTTTTGGAAACTTATGGTAGTGTCTCCTTACATAGGGTTGGAAAGACTGAATGGAAAAAAATAGACATAAATATCAATACATACACACAGAACATATGTGCACAAATATATCTATACCTGTACTTATTAGATAATGTTATTTAGTACGGAGTCAGCAAATAACCAACACTGTGTTGGGGCAGCTGTTATTGCTGTTCCAGAAACAGGTTATTCGGTCTCCAAGATGGACTTCTTCATCTGGGAGCAGCTGCTGTTGTCAGCAAGTGCCTCAGTATGTCAAGTCCAGACCTTTTGTTCTCTACCTTCCATGCAAAGGTTCTATATTGAAACTAAATTATAAATTCCATTCTCCCAAAGGAGTGATTTTTAAACATGCGTTGATCTTGTTTTGCCTTCTCAAACTAGAGAGAATTCTTTTTCATTTGCGTGATTTGCTCTCAACTGAGAGAAGTGCATTATCACTCCTACATCAGTATTTCCCAAAATGTCTTCTGAGAACTCTACTCTCCAGAGGAAAAAGCCTCTCCTTCAAGTCACGATGCCCATTCATACATTAAAGCTTCTGAGAAGTCCTACAATAAATCCTTCCCCAAATTAAGTTGACATGGAATCTTTTCGTCATGTCACATTTATTAATATCCCTGCAGTTTCTTGGCTCAGATTTTGATTTGTTTGACCTCTTTTCTGCAAGGTTTTTGGTATTGGGTACCAGCCAATACTACAGACACTGAAAATAAGTGCTTTATTGTCACAAAAAGTAACTGAATAAAATTTTGCAGTCAAAAACTTCTTCTCCCACCTCTTCCTTTTTGCTCTTTTCAAAAGGACATTTTTCACTGTCTGCGAAACTGGGAAGACATGGAGGGGAAAGCGGAAGGGCCTGCTCTCTCTGCCCCTGCTCTCCCCTCTCACCAGTGAGGCTACACCTGCTTCCTCAAGATCAACTGCTCCCATTAAGGCAGCAGATCAAGAGAAAGTTCTGCATGGAGGAAACTTGCTGCCCTTTTCTTTCCCCACTGTCCTTGGTCAGAAGGGGTTCCCACTAGTGAGCATGAAAAAATAAACCTGAAAAGGAGGGCATATTTTCTCTAGAACCTTTTCTTCAAACTTGTCCTAATGTTCTAAAAACTGGCTCTGAAGGATATCTGCTTCACTTACGAAATGAGTGAGTAGGCTCCTCACCCAAAGCTGAAGTTGAGGGAAAGGTCATTTCGTGATTTGAATGACAATGGCTTTTCCTTATTGTTTCTGCCCTCATAAAGGCAGTCCACACTCCTTTTGCAGGCTAGCTGTGTAATTAGGTTTGAGGGACAGGGCCTGGGAGAAGCGCCGAGCCATAGGATCTCAACACTGGATCCTCAAGCCCCCACACTTTCCACTTTACAGATGAAGCGGTGATGGTCCAGAGAGGCTACACATTTTAACCCAGGTCACACAAAAGAGATAGTTTCTTCCTCCTGCTTTAATGATACCTTTTTTTTCCCCTTTCCTTTCTGCTCTTTTGTGTGTGTGGATTTGGGGAGGAGAGGAGGCATATGGCTTCACAAATCTGATTTTTACCTTTCCCATTTGCAGCCAAGAAGTATATTGCTGGGTTTAAGGTCTTTCTCATTCATTCAGTAAATATTTATTTAAGTGCTTACTGGGTGTCAGGCGTTGTGCCAGGACATTCTTCCACTGTGTCTGTTAAACAAACATGATTTATTTCCCTCTGAAGCAGGTAGAATGAGGCCCTAGGCCAGTTGCTCTATGCACCCAAAAATGTTATTTTGTATTTTCTGGTTCCTGGCACCAGACCCTTTGGCCCCCATCACTGAAGAACCCCACTGGTGTTTCCAGCCCCTCGTTTTTCCCTTGAACCGACTCAGTTCAGGTCTGAGACCTCAGGCTTGGAGTTTTACAGAGTGGCTGCGGGGTCTCTCCGTGCCGGGGACAAGGAGTGCTCCTCTTCCTTGAGGACTGGGGAAGTTGGGTCTGAGGGCGGTGCCCTTATGCTAGCCCCCCATCTCCACAGCATGAGAGGCCTGGCTGAGCTGAATGAGGGTGCCCTCCAAATCTGTCCAGCCTCTCAGATGTGAGCAGACTGATGCCAGGCGGAGGGCAAGGAGAGGAAGGTGCGTGCTCTGGCTTGTGGGCGGTCAGCACCCTGGGCTTGGCCCTGAGGTGTTAAGACTTAGATTCAAGTTATTTCCTGAGTGTCTTCTCTATGCTGGCCACACACCTAGGTGCTTGCATACACCTGTAAGTAAAACAGGCAAACGTCTCTGCCCTTGTGGAATTTTCGTTTGAACACAGAACGTACATATGAGTGTACAGTGTTCACATGAGCGTGGAATATACATATGAATGTGGAATGTACACACACATGTAGGATATTCACACGAATGTGGAATGTACACACACATGTAGAATGTTCCCATGAGCATGGAATGTACATATACACGTGGAATGTTCAGATAAGTGTGGAACATACATATGGCAGCTTGCTGTGGATTCATGGATCTGATAACTCAGTCCAGAGAAAGAATGAGGCATAGGACAGGCCCGGAGGCTGCTTACCAGAATGGCGTAAGGGAGAAACAATGAGGGTTTCCAAAGGAATACTTTATTCACCTCCCTGATTTTGCTGGGCCCTGACTTGCACTGTGCTCTCAGCATTAAGCAGGACTTGCCAGTGTCTTTCATCTTAATTGAGAACTCTCACCTCCTGACAGTCTTGGGTAGCAGCAGGAGGGAGGACCAGCTCACCCACAGCACCTTACCTTTGTCATTCCACCTATAGACAGGGCTCTTTGGTGACTGGGGTCAATGTGTCAAACTTGCTTCTGCCATCAGTATGATGAAAAGGGTCTGGAAGGATGCTTCTGTAACATTCTAGATCTTGGAAATGTTAAAGACCAACATTTCTCTGCCCAATCCAGTCAAAAAACTGAAGAAGAAGCTGTTTCATTAGAGTCAAGATTTTTAAAGTATGGTCTTTGGACCAGCAGCCTCAGCATCACCCAGTGAGTTAGTTATATATTGTTGCTTAACAGATTACCCTCAGTCTTAGTGGTTTAAAACAGCAAGTGTGTATTATCCCAGTTTCTGTGGATCAGGAGTCTGGGTGTAGCTTAACTGGGAGCCCCAGGCTCAAGATCTCTCACGAGGTTGCAGCAAAGCTGTCCTCAGGGCCTGTAGTCTCATCAGAAGGAAGACTTGACTCAGTTTGGGAGGAAATCCACTTCCATAATATACTCATGTAGTTGTTGTTGGGCCTCAGACTTTGTCCACGTGAGCATCTTCTTAGGACTTTTCATAACATGACAGTTGGCTTCCCCCAGGGCAGGCAGTCCAACAGAGAATGAGAAATCACACAAGATGGAAATCTTTATAAAACCTGAATTTGGGGCACCTGGGTGGCTCAGTGGGTTAAAGCCTCTGCTTTCGGCTCAGGTCATGATCTCAGGGTCCTGGGATTGAGGCCCGCATCGGGCTCCCTGCTCAGCGGGGAGCCTGCTTCCCCCTCTCTCTGTCTGCCTGCCTCTCTGCCTCCTTGTGATCCCTCTCCCTCTGTGAAATAAATAAATAAAATCTTAAAAAAAAAAAAAACAAAACCTGAATTTGGAATTGGCATCCCATCACTTCTGCCATATAATGTGCTTTAGAAATGAATCAGTAAGTTCAGCTTACAGTGAGAGGGGGGTATTAAGCAGGGTGTGACTACCAGGAGGTAAGAATGATTGCATGCCATCAGAGAGGCTGTCTCCTGCCCCTGGGAACTTGTAGAAGAGCAAATTGTGAGGCCCCATCCCAGACCTACTGAATCAAATTCTGAGTGTGGGTCCCAAGAGTGTGTGGGCCCCAAGAGTATGTGTCCTAATGAGCCTCCCAGGTGATTCTGATACATGCTAAGGTGGTAATCCTTGTCTGAGAATGTTGATTATTCAGTTCCCACTAGGACATGTTCTTTGGAGAATGAGCAGCTCCCAAATTTTGCAACCAAAGAAAAAGAGGGTTATTTTGGAAAGTTAATTTCAACTGGGTATATAGTCTTACTTCAAGTTAGAATAAAGTAATAACTGTAGAAAAGGGGCTGGGGGAATTAACATGAGTTAAAGGGCAGGATGAATGCAATAGGGACTGGTGAGGACTAGGGAAAAATGGAAAGCGAAGGCCCCATTATATGGGGCTGCTGCTCTGTGTTCTCACTTATGGCCAAATTGTTAATTGTTGCTACATCTTCACATTTTTAAAAAAGATTTTATTTATTTATTTGACACAGAGATCAGATCACAAGTAGGCAGAGAGGCAGGCAGAGAGAGAGAGAGGGGAAGCAGGCTCTCTGCCGAGCAGAGAGCCCATTGCGGGACTTGATCCCCAGGACCCTGAGATCATGACCTGAGCCAAAGGCAGAGGCTTAACCCACTGAGCCACCCAGGCACACCACATGTTCACATTTTTAAAGAAAATACTGAAATCTAGACTTTTAATTGAACATTCCCATTTACAAAATATTGGTAACTAATGTAAAAAATTTAAAGGCACATTTTCGACCCATTTCACACACACACACACACACACACACACACACAAACACACACACAGGTGTGCAAACTGCCTCTGGCAGAGGATCGGCAAAAGATATAGGTGGGAGATTGTATACTTGTCCTGAGCGACAGTTCTCCTTATTGGTTTAGCATGAGGGCCATATCACAGTAGAAATTGAACAAGGGCAGGGAGACATTGGGTATATGGACTGTTAGAGGGTAAAATAGTTCTGAAAAAACAATACAAACTTAAAAAAATTATTTATTTATTTGTGAGAGAGAGAGAGAGAGAGGGAGACTTAGTGGGAAGATGGGCAGAGAGAATCTCAAGCGGACTCCATGCTGAGCTCAGAGCCTGACACGAGGCTCAACTTCATGACCCTGAGATCATGACCTGAGCCAAAATCAAGAGTTGGATGCTCAGGGAAATACAAATCAAAACCACAGTGAGATACCCCCTCATACTAGTCAGAGTGGCTAAAATTAACAAGTCAGGAAACGACAGATGTTGGCGAGGATGTGGAGAAAGGGGAACCCTCCTACACTGTTGGTGGGAATGCAAACTGGTGCAGCCACTCTGGAAAACAGTATGGAGGTTCCTCAAAAAGTTGAAAATGGAGCTACCCTACGACCCAGCAATCACACTACTGGGTATTTACCCCAAAGATACAAATGTAGTGATCTGAAGGGGCATGTGCACCCCAATGTTTATAGTCCCCAATAGCCAAACTATGGAAAGAGCCTAGATGTCCATCATAAGCAGATGAATGGATAAAGAAGATGTGGTGTGTATATACAGTGCAATACTATGCAGCCATCAAAAAACCTGATATCTTACCATTTGCAATGGCATGGATGGAACTAGAGGGTATTTTGCTGAGCAAAATAAGTCAATCAGATAAAGCCAATTATATGAGCTCTCTGATATGAGGAATTTGAGAGGCAGGGTGGAGGGGTCGTGGGGGGAAGGGAGGGGAAAATGAAACAAGATGGGACTGGGGAGGGAGACAAACCAGAAGAGACTCTTAATCTCAAGAAACAAACAGAGTTGCTGGAGGGGAGGGGGATGGGGGGATGGGGTGGTTGGGTTATGGACATTGGGAGGGTATGTGCTATGGTGAGTGCTGTGAATTGTGTAAGACTGATGAATCACAGCCCTGTACCCCTGAAACAAATGATACATTATATGTTAATAATAATAATAATAATAAAGGAGTTGGATACTTAACCAACTGAACCACCCAGGTGCCCCAAAATAATGTAAACTTTTATCCTTACTTATTCAGTCACAAATATAGTAATGTCACTTCTGTGAGTACTGACCTTTCAGGAAATGATGGAACTAAGTTTTGATGAGCTTTACATTAAAGAGTAAACAAACAGCCCTGTCGTCTCAGCAGGCTGCTTGAGGATCAGGGTGTTTCCCTGTTTTCAAAAGGAGGAAGTAGACATTCACTGAAGTTCCTTTACAGACCAAAATCCCAAAGAAATCCCGTTCATGGACCGAGATAGTACTAACAGGTTAATCTACATGAGTAAAAGAGAAATAATTATCTTAACTGGTAAAGGTGGGAAAGCAAGAGGTATTTAGGTTAGACACAAGGAAGTATTGGAGAATAAGAAGATGTAAAGGCATTGGAACAACAGAGAGAAGCTCAAAGTTTGTTTGCTATGAGTTTCCAAAAGGAAGACTTAAAAGCTTTCTGCCTGACAATGCTCTGTAAGCAGTACTGCTCAGAGAGGGGCGGGTGAAGGAGGCACCGTTCGGATCCTTTTTTATCCTGTGATTTCTCTTTGGACCCAGGAAACAAAGGACCCCCAATCTACTAACTCACCCAAATGATTTACCAGCTGTGTCTTCCCCTAGGAGGTAAACAGGCAATAAAATAAATGAAATTCCTCTTCTTTATTACTTGACCCCATAAATCATCATTCACTCAGGGTGAGCGCTTATCTCTAAGGTATCACACAGTATTTAAAATGCTATCCTCTCCTGTAGTATGACTGAAAAAGAAGGAATGAGCAAAAATCCCAGTGATGATGTATCTTCATGCAAGGACAATTCTACAGGCAACGATTAAATTTCCAAAAAAGGGGAGATCTTCTGTGTTTGTTGTATGTGTGAGTGTGTGTGTATGTATGTGTGAGGGGGAGTGAGGATTCTTAGGGGGCTTCTCAGTTTTCCCCATTCTCCTCCCAACCTTTCCTAGGATTAGATTCACTTTTGGAACTTTAGGTCCTCACAGAGCAATACATAGGTAAAATCGTATGGGATATTACTTTCCATATTTGGTTACTTATAAAGTCTATCTTGAACGAAAAGCTTATTGTGCCGAAAATAGGGGGCTTTTGTGTGGTGCTGGTGAGCTGGTTGGGGGTGGTGGTGGATGCCGTCCTGTCACCATGACAACAAGCATTTGCATTAGAGCAGGCTCCTCAGACCACATTACAGTCACGTGGCCAGAGGGGCTCCTTTGAAGCCCTTGTAGTCTTTTCCCTAAGCGTGATTGTTAACATCTTCTGAACATAATCATTAACCATGTTCTGTAACAGATAATTACCTACTGGAGTTAGCATTTTCTATCCCCAAGTGCTCTGTGGGATTCACAGAGTGCACGACCCACTCTACTGTTACTTTACCTAACCAAGTACAATAAAGCAATTTGGCTTCTTGAAACCTGAGAGAGTTTGCATTTCACACAAAAATACTGTGTTGACCTGCGCATCATGTGTATTTGTGACGTGCCCCAGGATGTTCTTCATCCTTGTCTTTGCATACTCCTTGCAGGCAGCTTCCAAAATGCCGTGGGCTTCCTTCTGTCTGTGTCTGCTCTTTTCCTCTTGATGTCTGCTCACTTATGGAACTTCTAGTGCCAGTTTGTTTTTATTTCAGATTTATTGCACTCACTTGCCAGAATATAGGGGATATTTTTTTTCTGTTTATAGAAGTTTTCCCTATACATTTCTCTTTATACCTATTATTCCTTAAGACTCTCAAGGCTTGTGTCATGACCCAGGGGAGTCATATTTCTCTTTTGGCCCTAGTTTGCCCAGGAAAGCCTCTTGTGCACAGGAGAAAGCTTCCTCTTCCAGGTTTCCTAACTCCATTTTATCTTTGGGGGGAACACTCACAACTTCAAGGGAGCTGGATGAAATGGATATTAAAAAGAGAGCACGTGAGAGAAAAAGGAAAGAAAAAAGAAAACTCCAAACCCCAAACCACTAACATCCTTCCAAGGCTTTGATTAAAGCACTGTGCTCTAGGGTGCCTGGGTGGCTCAGTCGGTTAGGCATCTGCCCTCAGCTCAGGTCGTAATCCCAGGGTCCTGGGATGGAGCCCTGCATTGGTCCCACTGCTCATTGGGGAACCTGCTTTTCCCTCTCCCTCCGCCTGGTGATTCCCCTGCTTGTGCGTGCTCTCTCTCTCTCTCTCTCTCTCTCTCTCTCTCTCTCTTTCTCTGTCAAATAAGTAAAAAAAAAAAAAAAAAGCACTGCACTATAGTACCCTATAGCTATACAAATAGGATGTGGAATCATTTTGATGATAAAGAATACTTAGATGTTGTATTTTTTCTGCCTTTTTTTTTAAGAGAGGGAGAGAGAGAGGCAGAGGGGCAGAGGGAGAGGGAGAGAGAATCTTAAGCAGGCTCCAAGCCCAGCACAGAGCCCGACATGGGGCTTGATCTCACAACCCTGAGATCATGAGCCAAAGTCAAGAGTTGGACACTTGACCAACAGAGCCATCCAGGCACCTCAAGTGTGCTTAGGTGTTTTAAATGGTACCTTCCTGGGTACCTGGATTCTAAAGGTGAAACAATAACCTTTAGTAACCTAGGCCATCTCTTGTGGCGCAGGTTGGGACATGAAGAAGAATATGAATCATACAACATGTTTACTTCTTGCCCTGATGATCTTTGTCTGCTGATAAAATGGACTAAAATGAGCTTTTAGAGTTATATAGGTGTCTTATCGTCTGAACTCCAAATCAGAACCCATGTGTGGGTGGGAGAATCAGTATCTCCAAAGTCTTGTGACTGAAGGAAGTAGTCAAAACTCGACTCTGAAAGGGAAGAAGACCCAGAAGAGGCTGCAGAAGGTCAGTCTGCTGGATGAGGGGGTATGTGGTATCTTGGGGAGGGGCCCTCTTATGCTGAATGCACATGTAATGTGTACACATGTATAATGTGTGTATGTATACATGTATGGGTATGTGCATTTGTGGATACTATATATATAGGATTTTTAAAAAATGAGCCACTCAGGTCTTTAAAATAGCAGCTGGTGAGACCACCTCTATCTCTTCAATTTGCTTTTGGCTCCAGGTGCATTGATTCCTACAGCATTACAGCTCCCCTTTCTCTACCCTTCCCCTGAAAAGCCTAGAAAATGGGGCCAATCCCCTATTTGTACGGCACTCCAGGCAGAGCTTCTATCATAATGAGCTCCCTTGTGATGCAGAAACCAATAAACCTCTGCCAGGAACACCCAATAGTGAACCAAATTATACATCTCTCTCAATTGAGTATTGTTTTATTTAATATGCTCATACCTTTCTAATGGTAGGTATAAAATTGTCATGTGTATGGGAAAAACATATTGGGCTCTGTCTGTCTGTGTGTGGAAACTTCTCGAACACGACCACAAGTAAAGTTTCTTCTGGGATGAGGCATTGAGACGGGGAGCACTGAGATCCCATCCAGTCATGCTAATGAAGGCCAAAGGCAGAAGAAGTTCTCAACATACAGAGTATAATTACCCAAATGGAAGGTAGCCAAGGTGCTGGAGTTAAGACTTCTTGTTCTTACACACAGTGGGGGTATTTCATGAACCTCCTTGTCATAACCAGTTGCCGGAGATAAATGTGCTGGGGCAGGGAGACAACAGCTGGTAGTGTGGCCCGTCTATTGTTTTGCAGTAATTTGACTTTTTTTTTTTTTGGTCAGAACCCAGGTGGTGTTGAACTCATTTAGATTCTTCCTGCCTGCCACATGTCAGTTCAGAACTATCCCAATGCAGTGTGGTATTAGTTACGTGCTGTGGGGTCCAGGCCAACCAGTTGGATCGGGTGAATGTGGATAAGCTTTATACATTGGCAGAATGAATAAACAGTCACTGTGACTTGAGCCAGTCAGAAGGCAGCTTGTTTCCCACAGTTCAGTGCCCCAGGGATGAACTGGTCTAGTCTGCGATTGGCTCAGCCACTCAGTAGTTGTGCCATGTGCACCAATCAGTGCGCTGGGGTCCACAGGGGTGCTGTCACAGCTCTGCTTTGAGCTCCAGCAGATAAACTGATTAAATCTGCATTAATCACAGGGCCCAGTGCAAGTGTGGCCAGTGCCCTTGGAGACTGCCAGGAGGATCAAGGGCTCTGGTTTGTAGAAATAAATGCATTTCTATCATTGCTGAAAGTGATCACTTGGTGACGTGTTCTAGTACGTTGCTATTATCTTTTAATTAATGAGCGCTGAGGAATAAATTCTGACAGAACCATGTGTAGAAGCTATTCGGGCTCTTCAGCTATGGGAGCCAGTAGAAGGAGAGACGGAGTAACACACATAGGTTTTTCAGTGATAAGACTCGACATTATTGACTTCTGTCTCTCTGGTCACTCGCTGTCCCTCTCCGTTGATGTGGTACACTCCCCTGATGCATGTTGTTTCCAGCCTGAGGATTTTGCCCTTGATATCCTCTGCCTGGAATGTTTTGCCCCCCCCCCCCGATGTTTCTTCTCTGACTCTTGCATTCGCATCTCCTCTGCAATGTAGTGTGGCCCCCGTTCCTTCACTCTGTATCATGTCCTCCTGTTGTGTTTTCTTCATAGTGCTTCTTGCCATCTGAAATGCTTGCTGAATAGGTTATTTGTCTGTAGTGTGGCTCCCCTGAGTTCACCACTGTATCCCTAGGCTCTAGCACAGAGTCTAGCACACATTTGGGTACTTAAACGTTGTTGAGTGAATAAATTTCTCTGTGACCTGTAACAGTTTTTGAATAAGTCAGCGGACGTGTGGTTCATCGGAAAGAAAGAACACACTTCGCCAGAGAGCTTTACTGCTTTTACTCTAGACTCAGCCCCTATCCTACGGGTTGGCTTTGAGCAAGTGACTCAACTTTTAGGGGCTAGTCGACTACGTTGGGGTGCCTCAGCTCTAAGACAGTGTTTCTAGATGTTGGTTTTTGGTTGAGAGGGGAGAAAATTGGGTAATGGGTATTTTCTGTTTTTGTCATTTGAGTTTTAACCTTGAAGGGGATAGAGTAGGCCATGACCTAGAAGTTTTTCTTAGAAAGAGATAGTAAGGGGTACCTCTTAGGGTACTAGTCCACAACTCATTTAAGAATGTCCACACTGTTTAACAGATTTCTAGTCAAGATTCCCATTTGGGAGATTGGTTTTCTCTCTTTGGCAACCTGTGGCCCAATAAGCACTTATAGGCCAGTAAAATTAGACTATGAGTAAATGCAAAAACCAACACACACCACAGAGTAGTTTCTGCTAGATTTCCCCAGTGTCCGCTTCCCCTCAGGGAGCTTGTGAAGGGAGCTTAGGAAAGCTGTAGGGAGAAGCTGAGCTATGAGAAGGAGCTGCAAGGGCCCCAGAGCTCCTCTCTCTCTTGGGGGTGGGCAGAAGTCTGCTCTTGGATTCTGTGCTGATAACAGCTTTCACCCCTCATTCTCCCCAAACATCTTCACGTGCAGGACACCCAGAAAGCAGATTCATGAGGTTGGATGGCCACGTAGTTCCCAGCTTTAAAAAGAACTGTACCTTAATGAGTTTTAAAAGGACCCCAGTGATTTGAAAAGCAGCAAAATACAAGTGGCGGAGTACTGGTGTGGGAGCACAGACAATAATCCCAAGGTTGGAGACTGAATGCCATCCTGTGAAAGAAACAAAAAATGAGGCTGTTAAACCAAAAACAAGAACAGGAAGATCAGCCCCACATAAATTCTTCAGAGAAAATAAGATGTGAAATGCAATAGAAGTCTTGGAGCAATAGTTTTGTTTCAATAGAGACGACTTGTTCTGATGCAATTTTCTGATATTATAGCTTGTTTCTCGGGCAGGAACTCTCCAACCTGCCCCACCACAGACACACACTAAAGGAGTAGGTTCTGTTTTTCTCCTGAAAAAGAAAACATGAAAAAAGTAACTCTTTAGAGGTGCTTTCTATTCCAGGAAAGCTCTTTGCCTCCAGTGAAGAATTTTCCTGGGTGCTACATGAAAAATACAATTATCTTATTCCAATCAGCTGATGCTCCTCAAGAAACTACTTTATTGGAGGGAAAAGACAATACTTTAAAAAATGTTTTGGTTTTAAAAAGGGATCCCTTTGACACTTCACCTATTATTGGGAAAAGGCAGAGTTTGACATTGATTCCTGTCCAGATAGAAGTTACATTTGAGTGGTAGGAAATAGACAACAACCAAACAAATGATGAGGACTTTGAAGGAAAATGAAGCAGGTGAGAGGATAGAAAGGAGAGAAGTTACCTTTTCTGATAAACTGATTGGGGGTCTCCTCTCAGAGGGGGTGATGTTTGAGCAGGTCTCCATGACGTGAGAGAGAAAGCCATGTCAGCATTTGGGAGAAGAGCATTCTAGGCTTCAGACAACAAGACCAAACTGGTCAGAACAGGAAGAGTGGATGGGAGATGAGGTTGGGACACATGTCTTATGAACAGCCATGGTGAGGACTTCACATTTGACTTCCATGTTGACTACTTTGGAGGACTCTGAGCAGAGAAGTAATAGAGTCTGACCTCTGACCTAAGTTTTAAAATAATTACTCTGAGTACTATGTGTAGAATAAAGGGTACTTAGAGTGGAATCAGGGACAGTATTTAAGAATGTATTAGTTCAGGCAAGATAGTGGCTTGGAATAAGATGTTAGAGGTAAGTTAGTGAGAAATGATTATATTTGGAACATATATTTAAAATAAAGGTAGCAGGATTTATTGATAGATTATTTGTGTGGGATGATGGAAAGACAGGACCTAATAATGAGTCCAAAATCCTTAGAAAGTGTAGGAGTGGAGGAAAGGTTTTGCGTTTCCAAAGCACCGGATAAATACAGAAGTTTAGGCAATGAGAATGTAGGTCTGGGCACCTAGCATAGGTGAAGTGTGGAGTAGGGCCAGGAAAGGTTCACTGCTTTCCCTTTACATGTTCTTTGCCTTTTTGGCTTTGCCTGATCCTACCTTTCTGACTTTGTTTTGTTTTGTTTTGTTTTGGACAGGGGTGTGGTGGGGTAGAATTTAGTGTTCCTTTTTTTTTTAATTGAAACATAATTGATGGTAACGTGTAAGACATCAGAGATCAGAGATGGGAAAGGGATTGGTTTCATCAAATGTGCATCACAGGCCATGCTATGTTAGAGCTGAAAAGGAACTCAGAAGCTATTCAGTCCAATTCTTTAATTAGATGATGGAGAAGAAAATGCTTAACTAGAGTTCTAGATATAAAATTACATATACATTTGAAGACTTATTTAACCAATCTATGCAAATGTGTGACTGTCCTCTTAATTTGCTATTTCTGCTGGGTCCATATCTGTATGAAGAGAAATTAGACCCTATGGTATACATCCTTCGTTGTTTCCTATCAGTCCTTTATTAATTAGAAAAATTTTCACAAAGTACCTTTCACACATCTGGAACTGTTCTTAGTTGAACAAAGAGCAGTTAACAAGATGGACATATAAAGGGAAGAGACAGAAAAAAATAGTCAAGTGCATTATTTAGAAATTGGTATAGGTATTATAAAGGAAACACAAGAAGAGTGCTATAAAGTAGTGAAAAACAGAGGGAGCTACTTTAGCTGAGAAGATGAAGGAAGAAGTCTCAGAAGAATGGAATAATTCAAAGAATTTAACTCAAGGTAGTCTGAGACAATTCCAGCAGGCCTAGTTCAGCTACTGCCCCTCAGGATAGTTCAGGTCTGGACATTTGAGATGGTCCTATAGCTGTTCTCATCGGACGACCTGCAGGTTAAGGATCCTCTTAGCTGCTGGGAGCTAGCCAACTGTACATAGCCCAATTTATGGAGACCATCATCAAGAATGACCTAAGAGCTAGTTGGCTCTTTGGGGGATGTGTGTTCAGATGCAGAATTGTGTCTCGTACAGCTCCAGGGTCACCATTCCCACAGACTGAGCTGAATACAGCTGTATGTGGTGGCTTTGATTGGGGCAAGGATTTAATGTGGTTTTCCCCTTTATGTTTAGTGATTATTTTTTTAAGGATTTTATTTATTTATTTGACAGATAGAGAGCATAAGTAGGCAGAACAGCAGGTAGAGAGAGGGAGAAGCAGGCTCCCTGCTGAGCAGAGAGCCCGATGCAGGGCTCCATCCCAGGACCCTGAGATCATGACCTGAGCCGAAGGCAGATGCTTTAACCCACTGAGCCACCCAGGCGCCCCTGGTTTTCCCCTTTAATTTATCATACAAGATGATCTGGGTGGGCCCAGGGAAATAATGGTAGGGGAGGCAGATTGAAGAAGACAATAGATTCAGTTTAACCTACTCAGTGCCCCCCAGGTAAATGCCATGGTGGTGGTCTGAACATTCCAGTTTTGTAAACTTTAGCCCTGCATGTTTTCCAACAGAATCATCACTGTAGAACATGGAATCCAAAAGCCTTGAGGGACTCCTAACTAGTTCTTTGTTCTAGGGAAAAAGTCGAGAAGCTTAGTACTGTTGACCAAACTTCCAAATATAATGAATCACTTGGAAAGCTCAGGTATCATCAGCACTACCCTCCCATCCCCAACCTAGTGATACTATAGTTATTTCCCTTGCCTTTTTCCCTCCTCTCTCATTCCCCAAATTTAAGCTGCCTGAGAACAGAATCTTTGATTCATTCATCTTCCCAGAGTCCCCAGAACAGCGCTGCTTTACATGTAGTTGGTGTTCAATAACTGTTTATTCTGTCAGTTAACCTGGAGATTCAAAGAGCTTATGTGATCATGAGTCAGGGCTTTTTCATCTGGGGCCTCCGAGAAAGGTTTGGCTTCTAGTCCTCCAGCAGAATAATCCTGTCTCTGGGAGCTGGGAGCCATCTGCAGGCTCTCAGCTGGGGAAGATGGAAAATCCAGCATCAGGGTTAAGATAGGCTGGAACCAGGATGCTCCCAGAACTCACATCCCCGTGACATCCCCAAGCCCTTTGCCTGAATAGGGGTGGTAGATAGGGACTGGGGGCTTCTTGGGAGCCCTCTTCACCCTCAGAGGCTGTGGGCTGAGTACTGCACCAGCACTGTTCAGCCAGCAGGCTTAGGATTCTATCCCTGAATTTGTATTTAAAGGGAACCCTACTTTCCCTTGCTTTTTATTTTCAGTTTTTGAATCAAAAGGAAAACCTATTTTATTCTAAATCTATTTTATTCTAAATGTACTTAGTGACCTTTCCCAAATGGAAGCAAGGTGCCCACAGCCCACAATTTTTTTTTTAAAGATTTTTTTTTAATTTATTTATTTGACACACAGAGAGAGATTACAAGTAGGCAGAGAGGCAGGCAGAGAAATAGGGAGAAGAGGAAGCAGGCTCCCTGCTGAGCAGAGAGCCCGATGCGGGCCTCGATCCCAGGACGCTGAGATCATGACCTGAGCCGAAAGCAGAGGCTTTAACCCACTGAGCCACCCAGGCGCCCACACAGCCCACAGTTTTAATTTAAATCAATTCCTTTCCTAGCATGAAAAACAAACACAAAAATAACTTCCCAGGAAGGACTTGGGGGTGCTTTGAGTGTTCCGTAGTTGATCTTTTACAAAGGTAAACAGCCACTTACCTTGCTGGTTTCTGAGAAGTTTGTGGGGGGGATGTGTACCAGCCTTCAACAAAACACCATTGTGAGGCCAAGTGCCAAGTTCTTTGCATGAAGGGCAAATCTGTGTTGGTGTAGGGCTGCGGCCACATATGGTGCAGATGCCTGCTGTTTGGAAAGAATTGCAGTGCAATTAAAAGACTTTTGGAGACTTGGCAATATTGTTAATTCCTTTGCCATTTTATATGAGCAGGAGGATTAATTAGCATTGGCTTTATAGTGTTATATCTAAATGCATATGTTTTGGGTTAGATATTTCTTTTTACTAGATTAGTCAGACTAGTTCCCAACTGTGAAGGCTGCCTCATGGGATTCATTCATGCCTGCCTGCATGCTTCTTGTTTGCTGGAGTGTGTTATCCAGGGCTGACACCAGAACCATTTATAGTGAGGCTGACTCTGTACCTACCTTGCAAAATTACTTTTGATGAAGAAATCAGAAGGCAAGTGGGTAAGGATTTTAGAATACAGGGGCAGACTCGATCACAGAATACCTTTTGTTTTTGTTCATTTCTGCAAATTACTTTTTTAAGCAGTCTAATTTTCCCAGTTGCATTTTCCTTGATATTTCTTTGTTTGCACACTTTTATAGGAGAGAGAAAAAGAGACAAAACTCTTTGCAGCAGGGGCATCTTTTTAATGAAGCTTAGAATAGCCCTCCAGAATTACTAATTCAGACCTCTTCAGTGTTCAGATCTGAGCCCAGGAGGTTCCTAGTTTGTCTGTCAATTCAGCCATAATTAGTTGAAGAGTTTTTCGTGGATGCTTTGGTGACCTTGGAAATAGAGGATATTCCAGACATAGATGTATTCATGATTCTCTTTCTTATTGTTCATGGTAATGAAGGTAGTTTACTCACCTCCCAGCACTGGACCTAACACATGGAAGTGTACATACAGTAAATGTTTGTTGAAAGAATAAATGTTTGGCTTGGTGCTTGAAACCTTGTCTGGGGGCAGTGACCGTCAATTAGCCTGCATGAAGTTCACCAAGACAGCTTATTAACAGAGTCATTCCAGGCACTAGCCTCAAGTTATGATGTGGAGGTCAGAGGGAGGCTGCAAAAGTTCCTATTTTTAACCCATATCCTAATGGATGCAGATGCAGGTTACCTTTGGACCTCACACAAGGGGGAAAGAAATTGCTGTGGGGGAATACAGTGGCGTTTCAGAGCTTTAGAGGAAATGTTTCTTCAGCTCAGCTTAGACTCCTTCCCGTTTCCATCTATGCTCCTGGCCTCCTCTGAGGCTCCTCCATGGTGACCCCCTTTCTCTCGGGCTGTGGCTCAGGCCGTCTCTCCAGGTGCCGCTCCCTCATCTTCCACTCCCCGACCGTCGCGGAGTCCACTCTTCTGCAAACCAGATTCTTCCTGTTCCCCTGGAGCTACCTGAGAAGGGCATAATTGGATGGCACCCATTTTTGTCTTACTTTGGGATTGTGCAGGTGCACTGCTGGCCAGGGTGCCTTGTGCTTATCAGTCTGGTTTAGGTCACCTTTCTTGACACCAGTGCTATGTGTTTGCCCAAGCCGTTGAATGAAGTTAGTCATATGGGCTTTGGTGTAGAAATGAGATGATGAATTTAAATTTCTTGGCACAGCTCAGGGTATATAACATATGCTCCATATATCGTAGATGTTTTTCCTCCATGAATTATAAACTCCTTGAGGGGCATTCTAGGGACACAAACTAGAATCAAACTAGATTTCCCAAGGGATGAAGCCAGAGCTGATATTCACCTGAAAGTTAGACATTAGTCTGACATAGTCATAAAACAAATAACTAGCAAAACCTCAGGGATGCATCAAGTGGGCAGTTTTTAGCAACAACTGATGCTGTCTACTGAGAGGGATGTTGCTAAAGTGATCGAGGAAGTAACTCTGCACAGAAGCCTCCTCGGTAGACTCAGCAGGACAATGTCAGCTTCATGCTCAAAAGCGAGGGAAGCTCCTTACCTCCTCCTGGCCACCGTAGGAACAAAGAAGGCATTCTGTAGCAGGCGGACTTGGTTGGGTCTCATTAAATGAGAGTTATACTCTCTATAATTGCATAAGTGTGTGCAATGGTGAATAGGAGAGGAAGTAGCAACACAGTAAAAATGTAGCCGCCGAAGAATACATTTTAAAATCTCAGATGCTGGCCACGGCAGACAGAGACTGAGAATTCTCTCCGGTTTTCCCAGCTCTGATTCACTTGCTCCTTAGGACACTCACTGTGCACCACCTAAAGAGAAGTCAGGGATGTCCTTTCCAAGCCTGCGGAACATGTGATTTCAGGGCATGTTGGCTAGTCTGCCTTCGTCTGCTCATCGCCAGCCAACCAGGCCTAGAGTGGCTGACAACAAAGAACTTTCTCTTAACAGGAGTTGGTGGCCTGCAGTTTCAGGGTTTGTTCAGCAGATGGATCCTCTGGCTTGGTGATTCTTTAATTTTTTTGACCTTTTTGGTGAGATCACAAGATGGTCATCACAGTTCTGAGGTTTCGTTCCACACAACAGGGTTCCAAGAGGGAAGGAAAGGGTATTTTCTCTCACTCTCTCCCCCTTCTCTTGTCTCTCTGTCTCCTTTTCTAACGTCTCTCTCATCTTTTCTCTTTCTCCTCTTTCCCCATCATGCTGTCCCCTCTTCCCTTTTTCTCTCTCTCCCTCTTTCATCTAGGATAAAAATCCCTCTCAGAAGCTTCCAAAAGGTTTACTTTACCTCTCTTTGATGAGAACCAAATCACGTGCTCACCTCAGACCTGAGGGTTGCCATTTTGGTTTATACCTATCATGGCTTCTTTCCTGGGTCTAGAGAGGGGCTCCCTTTTCTGGGATTGTAGCTGCGTGTACACTACCAAGATTCGACGTGCCAAGAAAGAACAAGGAATGACTGTCTGGTAGGCAGTTGTAATAGGTTTGTAAAGCTGTTATAACTAAGTATCACAAACTGGGTGACCTAAATAATAGAAAGTTATTGCCTTGCAATTCTGGAGGCTAGACGTCTGAGATCAAGGTGTTGGTAGGTTTTGTCCCTTGTGAGGTCTGTGAGGAAGAATCTGTTCCAAGTCTTTCCCATAGCTTCTGGTAGTTTGTTGGCAATCTTAGGCATTCCTCACCTCGGAAGAGCGTCATCCCGATCTCTGCTTTCATCTTCAAATGCTGTTTTCCCTGTGTGCTTGTCTTTGTCCAAATTTCCCCTTTTTATAAGGACACTAGTCATAGTGGATTATGGCCCACCCTACTTCAATATGGCCTCATCTTAATTAATCACATCAGTGATGATCCTATTCCCAAATAAGGTCACTTTCTGACATGCTAATGTGTAGGACTTATGCCTATGAATTTTGGTGGTGGGGGGCAGATGGGGGACACAATTCAACCCATAACAACAGTCAGTGGCGACTGCATATGAGGGAAAGTGGCTGCGCTGACCTGAACACGATGGCCACAGCTACTTTATTTTCTTGTTTGCATGTAGCATATAATTCAGTCTAATGAGAACTTTTATTCTTTTGATGTTAGAGAATAATAACAATTTAAGAAAAGCAAGTGAGAAAAAGGCACAAACTAGAAACTTCCAAGAACATGAAAAATTAAAAAATCATCACTGTCATTATCATCATCATCAGTCCATCCAGTTTTGCATCTGCCTACTTCCTCCCCTATAAATAGCAGTAGAAAACCACAGCCACTCAACTGGCAAACACTGGGAAAGCCCTCAGATAGAAATCTAAGAAGCAATAATACTTTGTAGTTACTAAACTTCATACTCATGAGGATTGTTAAGTAACTCTAATCATTTATGAAATTTAGTCTAGTGGAGTCATAAAATTGATTTTTCAAACATTTATATTCATTATTTAAGCATTTTTTCTCAGACTTCGCCATAGAGAACACATAGAAAAGGCAGTTTACTCATTTTAGACATTTTGGGACTATGTATATGTCAAAATTTATAAATATTTAAAATACCTTTTAGAGCTATAAATATTACGTAACTTTCTTCTCTTAAAGTAACTTAGTCTATCTATTCCAACTTTTTATTTAAATGGAAAGTACACTGCCAAGAAGATGAGCATGACATTTTCTGCCTAATATCTTTTTTAAAAAAATCATTGAAAGGTATCATATAAAATCATAAAGCACCCTATGACAGAATTATTTTGAAGTTATTGTGATCATTTTTTGGCTCAACACTGCTGTTCTGTGGTGCTTTCTGATGGGTGCTCCTGGCTTGGGGGGCTGACAAAGAGAAGGAGACGCCTGACACGTGGCTCATGTCTCTCCCAATAAGAGAAGCTGTGTGTTGGGTTGGAGGAAGCTGGCTCTACTGAGTTGTGTACTATTGTCTAAGGGGAGAGGCCCAATTCACGGAGTGCTTTGCCCCCCACATCATGAATTTGAGCTTCATCTGAAGCCGTGGGTCTCTGCTCCACCCAGTGCACGATCTTTCTCTGTCTTCAGTGATATTATGCAAATAAGGTCTCTATTGAGCAAAATGTCCTAGGTGACTGACACCTCTTCTTTGCTGGGCCACCAAGAAGGGTCTGGACTTCGGCAAGAATATGTTTTTGTAAGCCCTTCCCCAGTGAGGGCAGACCTGCTAACATTTTTTCATGGGCTATACCCAGGCCCTCTGCTGGACTGCAGAGCCTGGGAAATTTGTCCTGAGCTCCCCTCTTCCCAGCAGTCTGCCCTCTGATGCACTTAAAGGTCAACAGTTGCTTTAATTGCTCCTGCTTCCAGCGTCTGTCTCTCTACCTGCCTCACGAGCATGGAGAGCATCCATTTGAGTGACGCTATGACTTTGTTACAAATTAAGGTGAAATCCACTTTAAGATGAACAATTTAGTGGCATTTATACATTCATAATATTGTACAGCTATTATTTCTGTCGAGTTTCAAAACATTTTCACCACCCAAACAGGAACCTCCTTACTTTGTATCCATCCAGGAGTCACTCCTCATTCTCCCTTCTGCCCACCCCCCCATCCCCGCAACCTCCCAGCCCCTGGCAGCCACTAATCTGGTTTCTCTGTCTATGGATTTACCTATTCTGGACATCTTATATAAAAGGAATCATAAGGGCGCCTGGGTGGCTCAGTGGGTTAAAGCCTCTGCTTTCGGCTCAGGTCATGATCTCAGGGTCCTGGGATCGAGGCCCGCATCGGACTCTCTGCTCAGCGGGGAGCCTGCTTCCTCCTCTCCCTGTCTCTCTGCCTGCCTCTCTGCCTACTTGTAATCTCTCTCTCTGTGTCAAATAAATAAATAAAATCTTAAAAAAAAAAAGGAATCATAAAATATGTAGTCTTTTGTCTACAAAAGGCTTTGTTTGGCTTCTTAGTGTAATTTTTTTTCAAGATTCATCCATATTGTAGTGTGTATTGCTTCATTTTTTTTAATGGCCAGATATTCCGCTATATGGATATGCTACATGTTATTTATCCACTCATCTTCCCCCTGAAGGCAGAGAACTATAGGCTGAAATCATCAACTATGGACTCACAAGAGTCTTTGAAAAGGTGGCATTCGCTTTTGCAGGACACTGGGGTTCTAGCTTCAGCAGCTCCAGAAAGTGTGTCCTGGTCTTTCTTAAAGGACTTTCTGGCCCCATCAGCCACCGTCTTGGGACCAAGAGCCCTGGCCATGTGTTTTTCTTCACGTCAGTAGCCCATGTACATCGCTGGATGAGTTCGTCTCGCTTCCTAACACAATGATGCAGTATCTCTCTTGCAGGTGACCCTTCCCATCCTGTAAGCTTGCCCTTGGCTTTTGTTCATTGCTCTTAGATTTCTCAAGGACTCAGAGCTTCTCATACTCCAGACCCAGGACTAGGATTTGGAGGTTAGGATATAAGCCCTGCAAAGTGGCTAGCTCTTTTTAGCATTGAAGTCTCCCAGACTTGAAAGCAGGGCCATGGGAATGTTAAACGGCCTCATGGTTTTAAAAGTGCCAAGTGCTAAAAAGATTATGTGCAAAATGGAAGGCCTAGGTGAATGTGATTTTTAAAAACCTCAGCGGTTGGGCCCCCTGTGGCTAAGGGCAGTAACAAACTGCCGCCCTGCTGGGCTTTGAGTGATGGGCCATAATTCTCCATGGCCCTTCTGCTGACTCCACAAGCCATTTGAGCCCAGTCTTAAGTTTTATAATGTCACCAGGACCCCCATTGGTGTTACAGCCCATGTCTGCCTGAGAACTCTCTTCTGTCAGTTACACGGAGTGTGCTCTGACAAGGCTGTTCCCCGGATGGCCAGTGTTTAGGGCTAACACATGTTTCAGCTTACTTTCCATGTCGAGACAGTTTAGAATTGCCCAGAACTGACCCTACGAATTTACAAAGCCTCGATATGCTGACATGATTAAGTGATAATTCTTTAAACGTGAGGAATGTTTTTCTACCACGAAGCCCAGACGGGCCTTGATGACATATGGGAAAACCACCGGCAGCTGCATCACATCTTTGGGGGGGGCTCTAGTTGCCCACATCACTGACTCCCCTCCCCCATCTTGTATCTGTAACATTATAAGAGTGAGAAGATGGTATCACAAAGGGAAAGATTTTAGCTCCATTGTGGATGAAAGAAAGTTTACCTTACCACTCCCTACCTAAACAAGCCCAATGAAAAACCTATAAAGCTTTCCTGTCACTGTGAGGCTTAATCCACCTGTTTATTCAGGCTTTTCCTGAAGCTTGGCTGACTGCTAACATGGTTGGATGTGACGGAAGGGCCTAATGGGTGACGTCTGGGCCACTCTGTGTGTGGTTTTTTTTTTGTTTGTTTTGTTTTGTTTTGCCAGTGGTGGGTTGGGGGAGCACTGTGTTTTAAAACAGTATCCCTTAGGTTAGAGCTGTGGAGAGGAAGGAATGTTTTCATCTCAAAGCTTTGTGCAACTTTATGAGAAAAGGAACTCAGGGAAATCTTCTGACTCCCAAAGCACACTGCAGGCACAGGACCGAAGGTGGCACTCTGTTTCCTCCACTCCCTCCTGCCCACCCCTCCCCCTCAGTACTGCCCCAGTTTACTTATAAGCAAAACCCAGAAGAAATTCTTTCCCACCACTTCCCTCTACATCGTTACCAGGGCACTTTCCAGAAAGACCTCGAAGGCCAGCTCTGAGAATTCCAGGGCATCATGCTTTACAGGGCCTTGTGACCTGTAGTGGAAGATATTTTGGGCCTTGTGCCCATAGGCTGATGGTGAAAAATGTTAACTATTATTGCAAACGGGGGGGGGGACCCCGTCAATAAACAAGAGGAAGTAAGATTTGTGACAACTTTTGTGACGGGATTAAATGGGGAGATCTCTCCTGGGCAGTTGTATACTCACATGGGGCTCACCCTAACTCCGTAGTCCTCCCAGCATTGTCTTCTCCCCCTTGCCCCTGTCCCACGGGTGCCTATCTTTCAGGGATGAGTGGCCCAGTGTGGTCCAGCAAGCTCCTCCCCCAGTGGTCTCTTCTGGGCAAAAGTAGTCAGTTAGAAATGTTTCTTTGTGAAATGTGATCTGACTTCCTGAGGGCCTTTGGCTGGGTG